>VXBL01010183.1:410962-436076 GCA_013400195.1 Aramus guarauna
TTTTTTTTTTTAACTTTTTAGGATGCGAAATGTAAAGCTGACAAACCAGTGGTGGCAGATCAGCAGGAAACAGAGGAGCAGCTCCCAGAAAATGTATGTGTGCTTATGTTAACCAATAAGGGAGGTGGCTATGGGGCTTGATCCAGTTGAAGATTGAGTGGGAAGGAGTTAACTGGGGAGACATTAAAATCCTTTTCTTGGTGGAAACTTAAAAAATTACTTGCTTCTCTTTAAGTATGTGGAAATAGTCACACAGGCTAATGTCAAGGCTGTACTTTGCTGTTTAAAAGTAAAAAAAAAAAAAACAAACCCCCAAACAACAACAACATCCCCACGTTATTTGGTGTGAGAGGCACAACTGAGAAAGTGAAGTCCTGTCCCTACTTCCTTTATGAGCATTTCTGGAAGCACAGTTGTCCAGTCATCCTGATTTTCCATTTATTTACAAAGAGAATGTTTTTAGTTCATCTGTGCTTATTGCTTGTTTCCCTGCTGTTGACTCAGTGGATTTAGTAAGGTACAATAATCAATAACTAATGATTATGTCCCCATAACATGCCTTTCTGTGATTAGTAACTGATCTCTTTTTCTTCTGCTTTGCTTTTAGGTCCTCAACCAGATCAAACAATCCAAATCTTCAACAAAAGTACCCGTCAATTTACAGGAGATACCCCTGGTTCCAGCCCCTACTTATCTTTCTCCAGAGGCAGAAGTCACCAGCCGTAGTATGAACCAGTTATTTTTTCCACCAATGTGGTATATATTTAGTACCCTAACCCAGGATGGCTATTTTTCTTTTTTTTTTTTCCAGATAACTTTTGCTGAATTTTTGTCTTTGAACATCCAATAACCTATTTTAAGTTATTTTATAAAGTGTATTTTTTCTCTCATTTTACAATTTTTGAGAGCTTGAAGGTGTCTTTGCTCGTTTTTCTTAACTCTTACGTACAAAGGCATCATTCCCCTTTTTAATTAAAACAGAAAGACAGGCAATCGGGGACATTCTGTCCATGCCATGGTGCTGGAACATGGCCTTACCTGTCCTGAAGGGAGTACACCTTGCCATCGTGATCTGAATTGATTGGGTTATAACTGAATTAGATGTCCTCCCAGACGTTTACTCTGAACAGTCACTCCCACAACTCTAGAGTCATTCTGATTTAGAGACTTCAGAAGTGACTCAGAGTACTCTTCTAGTTCGATTTAGTTTGGCAAAGCTGAAGAGCAAAACACAAGAGCTTAATTAGTTGCTCTCGTACGATTCCTTTGATGGTTTTTGTTTTCTCATTGAATACTGTGACTTATTTCTTTACCTTTTCATGCGTTTAGGCGTCTTTCCACCTCCGTTGCCTGTGGATCCAGCAACGTGTCCTATAGTTCCGGGGCAGGAGATGACTATAGAGATATCTAAGGGTCGGTCAGGCCTAGGACTCAGCATCGTCGGGGGGAAAGACACTCCACTGGTGAGTTTCTGTTAAACTCATATCTACTGTCTCTGTTAAAGAATAGGAGACAAAGAAAGAAAACATAGAAACTAATGATGCCATTAATCTGTAATTGCTCTAATGAATTGTTGAGTACAGGGAGGAGAAACCAGCAGCTACAATCTCCAATAACAAATTGATAATTTTGCCTTTTATCAGATCCATTGTTTTCTGTTCCTGTTTAAATTGAAAGATTTGTGTTTCAGTAGTGCTTTCTGCTATGGTCAGAGTTTACAAATATGTATTCTTTTGTAACTATTGTGAATCAAGAGTTTCAAGCAGGTAAGTTACCAGAATGGTTGGACTGGAAATTACTGTCACAGAAGTAGAGCTACTTCAGCAAGGTTAACACCTCCGTCTTGAGAGCGTAAATGCTTAGTAGCTGTTTGAGCAAACTGTGATTTATCTCCCTGGCAGCAAAAGCCCTTGCTGAACAGTGGTAAACCGAAGGTAATCTTTTATTGCTTTCTGTGTCTTTTTGCTTAATCTTGCTCTTGGCTATGCTGTTTAAAAAAAAAAATGATCTTCAGCTAAATTAAAATGTATCAGTTCAAGTGCAAAGCAAGTTAGTTACGCTAAACCCTTCCCTGCCTCTGCTGTTGCTGTGCCTACTCCACTTTCCATTTATGTGATGCTATGTTACAGTAGAACAGAATGTCAGTTTGGGGTTTTTTTAAATGTCAAATTAAGTTCTTTCGGTCCGCAAATCTGCTGCACGGGTGTCTTTACTGGGTCCTCCTGAATCCCCTGCCGCAGAGAGGCTCAAGGCGATAGAGCTGCTGTATGACATGCAGTTGTTCCCAAAAATATCATGGTGGTGCATCATTAAGCAATGAAGTGCTGTGAGTGTCAGCAGCTACAGACAGTTGCAATGTAGTAATCCTGTTCCAGACCAGGAAAACAGAAGGAAAAAAAAACCCCAAACCCAAGCAAGTTGAAAGGAAAGAAAGAAAGTTTCGTTTTGCAAAATAGGGCTGTATCTTTTGCAGTATTAAAGCTGAAATTGGAAAAGGTTCAGCTTTTGGCCCCATGTGTGCAAGTTTCTGATTTTGTAGAGTTTGGATGAATTGCTCCGTTTCGCATGGAGATAGGTCTGAGTTATGCTGAAGGCTCAAACCTGTATGGTTTTCACTCTGTCTAGCCACATGTGGTTTTGTACCCAGCCCCTTTCTTGTCAAGCTCCTCAGTGTTGAGTAAATTCCAATAAGTTCAGCATTCAACATCTCTCTGCTTTTTCATTTAACAGAAATTTGGAAATAATACATGGCACTGTCAGACACAATCTGGTACATGTCTTTCATGAGATTTTAATATAAATAAATGAAAATTATAAATATCTGTTTTACAGAACATATGAGAAAAATGCAAAGGATTTTATTCTCTGAGTAAATGCTTTTGGTTAAGTATTATACTTTCATTAGTTTATTCATTAAAGTATCCTCCTAGGAATTCATTTTAAAAGATCTATGCACTTGATTGAGTAATGAAATTCATGAAGGGAGGGAGCTCTGACTTCCCACATTTCTGATCCCTGCATTTACAGTACCTACAAAACCGACTCCCTCTTTTTCCTATTTCTGAACCTGCTCATTCAGCACCAAGCCATGTTGTTTCATAGGAAACAAGTCGCTTTTGTGAGACCACAGTCTAATCTGATCCCTTACCGTGTGCCGAGACCATCTCCGGGATTCTCCATAACTTACGTATCCAAAACAGTGCGTGCAAACCCTTCTCCTCAGAGCAGGGACTCGGGGTTGGGTCTTTAGCTGGTGAGATCGTCATAGCTCTGACTACTTTGTACTACTGATCTCCCCCAAATTATTTTGATGCCTTCCTTTTTTGCTGTGAAGTCAGAAAGCCTTCTGTTAAAGAGTTGAAATGAAGTTCACATAACATAATGAGGAGTAAAAGAAAATATTACCCAACACTGTAGGAAAGTTTCTGTCTTTGAGTTTCCTGGACTAGAGAGGAAATGTAACCAAATAGGTACATGGAGCGAAGTGATGTATCTTATCTTGCTCTCTGTCATTTGTTTTTAACTCAGTTATATAGATGGACATCTTTGGTGTTTTTAAAAAGGCAAAATAAATTTACTTACAGCTTTACTGCTTATGTATGCGTGATGCTTATGTGCCGTAGAAGTTCGTCAGTTCCGAAGGTCTCATTGTGTGACAGAAATTGCGTATCGAAGGCCCTCTGTTTTCTGCAGTGCGGAGAAATTAAAATGAAGCTGTAATTGGCTTCGGCAGTTTGGGTTTGGGTTTTTAGCTGTTTTTGAAATGGGAATTGTCAGATCAAAGTCAGAAAGAACAGGAGTAGCACTGGTTGTAGCCTGTCTCTGCAGGTATGACACAGGGATGCTGTCTTTCGTACTCTGGTAGTTCAGCTGGTGTGCAGATGAGGATGAGATGCCCTGACGGGACCATGGAAATTCCATCGGGAATGGGAAAAGGCATGGCAGAATAGGGTGAATCTGTGAGAGCAGTGTCTGTGTGCTGCACAGCTCCAGACACTTTTTCATTTACTGTTTTGTCCTGTGAGAAAGCAAGACATGACCACCCATTTCTTCCTCCTTTTTCCACTGGGGTATCTTTATTTCATACCTGCGCAGGTGTGTAAGTGCCTATGAAACTCTGAAGGATATGAACCCCAGTTCCTGGGATCTCAGAAGTAATTTGTCAGCACGGGGGATACAGAGAGGCTGCTCCTCAGTAGAACTTGTCAAATCTGAGGTGGCTATGGCAAGAGCGTAAGGGCCTCATCTACGTGGCGTTAGAAACGCACTTGATCTAAAAATGCTTAACTGAGTGCTGGTAGGCAACAGTGATGCGCAGCAGAATATTTTGGATCTTTCTTAAACACGTGGTGTGCAGTCCCAGCTTTTGGAATAATAAATCTGGCAGGCTGCTAAAGGGACACACTGCTTCAAAATGAAATATAGAGTGTAACTTTCAAGTCATAACCTTAGGAATCTCATCAAAAATCACCAAGTAGAAACTTGAAAAATACAGCCTGTAAGCAGGGAAGTTAATTTGTTCAGGAGGTTGGAAAGCAATGTCTTGACCTCTGGGAAATGTTTTTTGTTGAGAAGATGACCATCCCATTGAACTTGGAAAACCTTTCAAGCTGCAGGTATTATAAGCATGGGCTGTGGCTGGGTGCTTGGGGGAGCAGGAGAGCATCAGCTGGAAAGACTTGCTTGGAGAAATGGCACGAGGAAGGAAGGTCTGTCCTTGAGAGTTGCCTTCATGTGTTGATCTTTAGACTACTCTAGCCCTTAAGCACTCCTATTTCATTTTATTCTAAGAGTTGGGTTTTATTTTTATTCTTTTCTTCACTGTCTTTCATTTCACTTTCCCCTGTCCCCCTGAGAGAACACAACACATGGCCTCTGCTTTAAAGCAATTAAACTGCAGAGTGGAGCTGGCTGAAGTACAGGGCTTTCAATTTGAGAGAAGATTTTTTTGTTGTTGTTGTTGTAGTCCAATCAAACTTGTAAAAGTACCCTCAGAGTGAGAATTAAAAAAAAAAAAAGAAAAAAGAAAGTGTTTTCAGAAACATCCCAAAATGAGGTTTGAGGCTCTATTTCTGCTCCCCAGGACACCGTCATCCCCCCTGTTGCTGAATGATATATAAATGCGTGTCAGCTCCACCACTGCTAACAGCAGCCATAAACCTGACAGAGGTGTCATTGTCACTCGGCAGCTGCCGGTGCTCCCAGGGCGCCTGAACCGCTCCGGCTGCGGGACGCCCGGGATTCGTGAAAGCAGCAACTTTTTGGGCAACGCCTGCGGTGCAGCGCTGAGAGCCGCGGGCGCTGCAAACCCCGACGCGCTGGGCAGGACGCTCCTGCTTGGGCTGGCAGCTCTGAGCCCGGACGAGCCGTGACTCTCGGTGAGACGTGGAGTGCAGCTTTCGGACCTGGGCGCTGAGGGCAGCCAGCCAGCGCTGGCATGGCCGACCGGCCCGAGGCCACGCAGGCTGGGACCGTGCAGGTATGAATAACTGGCCCTGCAGGATACAGGACTGGCAGCACCGGGTAGTCCAGTTGTTCGCTATAAATTTAGGAAACATTCATCAGTTATTCTCCTTTTGAGGCACTGCATTCTGCTTAAGTTGGGTCGAGGCAAATAATTTAGTTTCAAGTAATGGGCTTTTGCCTCTAAAACGGTTTTGTCAGTTTCTGTGAGGTTTTCTTCTGAAGTCATCTTGAGAACAGGCCATCAAGGAATTATTTAAAAAAAGCTGTCCTGGTACTCCTCCAGATGGCACGTGGGGTTAAATTATCCGAACACCATTATCACCCCAGAGCGGGTGAATGCTGCGACGTCTTGTCCAGTTAGCGACTTGCAATGAGCCATTTTCTGTAAAACAGGACTGTCAGTTCACAGGGATTTTATTCTTGGCAGTACACGCAAAAAGCATTGCTCTAAGATACAAACATTTTCCTAGTAGGTGGGAGCACTGTCTTGCTTCCAGCTGAATAATTTAGAAATGGTTGAGTTGATTACTCGTAGTTATTGACTCTGTATTTGCTGCCTGGGTGATTAAGACGCTCAGACATGCCGGAGGGGATTCAGCAGTTCCGAGGCCGGTGGAGGCTGGTGCCGGGATGTTCCCTCCAGGCAGAGTTAGAAAACCCTGGGAGGGGAGGAGAGCGAAGAGGCTCAGCTGGGGCTTGACATCACAGTTAAGTACTGCAGAGGCACCTATGATATAAAAGAAAAAAGATTGCAGGAGCGGTAACCCAGGGGCTTTTTGGAGGTGGAGTAGCTAGGAGGCAGTCGTTATCTGAACCTTACATGGAAAGGGAGGAAAGAAGCATACTTTATCTTGTGTCTTTTTTATTGAAAATGACAAGGAACCTCATATGCAGAATTGCAGAATTGCATATGAGGTTGTCTACTTTAAATTCGGTAAATAATTTTTTTTTTTTTTTTTACTTTTGCTTTCAGCTGACTTTAATAAAAAGCATTTTTAAGGCAATTAACAAACTTTAAGGTACTCCATCTGTCAAATAAAGGGATCCACAAAGCCAGGGAACTGGAACACTTTAGCAATGCTCCAAAAAGTAACAGAATATGCCTGCTCTCGGCTAACACTAGTTGGTGTGAGAGCTGGTAACGCCAGAGCTGGAGAGGAAAAAGCTTTTCTAATCACCTCGGTTAGCCCAGAAGGCTTTCTGGCTTGCGGCGGAGCAGGGGGAGCTTCGTGATGGTGGGGATGCAGTTTGACAGAAGAATATTTAGATTCGTTCTGTCAGTCCAGGTGAGTCATACCTTGCATAAACCCCATCTGTTAAGGAAGGGCAAGGGAATAATCAAGAAAACTGTGACTTTAAATTGCAGCTGTTCAAGACCCGATGTTTGCCCCTGGAGCTGTAAGGGCTAATTACCCTGCTAGGATCTCCGTGCTGCCAAGAGCAGGCTGTTACTGATACCGAAGCCAAGTCTGATATCTGTTTTGTGCCGTGCTGCAGTCAGCAGTGGGGACCTGCCTAAACGCGAGGACTGATGTGACTTCTGTGCTACTAAACAAACAGGTTCTCCCTTGGTTGAGCTTCCTTCCCTCCCTCCCACCTCAGTCATATTTAGATTCGAGCAAAAATAACTTCATCAGCTACTGACAGCCGAGGTGTGAGCCACTTTGCAGACAGTCATCGAGTACAGCTAAAACTGAAACTCTTTCAGCGGACTATGCTTACCTTGTAGCTACAAATGAAAAGCAAGATATTGGCCTCAGGAGGGTTTCAGCAATATATTGGCTATAGATACTGTTCCTGTTGAGTATATCGCACAATGAATGGAACAATAGAATGAAAAATGGGAATAGAAGTCCTAAGTTTTTAATTGTGGCTTGGGTATTGTAGAGGAAAAGTTTGTGGTTGGGAGGGAAAGAAATACAATCACTTCTTCACCATCACCCACATTTATAAAACAGAACGCAATTTAATGACAGAGTGGTAAATGCAGTTAATTTGAAATTGTGCGGAATTGCTTTGACACTTGGTTGGATAATGTTAAAATGAAGTTGGTGAATTCATCATAATTCCAAAAGGACATTAGCTTACAACAGCACGACAAAACCACACTGCTTTGTACGTGAGTTATCACAAATGGGAATTAGAGTAGTAAGTTTTGCAGATCATGTATTTGACAGATCTTTGGCAAGGGTTTAGCTGACTGCACGGCTAGCTCGTGTAGCTGTGCCTTGCTGGAAGAAGTTGGTGTCTTCCAGGAGTGTAAATCAACCATAAAATTTAAGCTAACAATCTACAAAAGCAGTAGGACACGTCAGGATGGACTTTGGGAGTATCTTGCTTGCTGGTAGTTGTAACCACTGGCTTCTGGCTTCCTGTCTCTCTTGCATTCGGGATCTCATGCATTCTTTATAACCTGTGTTATGCACTGTACACTGCAATTTTTTTTTTATTTATTTAATAAAATAATGAGAGTGAGAGAGTTAACATTTTAATATGTAGTTCTGTGTTTTATTATTCCCTCTAAAAATGAGCATGTATACTTTTTGAAAAACTTTGGTTTGCTTTGGCATGTGATTCATAGAAACATAGCTCTTTCTATCATTCTGACTTAAGTCATATATTTTTACACTAAACATCTTATTACCTTAGTTTTATTATTTCAGAATCAAAGGAGAGCTTGCAAATGTCTATGACTGCAGACCGAAGGAATGTTAATGAATAGTGCTATTGAATTTTCAGGTTTTAGCTTTTCTGATCTTAAAGAATATAACTGTAAGCAAAAATATTATGCAAGCTGAATAAAATTTAAATAAATAAGGACCAGATGTAACTATAGGGGCCTATAAAATGTAATACAAATATTATCCACTTCCTTAAAATAAATCTGTATTTTAGTATGAAAAATTATATTCATATTGATGTTGTGGATTAATCTTTTTTTTATGAAAGTTGGCAAGTGAACACCATCTCTTGCAAGGGCTTGTTCTTAAATGGGAAACAGACCTTTTGTTTTGACCCCGAGTAGAGAAGTTTTTCAGTATCGTGCAATGTAAAGCATTTTTACATTAACACGGTAATACATTTTTACATTATATAGCCTGTTTTATTACAGTAGTGGTTGGCTTAAGATTTTGGGGGCCTGTTAATGGTTTGTGAATGCTAGCAATTGCGAAATACGTGAGTGTTAGAAGGAGGTACAAGCAGCACGATGCATTAGATAAACCCCTTTAAGAAGTCAAGTGATTTGCTTGGAGTTGACCTTCAGCTTTTGTTGCCGAACCGTTATCTTTTAGATTACATTTAGATCTGTGAGTGGAAGATAATAGATCATAACGTAACTGCTGTCATTTCCTCTGCCTACAAGTCACCAGCAGCTGGATTTATTTTAACTACTGAGAGGTTCTTATATGGGGCTAATTCTTCAGCGAAACCCACTGTGCAACTAGTTGATTTCTACTTTATCTGTGAACCAGCCTGTAAAAATGAAATGACAATTTTACTGCTCTGGACAAAGTATTATAAAAGTTGCAAAGGAAATAACTAATGATATTTTACTTGCCCTGGGAAAGAGATAAGTCTGTAATCCTGCAGTCAGCAAAAAAAACCCCTTGTAGCTTTATTATCTTTAATAAATGCTAATTTAGTGTAACATTTGTAGCTATCTAGGAAATTTGTTGGAAATGTGTAATATTAGCTTAGGAAAACACAACTTGTCAACTAAATCAGAAAACATCTTTTCCTGCATGTTGTTTTGTATGTCATGTACTCTTTTTCTTCCTCAGGAAAGTAATCTAATCCATGCAGAAAGCTTCATTTCTTACACCAGATACATAATTATGGTTAGTGGTAAGATTCATTCACCCTAAACTACAGACCAAACTGAGATACAGGCATGTAAAATTCATGTAATTCCAACAGTTTGCCCTGCCTGCTTTCCAGCCCAGCCCAGCCATGTGGGTTCCCAAAAATCTGGTGGTGTTTGTGTTTTAGCCTGGACGTTCAGCATCGTTGCTCGTGTGTGCTCAGAAGTGCCTGTTCTGGGAGACAGGTACCTTTTCCCTGTATAGTGCTCCCTTGGTCCGCAACAAATGGCTGGTGATGCTCTGGTGGTAGAGAGCCTTGTAGCTAGAGGGCAGAGCTATGGATCTGGTTTCTTCTCTCAGGACTGTTTTGGGGATTTTTTTTGTCTAATGATTACACCTTAAAATGCACATCTTGGAAAACATGGTCTGGGATTTTCAAACAACTCATTTCTGACCGAATACCTTACCCAGTGTCATTCTGTGTTGATGATTATTGCAGTTTTCAATGTGTAGTGGTTCACCTTACTTCTGCAAAGCGCCTTTGATCCTATCAAAATAATGGTGGGGTCTCACAGACTGAAATAGCACAGCAAAGATGGACTGTTGGTTCAACAGGGCTGAGTCCTGGGTCCTGCACGTGGGTCACAACAACCCTAGGCAACGCTACAGACTTGGGGAGGAGTGGCTGGAAAGCTGTCCTTTGAGGACATGGTTTAGTGGTGGGATGGCAAGGTTAGGTTAGTGGTTGGACTTGATGATCTTAAAGGTCTTTTCCAACCGAGATGATTCTATGATTCTATGATTCTATGAAAAGGACCTGGCGATGTTGGTCAACGGCTGGCTGAACATGAGCCAGCAGTGTGCCCAGGTGGCCAAGAATGCCAACAACAGCATCCTGGCTGGCATCATGGTGGAGCCAGCAGGACCAGGGCAGTGATCGTCCCCCTTGTACTCGGCACTGGTGAGGCCGCACCTCGAGTACTGTGTTCAGTTTTGGGCCCCTTGCTACAGGAAGGACATTGAGATGCTGGAGCATGTCCAGAGAAGGGCAACCGAGTGCTGAAGGGTCTGGAGAATGTCTGATGAGAAGCGGCTGAGACAACTGGAGTTGTTGAGCCTGGAGAAAAGGAGGCTGAGGGGAGACCTTATCACTCTACAACTACCTGAAAGGAGCGTGTAGCCGGGTGAGGGTCTGTCTCTTCTCCCAAGTGACAGGACAAGAGGAAATGGCCTTAAGTTGCGCCAAGGGAAGTTTAGATTGGGTATTAGGAAAAGTTTCTTCACTGAGAGGGTTGTCAATTCTTGGAACAGGCTGCCCAGGGAAGTTGTGGAGGTATTTATGTGGAGGTACCATCCCTGGAGGTATTTAAAAGACATGGAGATGTGGTCCTTGGGGACATGGTTTGGTGGTGGGCTTGGTAGCACTGGGTTAACAGTTGGACTTGATGATCTTAATGTTCTTTTCCAATGTAAATGATTCTATGATTCTATAAAAACAAAGTTAATGTTAGTTCAGTTAAAGAAATAGCTTGTTGTGAATTATCTGCAGTAGATAAGGACAATTCAGTGCTATGCAAGAAACCTCTTTACCAAAATTCAGACCTTTTTCCTTGTCCAATCCAGCCAACACCAGGTATGTGGGGATTTCTCTGCTCTGGTTCTTTTGAAATGTCCCCTCCTGCATAGGGATCCACCTTTTATCACATGACAGAACTTCATCAAAATATCCACGGCACTTAATGTTTGAGCCTCCTTCATGTCTTGTGTCCTTTTACTCCCTCACCCTCTACTCCCAGCATTTCCAAGTAACAGCCTGGGTCTGATTTTCAGTGGCAAGGGGCACCTGCATTGAAAGC
Source organism: Aramus guarauna (assembly GCA_013400195.1). Lineage (NCBI taxonomy): Eukaryota > Metazoa > Chordata > Aves > Gruiformes > Aramidae > Aramus > Aramus guarauna. Next base: position 422,088 of record VXBL01010183.1, read on the forward strand.
TGCTGCTTGTCCTTCTGAAGAACAGCTGCATAGAAGAAAAGAAACACTAGAGAGGCTGGCTCAGAAGCTATAAACTTACAGAAAACGTGTGAGCAGTCCAAGCCTAAAGCCAGACAGCTTGTGAGACTTTCTCACCACTGTTTATGGTCCTGTAGGCTTTTAAGGTTCACTTGGTCAATGATTTTCCTGAATAGGAAGCTGACTTTACCACCTTTCTCCCAAAGGCTCAATCAAGACGGTGCTATGTGGTCACTGCCTGGGGCCTCTGCTGTACCCGTTCTTGACATTTAAGATACAAAGATTAAGCCGTCATTGTTCCGAATTTAATTCTTAACGTTAGCATTTCTATTTGTGCTCTCTGCTGATGGGTGAGTTTGATATTCTTCCCCTACCAGGTCTCTGGAGTTGTTATAAATCAAGCAGAAAAAATATCCACAGCTTGGAGGGGTAATTGAGATCCGATTCCCTGAGAGTTCAGGGCTATCCCCCTCCCTTGGGTAGAAGGCAATGCAATGCAGATCATGCTGTGCATGTTTTACAAGTTGTATTTTCCGTAAGTGGATTCTCAGATTGGGTGCTAACTTCTCCAAGGTTGTCTTGCCCTCACTGTTCAGTAGTCGTTCACTCTGTGCCAACATTATTCATCAAGGTGTTGACCATAAACTCCGTGAACTCTTCTACTTGTCTGCCATTGCCTTTTCTTCCACAGCCAAAACCTCTTTTGTAGAGTCAGTGTGAGAAGTGTCACTCGTGTGCCTTCCCTTTTGCTCAACTGTGCAAGGACTGGGGAATTCCGCTGGTAAAGCCAGAGTGAGGGGTGTAGCTGTCCCACAGCTCGAATCTGAACCTTACAAGTCACCATCTAATGTACTGCGTAAGCGTTACTGCTTGTTAACATATTTGGTGCATATCGTATACAAACCAGGTATGCTCTGCCATGTTTGGGAATTATTCTGGCTTGCAGATGGTTTTTTTTTATCATTCCCCCCCTGCCATCTCCATGCAGTGTAGATAGTATCAGTGCGTTCAGCTTCATTTCACCGGACTGCAGGCCCTTCCATAGCCTTCAGTACAAGCATTATTCAGCCCAGCATGGCAGACAACGTCCCTTCTACTTTGTCTTTCAGTGTTTGCACAGCCAGATAGTCAAAGTTTCTACACCTGTGAGCGTGGACTTTGTTTAACATAGAAAAATGCTGTTTATATGCCCTGGCTTGTATTCTGCATCCTTCCGTCCCATACAAGAAATGTTCAACTTTGCATTAATTCCCAATTTGTATAACGGTCCCAGATATTCTTTGTCAAAATACACAAAGATTAAAGCTCCAGTTTGTTGAATGGATTTGTAAACCTTATGAAGTATGTGCTTTCAGCAGCTGGATATCTTTCTTTAAACAACCGTGTTCTTGATATGAGAGTGTTTTTATTGCCCCCTTCTGCACAAACAGTTTTTGTGACTCTGCCAAGCTCCGTCATGGAGTGCCATAGTCTATTTGAAACTGGTAGTGAAAGGAGATGGGGAGGGATGGGAGTGAAAATCTGTCCAGAGCCACCAGGAATTCACAACCTCTAGTTGAATATGCGTGCTGCTTTCCCTTCCTCCCTCTCGATTGATTGATTTGGAATGAGTTAAGCCTTGACTTCTAGAGATATCAAGCATACAGCTGAATTTGAAGCTAGTGAGCAGGAGCTGCAGACGTTCAGTAACCAAAACCCATCCTTTAAATAAATGCTTTGTATTGTTTTAGTCATAATAAAGGTGGGTTTTTTTTTCCTGAGGCACTGAGAGGGGTGTTGCAGCTTAAATCCATAGCATGTCGATAGAGTCGTTACAGACTAGGGCTGGCTTAGATGGTTGGAGTGTGATGTTACATCTCATTACTGCATAACGTCTTTTAAAATACTGATATAATTAAAAATGTTCAATAACATCAGTAGCTTGTTTTTAAAGATTTGTTAGGGATGATCAAAACTAACAGTGTCTTATCCAGATTCCCGCTAGATGCAGTGAAAAAGATTATTTCTAGGTTAAATGTACTTTGAGCTGATCTCAGAAGTGTCAGAGGAAAGATGTCTGTTTGTCCTAGTTTATAAGCTAAGGAAGGTAAGACCCTCATATTTATGCTTATGGACTATTTAAAAAATCTTTGCAGTACATCGTGGACATGTTGCTTCATTCCAGTTTTAATTGATTTGATAAGCCTGATTCAACTACGCTACTCTCAAAAAAAAAAAACTAGTTAAGAAAAACAGTGCTTTGGCAGGTCAGCGAGATGTTTCCTTCTTCAGGGTAGGCACAGACCGACCAGGAATGTACCTTTTCATGCCATATGTATTTTTAGTTCTAGGTCTGGCTTCTACCACATGCAGGAACCACAGTGTAATACTGAATTGTTGCCTTTTCAAATAGATGATGCAGATTATCCAAACTGATAACATTCGGTGGTTCCCGAATCTGAGCTGTAGGAATGTGTGGTTTTACATTTAATAATGCAGTACTGGGAAAAGCTGGTAACTCCAGTTTGTTGACCATTTTTAAAGCAACCGCAGATGGAAAACAAACTGAAGAGATGTGATTGAAAGCTCCTTGCTCAGAGGTTAGGAAATACCAGATTAAACACAGTCTGAAAGAGTTTGATTCGACCATCTCGTGTACATGCCCAGTCTGCTGTTACACGGTCACGTTGCCGTTTGGTACCAAACCCCCTGTTCGTCCCCTGCCCCGGTGTGTCCTAGTTGAGTGATGCTGTCTTAACAAGCTGGCCAATATTTTGTGTTATCTCGTTGGCCACTTCTGAATGCCCTTCTTTGTAAAGTGTTTAAAAAAAAATAAAAGTGAAGTGTGCGATGGAAGTTCTAAACCACAGACTCAGCTTTTTCTCAAAGTTACCCGTGATCAGCCTCAGGTGAAAAAATATACCTCACTGTCACCCTCCTGGCTTTCACCCAGGCAAAAGCCTCCTGTGTTGACTTAAAGTTACGTGATCATTTTTAAAACAAAGGTAACCCCCTCAAAAAAAAACCCAAACCCAACCAAACAAAAAACCACAACAACCAAAACCTCACAACTGAGAGAAGATCTAAGCCGGGTAGCAGAGGATTTCGGCAGTGCTGCCGAGGTGGACGTGCACGTGTTACTCTGTTCCGCTGGGAATAGCTGTTTTGGTTATTTCAAGAAAACTCTGCAGTTGCCAGTGGGGTGTGTGTGTGTATATATATATATTTTTATTATTTTTTTTTTAATCAAACCATTCTTTTGATTTTCTTAATTACCTTGGTACACAGCTCATAGTATTTTGCCTTCATTTATGCAGATTTAAATCTTTTTTTCCCCCCAGCTGGGACGCTTGTATCAGCTGTAATCCATTTGTGATTAAAATCCTTCAGGGTTTTTTCAGGGACTGGTGTGTATGCATCAAAGAGGAGGCTTGTGACAGTGGTGCTGTGCTCCAGCAGCAGCGGAGCGGCTGTAGATACAACTCCATGTCATTAAATAAGGTGTAGTGGGAACGAAAGAGAATAATGCTCTCAATGTTGTCTTGATCAGAGCGTTAGCTTAAGGGCATGTGAGTTTTCTTTCTGTTCAACATGCACCATGCGTGCTGGGAAAGGATGGCAAGGCAACATGGGGGGAGTTAACTTGGTGATGAGAGATGTAGTATCTAACAGCGTTTTCAAAACACGACGGTACTTTGTTCTACCCCGGCAGCTATTTCCTGCTCCTGGTCCAGGAAGGCAGTGCACAGCGGGGCTCGCACGCTGCTAACCTCGCCGCCTTTTGTTGCAAACGCTGCAGAAAGCCTCCGCGTTGACTTGTACATCAAACCGGTGAAGGAACGTCACAACCGTGGCGTTTTTGGAGGGTGTATTTGTCTGAGGATGGGTTATCTGATACCTACGTATCTAATTGAAAATCACCGGTATTTATCCGGAGCCATTTTGGAGTTGGTAGGGAAGCCGGTTCTGCTCCGAGGCTGGGTGTTTGCTGGTGACATTGGAGAGAGGAGCACGTCCCATCCTGCTAGCCGTCAGGACCGCAGCTGAAGCGCTGCAGCAGGATGTTCACCTATTTGTTTCAGGGGGAAAAAGAAAAAGAAAAAAAAAAGAAAAGGAAACAGACCAGAACAATGCAAAGGGAAAGCACCAGCAAGAGAACAGTATGTTCTTTGTAATGCTTTTTCTTTGGGGACATCTATTGCTGGCAATAAGATTAAATCACTGAAACCTTCCCTGAAGCTACATCTGCCACTGCCTACATTTTCCAACCTCAGTAATAAACTAACATTTGCCATTGTTCGTTTCTTCTGGATTTCATTTCTTACAGATTTAACCAGCGCTATTTACCACAAGGCATTCAGTTCTTGCTTAAAGCTGAGATCTATGCCAAGTCCCTAAAAATATTCATAGCTCCAAAGAATCTGGTTTTAAATAATATCATAAAAAGTAGGCGATATTAATGCAGCGGTTCACACTGAGTTCACATACTGCTGATGCCAATGTATAAAAATGATGGAAGCCCAAGAAGCTCTAGACAAGACTACCCTGAAAGTGGTGAACAAAATCCTTTTTACCTTTTTACTGGCTGTCTGTATTTTAATTACGGCAATAATTTTCTTATCTCGAAATATTAACAAAAACAAATAAATCCACGTTACAACCTTGCTTATCCTGACCTGGAGCGCCGTGGTTTTTCCACTGCGGAGCGGTGGGCTGCGTGGGCCATGGCTGCCAGCGTGCGGGGTGTTTGGGAGGGAGGACTCACGCACCCCTCTCTTTCCCGCAGGATGCCATAGTGATCCATGAAGTTTACGAAGAAGGGGCAGCAGCCCGAGATGGCAGGCTCTGGGCCGGCGACCAGATTCTGGAGGTAAACGAGTCTCCCGGTGTATCTGCTCGGACCTTTGTCGTGTATGCTTGTATTCGACGCAGGGTAGGGCTTTTGTAGGGGAAAGAGAGATCAGTTAGTAGGATCTGGACTGAAAGCTTCTTTTTCCGTCACTAAGAACATCCTGAGAAATTCATATATCCTTATATATTCATGTAAACTGAAGGTACAAATTGAGAATATATTAAATTTAATTGAGCAAGGCAGTTCTCGAATTACATAGTTCAGCTGTCATGTCCAATAGCTCAGTATTATTCATCTGTTTAATCTTTCATTCGGAGGCCTGCACTACCGCCGCCGCTCCGGTATCTCTGGATATCTCTGCCTGCAGACGAAGTGCTGAGCTGGGCGAACGGGGAGCGAGAGGGCGAGGGTGGCCACAGCACTTTCCCGAGCATCCCTGCTGAAAAACGCCCGGTCCGCGCCAGCGGAGTGGCTGGCAGAGCTGCTGGCTCCTTCGGGCCGCGGTTCATAAAACCGGCAAACGCGCAGAATTATTTCTGTGAATAAATGTAGTGGGTTTGTTTTTTTTTTTTTTTTCCCCCCATGGACAAGCGTGGAAACGGAGGAGGGAAAGGGTTAAGGACAAAGTGTTGGTCTGCAAATGAAACTTGCGTCAGGCAGGGGTTCAGCGCAGCTGCTTGCAGCGTCTCGCTGTCAGATCAGGACAAATTCCCAGCATGGCCATTAAGGGTTTGGTGTGTAGGGTTAGAAAAATAGCGAGGGCTACTTGGGGAGTTGTCTTTACAGCTCTTGCATTGAAAATATTTTTTTTAGTGTTAAGGCTGAATGTTGTTTTCGTTTTATAAATAACTGTATTAACAGAGCACAATAATTAGGGGATAAAAATGGGGAAGGTTTATTAATTCTTCTCTGGCCAAACAGGAAAGTGCTAATGTTTGTGTGCCACAATATTGTTGTTGTTTCAGCTTTTAAAAGCTGTACTAATGAATCAAAAAGATGACTCTGAGTGAGTTTCAGATTAGTAGGATAAAGCACGCATAGATGCCTGTGTCGAGAAAAGAATACCGATGCAGTGTATAAACAAATGTGTGCAGAATTAGTACAAAAGAATATAACTACTATAGATTAGGCTTAATTGTCTTAATGTAAAATTAAGATTGTAACTTTGCATATCTAGAAATACCGAGAAATATTTTCATTGCCTTAAAAGTTGTTATGTTATGGAAGTGGATTATCATTGTATTGTTATTCAGTTACAGTTCATGCTGCCTCTTAAAGGGACTTCAAAAATACTTAAGCATTGATATTTTTTGGTATTAAGAAATAAAAGATGATTTTGTCAACAGAATATTGGCAAACACCTTAAAGGGTTTCTGTAGATCAGGCTTGGCAAAATTAGGAGATTAAGTTTCAAGTTGCCATAGGGGTTTTTTTAATACTTGAGCATTCAATCAGAACTTCTCGTTCTATCTGATGTTACTAAAACGCTAAAACATTTTCAGGTTATCATAAGAGAAATGTAATTGAGTGCTCCAGCAGCGGTCTTGTGTGCCATCTATTGGAGCAAAGGAAAAATAACCCTTTAATATGGCCTGCCTGGGCTTTGCCATCGCCGTTCCCTAACGGCTCCGATTCCTTCCGTCTGCGGCTGGGCGGTGTTGCGAAGCCGGGGAGAAGAAACCTGGGCAGTAAGAGATAGGGGAAGCTCCATGGAGCACGTCCCGCTGTGTCTAGTTGTAAGCAAGCAGCATTGTTCGAGGTTCCAGCAGTTAAAAAGAAGGGAAGAACACCTGCAAAACTTACAAGCCAAAATATTTTGATGATTGTGATTTACTCCAAGCAGTGGCACAAAGCACCGGACTCGTGCTTGGTAGGAGATCCGGGAGCTCGGCCCCCCCTGGAAATGGGAGCACTAAATTAGAGTGCCAAGGGGTGTCAATTTGACAAATTTGTCCTCTCACACAAGGGTAGGGCGTGATGAAAAGATCATTTATACATGTCATTTGGAAAGAAAACACTGATTATTTCAGGTGAACGGGATCGATCTGCGGAATGCCAGCCACGAAGAAGCTATCACTGCGCTGAGACAGACGCCCCAGAAGGTGCAGCTGGTTGTTTATCGAGATGAAGCCCACTACAAAGATGAAGAAAACTTAGAGGTTTTCTATGTAGATATACAAAAGAAAACAGGCCGAGGACTAGGGCTCAGCATAGCTGGAAAACGGTAAGAGTGTCTCTCTGGTCCGACTGCACTTCAAACGAGAGGTATTTTGCTTTTTGCCGTAGGAACAACTGTAGCCATTAAATGGAATATGAAATAACGGAAAATCTCAGTAAGGAACAGAGTTTTGTATCCAAATACCTCCAAGGATGCCGTGGGGCTGCGGTCCTGGCTCCTCTAGCAGAAGGACGACGCGCCTGTGTAGCAAAGGCTGCTGCTGCCCAGGAGGGCTCCCAGCACGGAGCCGTGTCCCGCTCGGAGCGAGCGTGGCCGAGTGGGCGCACGCAGATCCAGGAGCTCGCTGTTCCGCTGGCTTCGGCGCAGCCGCGTCGCGGGGCTTGGAAGCCCTAGCCACAACTTTTCTGCTTTCAAAATGGGGAGAGAAGCTGCCTTATTTCCAAATACCAGGATATGCTTTTGGAAACGGATTTGTCAGTTAGATCTAGCTCCTACTCGAGTTCAAAGGGACCAGTGTCAGTGGAAGGTAAGAGGCTGAGTTAGACCCAAACGCTGAACGATACCAAAGTGACTCACGACACTACGGGCAGCAGTTCTGGGGGTGCAGAGCAGAACCTGAGGTACAGGGGTAGGTAACAGCTGCTTAGTAAAAAGTGACTTTTTACTGATGTATTGCTAAACCATTGCTATTAGATCATTCGAACCAGAGCACTGATAGATTTAATCTTTCCTTACTAGAAGAGATTTACGGCATGACAGTGGCGAGCACTCGTTCAGTGTTGATGCATAAGAGTCATATGGTTGCTCTTCTGTATTGCCAAAAAAAAATTTATTTGCTCAATTACAAATCATCGTGTCCTTATCCTGACTGCGTATGGTCAGTAAAGTTTCCACAGCACAGTTTGTTTTTTTTTTTATAAGAGTGGTGATGTTTAACCCAGGTGTTGTGAGCAGATTGCGGGTTGGGTAATTAATTTAGCTGATGTAAATTACCCTACAGATGGTAATCGCAGTCTCCAGCCTTCCCACATTTGCTTCTGTGCAAAACTTTCGGTACTATTGCTAACTGCTTTGCTCGTGGGGATTTCCACCTTGGAGGTAGCCCGATTCCTGAAGTCAGTTCAATGATACCCCGATACAATTCAGGTTGTGAAGTGTCGAGTCCCTTCCCTGTGAGGGAGGCTGGAGCTGATAAATAAATACGTTCCCCTCGCCTGCGTGGCCTGCCGCTCTCGCAGTGCCAAAGCTGGATTTTTTTTGCCGCATAACTCGTGTGCAAACTGTAAAAGTCCTTTCTGCAGATTTCTCCCTGGTCTTCTCTTGGGGGCCTCCAGGCTTCTAGAAAAGAAACTGAGCTGAACCTTTAGGGGGAATATAGAAAAAGAAGTATCTGAGGCTCCATAATTCATGTCAGGCACATTGGGAGATATGGTCTAAGTCCATCTTAGACCGATCCTTGGCTTTTTATTCATACAAGTGGTATTTTTCGTGAATCTTTATGGATCATACAGTCAGAACTAACGGTTCAAGGGGAAAGACAGCATTAAATAGAGCAAAACATGCCTTGGTTTTAAAACTCATAGGTTTTTTACACCCCGTTCAACCGTTGGAGTGTAAAACTAGTTCTTCCTTTGCTCACAGGTTTCTTTTAATGTCTCTTAAATGCAAGTAATCTAAATTGGTCTCCCAAAGAATACTGGATTGTGTAATTAGCCATATGCTTCTTGCATTGTTAGAAATGGAAGTGGAGTGTTTATCTCTGACATTGTTAAAGGAGGAGCTGCAGACCTAGATGGAAGATTAATTCAAGGAGATCAGATTTTATCTGTAAATGGAGAGGACATGAGAAATGCCTCACAGGAGACTGTTGCCACTATACTTAAGGTGAGTACGTAACACATTTTAAGACGTAGGATTGCAGTTACTGACACTATGCAAGGAAATTATCCTGAAGTGCTGTTTACACGTACGCAGGACGGCTCAAACTGAATACCGAGACAGGAATTTCATCTGAAAAAACTTTGGGAGATTGATTTAAAATCACTTCTCCATGTCTGTTTGGAAGTGGGATGATACGAAGTGGGAAAACAAAGACACTTACTTGAAAATGCAGCGGTGTATTCATACGTGAGAAAAATATTTTGAAACCTGAGAGTCATACAAGTCAGAACTGAAATAAAATGCCTTTGGCTTTGCTGCACTAACCTGCAGCTATAAAATGGCAGCTTGAATCTGTTTCTGCACAGTTTTCCGTCTTACAGGAGTGATTTCATACTCTGAAGTTGTACGATCTGGGAGAAGTTGCCTTTTTCCATTGAAAAACACACGGCTGTTGAGTTGGAGCAGCGGGCAGGGATGGCCTGATGTTTGCCCTCCGTGCAGCTCCCAGCTCTGGCAGCCCGTCCCAAGGAGGAAAGGACGGGTGGGAGTGATGCTGCAGCCCCGTTTCTATTCCAGACTGCATCTGGAGACGAGGGCTTTTTCCCTGCTATTGCCACTAGTGTTTCTGCTCATCATTTCTTTCATTCTTGAAGGGAAAGGCTAATTATTTCCTTGCTTTTTCCATTCGGGGTTGGTACCTGGCCAAAAGTTTACCTATTTAAGAATTGGAAATCAGTGATATGAGGGTATGTTGTTAAGTCGAATCCATATGTGTTAAATTCACCCTTTTCTGCAGCATTTTTTCTCTGAAGTGTTTTTCAGGAATATTGTTTGTGGCAAATATCTGTTAAAGAGCTGGGGGGGTTTTGTTTGTTTTTACCGAGTAATTGGGCATCTACAGTTTGTCAGTAGGAAGATTCATACTGACTTCAGCAGCCAGGGTAGACCTTCAGGATAAACCTAAATCCAGGGACGGGTACTTTTTGTATGGCCTAAATACAAATGTTAATGTTTTGAGCAGCCCTTGTGGTTTTCTTCACGGAGCTGTGGTGCTGAATATAAACATAATTCTCTCCAGGGGAGCATGAAATACTATATATCTACTTAAATGCTGTACGTTGCATTTTGGTTTTTTGTTTCCAAGTGTGCCCAAGGCCTAGTGCATCTTGAACTTGGAAGACTGCGAGCTGGATCATGGTTAGCGCGGAAAACATCCCAAAACAGTCAGGTTAGTGACAAATTCGTATGTACGTAATGGAGCTGTGAAGGGCAGGGCAGGGCGACAGCACGCAGGCGTGCGTGTGAAGCTCACTCGTTCCATAGATGCTTGCTGCTGAGTGTGGAACAAACTAATTTATCGCAATAACTTTCTGTGCCGAACTGCAAAGTAAGTCTCATGCTGATTAAGTAGAAAAACTAGTTAATGTATTTTTTTTAAGGAGTGTCTTCCTGAGACACACCAAAAATATGTAATGGCTTTCTCAAATGATGCCCAGAAATTTTTTAGACCTGCAAAAAAATGCTGAATGTATTTTCCACAGCTGTTTTGTCAATCAAAATGAGTTAATGAAACTGAACTGTATCTTTGCCTATCTTATGGCAGAACCACATGAGAGCTGCTTTGCTCTCAAAGAAAACACAGAGCAATTTCCTGCTTCACTTGCTTTTTACCTGAAGCGAGGACAATTCATTTTTCAATCAGTGCAGGGCTTTTCCCCTCTCCCCGCGCCCCCGAATGAGCTCAGACAGTGACACCATTAGTATTAAAGTCTGAGTACTGCAAGGGAGCAAAGCCAGGCAAGATGACTTCGAAAACTTTTTTAAAATGGATTTTCCTGCCGAAGACTGACTGCTTGGCCTTGATATTTAAGTCGCCAGTGTCCCCGAGAGAGACAAGCTGCGATGCTATTGCTTTGGAGTATTTTGCCCCCTCTCTGCTCAGGGGAAGCTGTCGGGGACCCCGGGGACGTCACCCACGCACCTCCCTCGCACGCTGACGTGCAAGCGGGCAGGGGAGGCTGCACACCGGTGGGATCCAGCGGCCGCAAATGCTAAAAGAAGGTCTCGGGTTTGGAAATGGAGAGGAGGAGCCGTAGGAGGCTTAGGGGGGGATGTAAGTTAAAGCAGGAATGCTTTTAAGGAGGTCGGTAAGAGGGGAGGCTTGTCCTTGATGGCGTGCATGAACAACCAGGAAAGGGTGCCAAAATCACAGTCACGTGGTGTGATTTCGTAACTTGTAAAGGCCAGCAGTGATCCAGCCTGCTGTCGTGCGGGTGCCGTGTCAGGAAGGGCTACGGAGCCCGTAGGCATGCAGAACAGCTGGGCTAAGCCCAGCTTTAAAAATAATGACTAAATATCCTTGGAGAAACATCTGCACTGCGTGCAGCGGGCAAGGAAAAATGAAAGAACAGAGGAAAATGATCCTGATTGCACTAAGTAAAGACAGCAGACTTGACTATTACTTTCTTCTGGTCATTGTATCAACAGCTGGCCTGGGCAAGAGCAAAGTAATCAAAAAGTGGCGGTTCAAAATTATCCCCCCAGTTTTACTGTGTAAAACTCATAGCTGAAAGGGAAGCAAAACACCATAGTATCTAACATGATTCTAGGTAGAAAATCAGATCAAACGACGACATCCCTCTTTCTTTGTAGCGTAAGAGGCTTTTGCAGGCACCTGGTAATTTCTGTATTTCTTTTAATACAAGCAATCGTAATTGCTGTTCTTAATGCAGAGCCGTTTGAGGGCCTTCATCTCACTGCTCCAAAGTGACTTGGTGGTTTGTTTTTTTTTTTTTTTGAAAACTGAATAAATATTTCCCGGCAAAACCATTCCAAGAGCTATAAAAATATTGGCAGATAATACAGCAAATCGGCTTGAATGATTTGCACAACTGCGAGCGATGTTTTAGAAGCTGCTGGCCAAGAGCATCCAGAACTTTTGTCCTCACTTGGCTTTTTTCTTGGTCCGCTGCATACCTTTAACAGTAGAAATACAAGCCTTGTGGTGCAGGACAGTGGTTTCTTTCACGCGCATTGCAAATTATGTGAACTGACCCGTGAACTGGCAGCTAGAGGTGGAAATTGTGCTGTGCCTGTTGTTCGTCACTGCCAGCTGCACGCTGGTCAGTTGGGATAAATGCTGCCAGAGCTTTTGATTCACCGCCTAATGCGGTTAGAGGGAGAAAGCTCTGCTGCGGATGGAGAAGTATAGAGCAGGTCTTTGTTTTGTATGAGGCAGCGTAGTTGAAAAGGTCTGGCCTCGGTGAAACCTGTTGTTCAGACGCATTTCCTAAATTGATAATGATGTTTCCTCGAGGGGCAGAGTCTGAAGATAAAGCCAGATATGAGACAGGGAAAAGGAGGGCTGGAAAGGGACGGCCGAGGATTGGGAACACGCACGAGCAGCTGTCTTTGAGGCTTTCCCTTTTGTCACCTGGCATGGTCGTCTGGAAATAAGAGTAGGTTCTTGGGGAAATGAAAGGAGCAGGGACAATTACAGGACCTTGTAGTCAGACAATATATCCAGCTAAAATAACAAAGCCTGTGGGTTACTGCTGCGTAGCAAGATGGTGTAATTGTTATCCCCACCTTGCGGGAGAGGAGCCAGGATGTGTCCTGCCTCACGGGGAAGATGCCCACAAGCTTCGGCAGCAACCGCCATCTCCCCTTCTCCTCCGGTTCAGAGACGCAGTGGGAATAAGCAGAGGAGGGGGTTCATCCTGCTTCCTTATGCTCCCTAGAGCAGATCTGAACAACCCACACGTTAGGTGTGCACGGAGAGAAGTGCAGTTGTGTAGGAGTGTGAGCAGTGCCACGGGTGTGCCTACGGCTTGGGGACGGGCTCTGGTAGGTTCTTGCCCCTTTGGAAATGAAGTTGGAGGGGGTTGCGCTCGCGTGGCCGACGTGGTGTTTCCAGTCCGGTTGGCACAGAGCAGAGCTGCGCCCGTACGTTGCAGGAACGGGTTTAACGTTAACGTTTGGGTTTGACTCACGGGGTTTGATTTATTTTTTTATCTTCAGGCAAGCCAACAGAGTGTCCATAGCCACTTCCACCCTGCACTTGCTCCAGTCCTCTCTACCTTACAGAATTTTGTCAGCACAAAAAGATCTTCAGCAGATGTGTCTCAGAGAAACTCAGGTATAATCTGGGCGGAGTAGCTGCATGTTACTTGCTTTATATTTGTGCCGGTTTAAAAGCAAAGCTGAATATTTGAACCTGGTTTTCCTACTCGGGCTCCCGGAAGACTGATATTTTAAAACCCGAACACTTTCCAGCAGATGACATTATTTTTATGTCTACCAGTGGAGTAACGGCTCCTCTATTTTAAGTGCAGAATTCCTGCGCCCCGCTATTCCCCGACACCCTTGTCGGAGGCTTAGCACGGGCGAGGTTCTCACATTAGAAACAGTTTTCTCAGGGAATAAAGCTGCCACCACTTCATTTATATCTTTGTTGCTCTTGAGTGTATAAAGGAGTGTTTTGTAATGAGAAAGTCACAATGCTCACTTTGCAATTTTCAGATTTAGCAATTGCTAAATTTTAGACCTTTAATTTGAAGCGGAGAGCCTGCGCGTTGACCTGTGTCACAAGTCGGTAACCTTTGCTCATGTCTGAGCGTGGGCAGAGGTAGAAGACATTTCTTCTACCAGTTTGCGTGCACTGGAGGAGGCGTGTGGCTTTTTGGACAGCCTTCCTCGTGCCATTTTGAAGGGCCCTGCAGCACGGAGAATGCACATCTGCGTACCCCGATTCGGCATCCCCGGGGCTGGGCTTCCCGTTGCTGCGGACCTCGCTGCACCCCGGCGATCCTTCCTTCCGTACTCACTGCAGATGTCTGCACAAGCACGCGTGCGCGGCGGTGAGAAATACTGATATGCGTTATTAAGAATCGTTAACTCTTGCAAGAGACTAATTCTGCCTGCCTTCTAAAAGGTTCTTAAAATAGTTTAATTAGACCCAATACAATTAGGGGTTGGCACAGCAGAGCCCAGGCCCCGAGTACACCCTCAGCTTTTAGGTTGTTTAGTCCCAGTTCAAATGATTCCTTTGAAGTGTCCTTTTTTCTGTTGTCTTTTTTTT
>VXBL01010183.1:436112-446139 GCA_013400195.1 Aramus guarauna
TTTTACTGTTCTGAGTACTTTTAAATGTCCTATGACTAGATATATGCCAGCCAGACTTCCTGTCTGTCTATTATTTACTAATACAGCACAAATTAGAAGAGAAAAATCAATGGAACCTCAACAGTCGCAGACCAGCCGTGCGCCCTACCCTTTGTGGTAGGGACACTGTGATTTATGAATAATAAGCCAATCTTTAATTGAGTGAAATGCACAATAGGGCTTTTCTTCAGGCCGGCAGAGTGCTGCTATTCAATAAATCGCGGTGAGCAGTGGCCGTGCTACAATGGGCGTCATGGTGGCATCCGTCAGGCGGAGTGATTACATCCGTATTCATCTCTGGGTGAAAGAGAAATCCCGTCCTCCTCACGTGAGCAGCACTGCCTGGGTTGGCACAGGAATGCTCCGCTTCTGCTTGGTGATAACTCTGACTGGGCAGCGAGGGACCATTGTCACCTGACAGTGTTATCTCTTAATTATATTATCTCTTAATTACAGAAGCTAATTGTTTGTTTCTTTATTAGTAGGAGCAGATATGGGCCCAAGGACTGTGGAGATAACAAGGGTCAGTGAGTTATTTTCTATCAATTCAAAAAGCTGACACCTTTAACTGAAGTTGTTAATTTTTGTAGTGTTTCTCAGAAGTAGAATTGCATTATTTATGTTTGCGATAGGTTGTGGGATGTGTGCCTGTCTAACGGGACCTGCATGGGTGAGGATGCGTGTGTCTGTCAAACCTATCTATTTTCTCCCTGTTCCATAAGTCAAATGAGTCGGTTATTGCCATACCCTGATCACTGACCTCTACAAGTTGCTCCAATTGCAAATTTTGTTTTGTTTTGCTTTGTTTTAGGGACCGAATGATGCACTCGGTATCAGTATAGCAGGAGGGAAGGGAAGTCCATTAGGAGATATCCCCATCTTCATTGCTATGATTCAAGCCAGTGGTGTGGCTGCACGTACCCAAAGACTGAGAGTGAGTAGAGGGGTCCTCTCAATATGTCATATTTCATCTGCCATGTGTCCCACAGAGAAGGAGCCTCAAGCACTTCTGTATGCTCCATCACTCTGATAATGTCTCGTAGACTACTCCGCTTCTTTTTATATAAAAACAAAACAAAAGACCCCAAACCTGCCCTTCTTTTCCCTTTTTAATTATATTGTTATCTTGGGATAATGGCAATCCTTGCCCCCCATTGGAAAAGCGACGTTAAGAGAAAGAACATAAATGCATTTGCGGTGGTCTTTGAATGCGTATGTTCATCCAGACCCAGAGAGGGCAGCAGCAGGCTCTCTGGAAACCGCAGGCATTGCCGGGACTGCGGACTGGGCGTCATTTAGAGCTCAAACCAGGTAGAAACCAGATCAGAAGTTAGTTGTTTGGTCTTAAGGCCCTTATAAAGAAATGCCGAAGTAAGGCCCTTATAGCAGACCCACAGGATATCTGGGTTTCCGGGATTGACCATGGTGAACACTTTCAGTTTTGGAGAGAGTGTCAAGGAATCATTAGTATTGAAAAGAACTTCTTATGTAGATACACAGGGTTGCTTTGGCCCATGAGATTCGTTAGTACATGCTGCTACATTCATGCCGTGTCTCTAATAGATTTACACAATAGCTCTAAGTGCCAGGGTCAAGATCATTTTTATGTGTAAGAAGAAGAAATCATCTAGGTTAATTAGATTATTATCAGAAGTGCCTGCTTTCCTACACTGCATTCAGCACGTGCGCGCATAGTCTGTAAGAATATGAACTTGTCTGCACGTGTGGACACGAATCCTTTCTGGATGGGAGGACAGCAGTGAAAATCTCACTCTCTCTGCTTGCAAATGGAAATAGGAAAATACAAGCCGTCTTTGTTTCTCTGAGCGCATTGTTATTTTTAAAAAATCCGTATTGTACTTGCTCTGAAGAATGGTAAATGATCACTGGCAATGCAGAATTCTCACAAAAGAGATCCTGCAAAAGAGAAGCATGACTGTGCAGTGCCAAGTTCACAAGGAATTTTAAGCATTCTTAATTTTAATTTTCCCTAATGCTAGTAATTTTCCATTACCGTTGTACTTTTAGGTTGGAGATCGGATTGTCAGTATTAATGGACAACCTTTGGATGGGCTGTCTCATGCAGATGCGGTTAATCTACTAAAGAATGCTTATGGGAGCATTATCCTGCAGGTATGGTGATAAATTGAACATGCAGCTGCACGAGGGTAGATAAATGGCATTCAGAAAAAAAAAATCCCCTAAGCATCACTGGCACAAGGCATCACAGAATTGCAGGGTGCTTGCTGATGGGAATTACACAGAATGAAAGCACAAAATAATTTTCATTCAAAAATTCTTTATTGCCACTCATACAGGCTGTGAGCATGATTATATAAAAGCGTAACAAAGAGAACAAAATAACTTGTTGCTACACATGATAAATCAACAAGCTTCCAAGTTTTGTTTCTGGGATTTTTTTTTTTAATTTGAAGTTAAAAAGGAACAAGAAATTATGTGTATGTGTGCGTGCACGTAACCAGAGTGTGACCAAACTGCCCACAGTGTTAATTTCCTTGTTCTTGAAAGGCGAAGAAAAAACCACTAACAGCATTTAGTAAAAATGATAGCATCATCATTAAGACAGTGCTGCCTAGAATTGATTATTCTACAGGTAATGAATAATGACACTCGAGAGAGAAAACATTGTTATCACTGCCGTGTTTATATGCTAGCGAAAAGGCAGACATGTTCTGCCACTTTGGTTCTAATTGCTGCTTGCCAGTATATTCATCTTCAGTTTATTTTTATGTTTGCACAAAGAAATGGGAAAAAAAACTTGCCAGAGAGAATTCAAAATACTGCTCGTTTGCAGAATTACTGTAAGAATTGGAAAACAAGCTTAAGACGTACCACTAAAATCTACTCTAATTTTCTTTATCATCACAGCATATTGGATTGGAACGCATCTTGAGAGATTTTTGCAAGCTTCTTGCTTGCGTTACAACGCAAATGTGACTATAAAAAATGGAGGGGGGAAAAAAGAGGGAGCGGGGCCGGGGGAGGAAATGAAATTATAATAAACTTAGTTTTAGACTTGCTTATTCTTTGTTTTGTCTGTCTGTGAACTGCCGACCTGGTAAGTGATGAGCCGCTTCCAGAGCAGATGCTGTATTTGTGTAGTTCCATTGGATCAAAGGAAATACACGGATATACACCAGCTGAGGATTTTCTGTTAAATTATAGTTATCATATTGTTACTAACATTGAATAATTTCACTTTTCATGTCAACAGTATTCCCTGAATAGAAAATGAAAGCTTGCTGCAGAACCCAAAATTGCTAATCTTGAAAGCTGTAATACAGCGTCTTCCACCTCATCATGTATTTAAAAATATTCCTGATGAAGCACACTGTCAGTTGGTCGCTCGCATAAACAAAGAGGTTCTTCAAGAAATGTCTTTGGGTTTGGCAGTTGATGGGTTTTCTTCCGCATTTTTGCTGTCTGGCTTAAAATGCGCCTGATACTTTTTACAGATGATACAGGTTTGTTCTGATGGAATAGAGTCTATTTTCCTCTATTAAAAATCTCTCATGTGAAGGTGGGATGCTGTATTTTAATACCGGCAGGGAGTAGTGTAGAACCCCGGCCATAAGCCTGGCGATACGGTCACCTTAGGTGCTAACCACAGGTACTTCTCAATCACCAGATTGCTGGGGTTTTTTTAGTATTAGTGTTATTATTATTAAAACAATCTAAATGGAATAATCCTATCACTGTGATAATCGTGACTGATGTGTCATTAAGTAATTCTATTTATTATCAGGTTAGGCCACTTCATGGCAAACTGCTTTGAAAGGTCAGATAATTGCGTTCAGTGGTGTGGAAAGGCTTATTATCAGCGCGTCCTGGGAAGGATGGTAAAGGAGTTTGCAAATGCAGTTTGCAAATGGGAGATTAGGGTCTCAGGGGAACAATCATCCCTTTCGGCTGTTTTGATGCTTTGGTTTAATTTAATTTCTTTTCTGCAGGTGTAGTAATGAGATAAGGGGAAGCTTTTTTACAAGGTTGTTGAACTCTGATACGTTCCTACTGCCAACTGAAGATTTTTGAATATAGATTTATTTTGCCCTCGTTTTATTTAACAACAAATACGACAAATACTGGCTGGCACTCTTTCCCCTGTTGCAACAGGGAGGAAAACTTAACGGTGTCTTTGCTGGCCGAGCCAGGTGCTGCTGTCTTCTCTGCCGGACCCCTTCATTTAGGGCATCCGAGAACCTGAGTTCCCGGGATGCAAAATCTGCACGAGAACTAATCTTCCTTCCTAGGAAACGCTGCCACCCTCTCTGCTCCGAGTGATTAGAAAGAGGGAAATACTGTTGTGGAAGAATTGTGAGCATTCATTTAAAATGGGGGATTTACATAATGGATTTTTATTTATTTATTTATTTTGAAAAGGTACGTTTCCCTTAAGCCATGTTCACAGCAAGGAGTGGAAAAAGTACCTGTCAATTTTGATAAACTAAGGCCATAGATAGCTAGAGGAAATATTGAAAATATACGTACTGGGTATTTCTCACTGTCTCTGAGCCGAACTCCTGCGCTGTACAGTAAACGTCAAGCAGAGAAGAATATCTGGTCAGAAGGAGATGGAGCGAGGGGATAACCACGGCATGTAGTGATTAGGAAACTGATGTCCTTTCAGCAGTGAACACTTAAAATCCAAAATCCAAAACAAGTGCTTTCCTTGAATTTTTTCCAGAATAAAAAAAAAGAGTAGAAAACTATCAAGCAATGAAAGGTTTAAAAAAAAGCCAGAACGGGCATCGCCACTTTGTGTTTAAGAAATCCCACCGGGCCTGCAAGCTGCAGGCTTTTGTCCTTGCGAGGCTAAACCCCTGTGAAAACCCCAGACCTCGGCGTGCGAGTAGCTGTCTTCTCAGTGCGGCCGTAGTGGACCTCATAACTGAGCGATAGGACATCGATAGGGTTGCTTCAGAAAGCCTGAGCAAGTTTGCTGCCCCACAACCTGTCAAAATATCACTAAATTAATTACTGTGTGGTGGTAATTCACAATGGTTTCAGAATGATACAGGAGCCAGAACTGGGAAGTTTAAGAATCCTGTTTGTTGCCCTTAGTGGACGTGCTGGAAATGGCAGAAAAGTTGAAGCCAAGGATTGATTTCTGCCCACGCAGCAAACAAACCAATCTAAGGTATTTCAGGGCCTTTGCCCACTATTCCCTTGGATCTCAATATTTTTCTAAGGTGCTCTCCCTGGGAGACCTTTACTTTCAAGCCCAATCCTGGACACCTTACGTTGACTCCGAGATGTACCTTTTTCCTTGACAAGGTAACCAGGATTATCCAGAAAGGCTGTTTTCCTCTGCTCGGCGTCTGAGTGATAGTCAAGTACAGGCAAGAGCAAGCTTCAGGGAAAAGTTTGCATTTAACCTCCAGAAAGGTGGCTTTTAATAACTCTTACTATTTGAAAGTGTTGAATTAGTAGGAAATTTAAGAAAGTAGGACTTGTATTTGAAATTTGTTAGAAAAAAAACCCATCAACGACTGATTTTTTGTCCCAATGTATTGGCTATTTTTGTCCATAATTAGCCAAGATGTCTTTGGAATTAAGTGAACACACATTGTACTTCACTGCATCCTTCTGTTTAGGTTGTGGCTGATACCAACATCAGTGCCATTGCTACCCAGCTGGAGAGCATGTCTGCAGGATGCAACCTGAACTCGTCTTCCGAGCATCCTTCTGAAGATCCCGAGTAAGTTTGTGCTTAGTCTGCAGAACTCAGGTAGATTCCTATGCCCCATGCAAGGGAAAAGCCTAGGCTGGTGAAGGAGGTCTCTCCCATTGCTTTTCTCTCTAATTTTCCATCACCTTTAAAATAGTAACTATGAGCTTCTCTAGGCTGAACACAAACTTGTGTCCATCTTTACCTGGTGACAGAAATTGGTTGAGTAAATAAGCACAAAATGTGTTTCCAAGTACTAGTTCTGGACATTTAAAAAAAAAAAAAAAAAAAATCTCCTTTCTTTCCTAATGTGTTATGCTGACATGATAGTTCTGCCCTTGTCTGCTGGCTTCCTTGCCTGAAAGGAGTTAGGATCGTAGCAATTTGAAATAATTTGTCCTTGGCAGACTCAAGTAAGAAGTGTTAAAAAGCCTGATATCAGACAAATGTTTCAAAACATGTCCCAGAACTTTCTTTGTCTTTTGAATCTTTTTTTAGTTTACAATTTGAAAAAATCTGATTAAAAAACTTTTCTACCTGCAGCACTTTTGTATGGTGACGGAAGGTAGAGATCTAGCCCTCCCATGGCCATGCATCATTCTCCATCGTGTGTTTTTTAGGGCAGCTTACAGCATTCCGGTTATCATTTTGAAATTCATTTGATCTTCATTTTGGTTCATTAGCTTCGTTAGGCTCTTCATTTTCATTCTTTGATTCATTATATTTATTTTAAGAAGCTGAGATGCAAGTTGCTGCCCTACCTCAGGGGTTTTTGGGTATAAAAGTTAAGCTATTTATGCTGCATTCTCTAGTTTTACAATGTGAGATACTGTTTTTATTGCTGCTCTCAAAGGAGAATTGCTTACTTCACAAAAGGATTTGTACTCGCTTTTCATATTAAAATAGTAAGGAAATTTGGATGTGGAAAATATGAAGCAGAATTAGGTAGGCGTATGCAATTGTTTTGTCCTAAAGAAATGGCGAGATATTAGTCATCATAGGCTGCACCTTTATGTAGGTGGAAGATGCCAAACAGCTTTTGTCCACAATAATTCTTTCTAAATATGTAAAAATTACTTTCAAATTTGAGATGGATACATAGCTATGAGTGCTCTAAATTCCACCAAGAATCTTCCTCTGCTCGACATAGACAGTAAAAGCCCCTGAAGAGCAGTTCAGGGTCGAAGTGATGCAGGGAGCAAGAGGCTCTCGGGAATCGGCCTCTGGGGTAACGAGGCACAGGGATGTAGGAAAAAAAAAAAAAAAAAAAAGAAAAAAAAAGAAAGAAAACAGCCCAAAGAGTCTGCATTAAAGCTGAGACTATAAACACAAGTGTTCCTGGCTGCACCCTGTCTATTAGACTCATTCATTCAAGTCATAAAATAAAATTATGCTGTAAGGAAATTGTTGCAGTTGCCACTTACGCAGACTACAGACGACAGCTTGGCCGGTAAGAAAGCAAACTCTCCTTTCCGTACGTGCAGCCACTGCAGATGAGGGGAGTCTCGCTTCTGCAGCAGAGATAAGTGCTCTTGTTGAGTTCTTATTAAAAACGAGTATTTTCAAAGTGAGGAGCTGAAGTACCCAGAACAGCGTTTGAACTCCGGGCTGCGCAGGAGTGTGTTTCAGTGCAAGGGCAAGAGTCGTGGTTTGTGAGTGTATGAAAAACTTCTTGATACATAAATATCTCTGTAAGTCTTCCTTCTGCATAAATTCCCCAGAGACAGACGTTGCTATTCTAAGTGATATTTATTGTGTTTTCAGAGCACCTCAGCCTAAGATTATTACTTTGGAGAAAGGCTCTGATGGACTGGGATTTAGTATTGTAGGGGGGTATGGAAGTCCCCATGGAGACCTGCCCATTTATGTCAAGACTATATTTGCCAAGGTATCTTTTTGTTTTGTTTTGTTTTCTCCCTTTTTCTGTATTATCTTTCAAAATAAACCCAAGCTTTGGCTTGGATAATCTATTACGTACTAGAAAGCAAAATGTACTAAGTACACTGATGTGAGTAAGTGGACGTAAGCTGGCTTCTCAGTTTACATTTCACGTTACTGATGGCTGAAACAAGATGCTTTATCTCAGCAAAATTGCTCTGTGTACTTGGGAAACTTGTTTTTAGACATTAAAATATTTATAGGGCAGTTTTGTATCCGTAAATCTCAGAGCCTTCCAAGAGGTATGGAGGCATCGCTTTTCCCACCGTACAGGAGAGGAGACAGTCGCAGAGACGCTGTATCTCTGTCGCTGAGCTTCAGCAGCAAAACCAGCAATAAGCTCCTGTGAGAAAAAAGTCACCTCAATCCGAAAAAAAACCCAAAAGACGAAAGCTCCGTACCTTGTGGCTTGATGATGAATTGGCTTACGAATCGGTCCTGGCTGTAGTTGTTCTCCCTTGCTTCCAGCTTCTCTCTCCTGCCTCTCCGTCCTCCACCGAGGCCGAGGAAGGAACGTGGTGTGCCCATCCTCCCGCTGGCAATGTGCTCGGCGTGGCCACGCAGAGGGAATTCTGGAAATGGGGGGGGAAGAAAAACAGTGGGAATTAGGAATATTTGACGTAAAGTAACCTTGAAGTCAGTCACACACAGGTTCTTGTCCTGCTGTCACTCGTGTCAGCGCTTCTGGCAGGGTAGATGACAGAATTAAGAAAACTTCATCTGAAGGTAGAGTAGAAGTCGTGTCTCCCTCTGCTGCTGCGATTCCAGGGGCCAGACCGCAAATATCTGGTCGTTTTACAATTTTCAATTATTAACATGGGAGGATATTGTATCTTTAAACTGATGTGTAGATTTACCAGTTTCTGGAAGTAAGCACGGCTGAGAAACCCTGAATCGAAGCTGGAATATGCTGCAGTCACTGGTGGGGCCACGGAGGAGAAACGGACACCGTGAGCCAACCTCTGGGCAGGGCAGGGCTGAGGATTTAACAGGGTTGGCTGCACTGAGACCTCTGGAGGAGAGCAGCCATTTCTAAAGCTCTGTGGAAGCTTCTCAGGACCTTCAATGGGGCCCAGCTCCGTCCGGGCCTTGGGGCAGTGCCCAGGCTGTTCTGCCGCACGAGCTCTGCATCCCTCTCCCTCCCAAATTTTAACCCATTTCTCAGCACTGGGTGCAGAGCATGTTTAAACGCCGCTTTAACAAACCTCTCCGTAATCCTAGAAGCCAGAACCAGTCTTTAGACTGCAGTTTGTTCAGGGATGAGCCGCTTCTCTTCTTCCCAGGGGTGTATCGCCCACCCCCGCTGCCCCAGCCCTCACAGGGTTGGGTAAGTGGTGCTGAGCGCCGGGCAATGGTTGAAGCACTCCGGGAGACTTCAGCCCTGTCATTCCCCACTTCCCCACCCAGCGACGGTGGGATTTCCAGTGCCACATCCCTCCTCATTTCATCCATCAGCATTAGGAGAGACGGGAGGGCTCCGTGCAAGCAGCCGCTAACGAATCGCTTTGCCGTTTGCAGGGAGCAGCTGCGGACGACGGCAGACTGAAGCGCGGCGATCAGATTTTAGCAGTTAATGGCGAAGCTTTGGACGGCGTCACTCACGAGCAAGCTGTGGCTATTCTGAAGCGCCAGAAAGGAACTGTAACGTTAACGGTGTTATCGTGAATGTCGTTTCGCTTGCGGAGATAAATACAATTATTTTAGAACATCAGTAGAGCTATAATAGTACTGCTCGGCCCTGAGCAGGATGTAAAGCAAACCCTGGCAAAACCAAATTCACCCCGTTGCCAGGACGGGTAGCGTGCATCTCGAGCTTCGTTTAGCCAGCCCTATTTACCAGCCCTTCTCCCCGCCCTCCCCTGCTCCTGGTGGCTTTTGAGGTTTCTCTGGACAAGTTTAATTCAGAAACTTCAAACAGCAATATCCATTTTCCTTACTTACTACATCGGTTTATCCCCACTAGCCTGAACCCTGGTTACAACTGCTGAACCTGGAATCAGTTCACACACAAAAGGGAATTTAGATCATCAACTGATCTCATCTGATGAACAGAAATAAATGCAGAGTGACTTGTCATCTCACTCATGATTTACTTATGCTAATTGTCCTTTCAAGTATGCCAGAAAACATTAGCAATGTAATTAAATTACCACTGTTCCAAATGATGAAATATCAAATTCTCCTCTGGGAAATTATTTGTGCTCGGCACAGTAAGTCTGCTAGTCAAATGTGAACTTCTCATGTTTATCTCTTTGGGTAGGTCCATGGAAGTTAGTCAGAGGTAATTACTGTGATGTGTCAATTTGCAGCCTTTAGCATGAAAAATAAACTAGGGGAGAGGGAAATTGATTTTTTTTTTTT
>VXBL01010183.1:453814-478660 GCA_013400195.1 Aramus guarauna
GGGGGTCACCCCATGGGAGTTGCTTCTCCCTGGAGAGATGGTTTGAGGGGAAAAGAGGCAATACGAGGCAAAGGAATGAAACCAAATGTTCCGGGGACATAGTTAACCAGCCCGGGCTGCGCGAGGGAAAGGGGGATGCGGAGGGAGGCAGGGGAAGGAGCAAAGTCTGCGCTTCCTCGCCGCAGAGCTGCAGCACCTCCCCAAAATAACGTGCCCCCTCCCCAAACTGCACTAGGGTGGGCTCCATATCCCGAGGGATCCCGCAGGCGGGAGGAGGCCGATAGTTCCCAAAGCCCCCCTGATCCTTAGCTGACAACATCCCACTTTTGTTATGTCGAAGCCGGAAAGTTCACCTCCCTCCCTCTGGGAAGCGGCGAGAGTCAGAGTGAAATTCCTCTCCAGCAGCGCGGCTCCAGAGCTGCCGGGGGACGAAACCCGGTGAAAACCATCACAAAGTGCCTCTTTTTGTTTGCAGCTGGGGCCCGGGGTGCCACCGTGGGTGCTCAGCACCCAGTGGTCAGCACGCAGAAACACAAATTGGGGTGATTCCTGCAAAAAAAACCAACCAAACAACCCCACCCCATCACCTCTGTGCAGTGATCCGGGGCCGTAGGACCCCCTGGGGTGGGGGGGGTCACTGCTCTGAAGAAACACCTCAAACCCAACTCTTCAGTGACCTGCACGTACGTGCAGCACCACGGGCTGTCCCCCCCCAGCCGGCTGGTTTTAGGGGTCTGTCTGTCCGTCAGAGCATCCCTGCTGCCTGGCGCCAGGACAGCACCGCCGCGACGGGGACAGGCACAGGAGCCACCGCACGGAAAGGTTTGACTCGAGTTTATTGATACGTAAGAGGAGGTAACTGCATTTGAGGCTAGAGCTTAAAAAACAAAACAAAAAAAACAAAACAAAAAAAAAGGGCGGATAGACATTTGAGGCAGTAAATGCTTCTGACCGAAAACACGCGGAACGCAAAGGAAAAGGGGCAGATTTCGGTGGCAACCAGAGGGCAGGGGCTCGTCCTCCCCGTGAGAGGGGCTCTCGGCGACGGCTTTGCAATAGGAGGGAACGGCAAAAGGAGCTCAAGAGAGATCTCACCGTGACGTGAACTGACTTACAAGAAACCAAACCAGTCCAGGATTAACTTCTGCTTAGTAACAAAAAAACAAAAAAACAAACAAAAAAAAAGAAAATTAGCTAACTAGGGAGATTTGCTTTGAGTGATGGCAAGTAGATCTCGGCTTCTGATGCTGTCCTACTCACCAGCTCGACTGGTGATGGCATCCAGGTCCACCAAAGCCTAGGAGAGCGTCCATCGGGTCCTGATGCAGCACAGCCGCATGAACCAGCGTTTCCCAGTACGTAGCAACTTAATGACAGTATAAAGATGTTTGGAAAAGTGGGGCCTGAGCCTTTCCTCCCTCTTTGCGGAGGGATTTCAGGAAAAAACCCTGCCGTATGTGTGATTTGAGGTGATGCTGGACCGACCCTGAGGTGCCCCGTGGCGGGGGAGGCCCCGGCACTGGCCGACTCCAGCAGCTAAACCACGGCACGGCTTTACACGGGAATAGTTTGGGCATCTGAAAGTCGAGCGGGGCGGGGGGGAAAGCGGCGGGCAGATGTTTGCACAAAAGACATCTGTCAGCAGAGTCGCTCCACAAAACGTCTTGGACAACATTAAGGCATCCCGGGATGGGAATCTGTTGCGATCTTCTCGTGCCGTGCTCGGGATAACCTGATCCGCCCTGCTGCGCCTGAGCATCGCCTGTGCCGATGCACCGTGCATGCCAACGGGCTACGCTTCCCCCCTTAGCTCAAACGTAATTAGGAAAAAAATAAGAGCCATATGGTAATTCCGAATACAGGCAAAACAATGTCTGCGTGTTTGGGTCTGGTATACTCAAATATTTTTCTAGAGCATTAATTTTTAATTCTTACATCAGACCTGCATAAGCAAATATAAATAGGATTTTATACTTTACATAATCCACCCAGCTTGTGTTTGTTGTTACATATACTGAATAATCACTGCCTGCGACTACGTACGGAAGAGCCAATAATAAATATTAGGACACAAACTTACAAGTTAAATGAGATACAGTTTAGTCGATTAAAAGGACAACCATAATCTAAGGTTACAAAAGACTAGGTATTGCTGTTCTCACGTGCTTTTCTCCTTCCTTTCAGTCACTCACCTGCCAAATCTACACCAGGAGGAGCCTACAGGAGAGCGCGGAGTCATTCGTGGCGATGTGCATAATTAGGGGGGTGTAAGCAGGCTTAACGAGGAGAATCAGACACGGGGAACGTACGCAGATAACTGACAGGGTTCATCCCCCGGCGTGTGCGGAAAGCCACGATACCGGCTCCGGTA
This sequence comes from Aramus guarauna, assembly GCA_013400195.1. Classification (NCBI taxonomy): domain Eukaryota; kingdom Metazoa; phylum Chordata; class Aves; order Gruiformes; family Aramidae; genus Aramus; species Aramus guarauna. The sequence goes on from VXBL01010183.1 coordinate 456,186, forward strand.
CGAGCAGGAGCTGTTTGTTCCCCGCTCCCCATCCCGGTTTCTTCTCCCCGCTCGGTCACGCAGAGAGGGACGGGCTCTGCTCGGCGTGGGCTCGCAGGAGCGCCGCGATGTCCCCGTGGGCAGCGCGCTGGGCCAGCGACAGGGCCGAGTTACCGCCCTGCGGGGAGGGAGGAGGAGAAGACGTTACCGCCCGAAGCTCCGCACCTCACCCCGGCCGCCCCCGTAACGAGCCCGGCTCCGTCCTCCACCACTTCTCGGCCCCACCACCGCTAAGGGAGGTTGTGGTCAACCTGCCCGCGATGACAGCGAGCAGTTGGCCTGGGCAGCTTTGCGCCCGGCGATTTACCCCCAAAACCTCCTTCCCTGCAGCTCGTCCCTCGTTTACGATCAGTCGCCGTCCCGCGAACCTCCCCATGGTGTTTTGGGGCTCAACCTCAACGGCACAAAACACGTCCTGGCCGTGCCTTCCCTTGGTCCCGGTGCCGTCCCGCGTGTCTCAGTCACGAGGGACTGCGGCAAGTTGTAGTTCGATCAGAAAACAGTTGCGTAACTATAAACGCAGCCACGTGGCCCGTCGTCGTGAGCTCACGTGGGAGGTGTCCGTCAGTCGGACGTGCTGCTCCCAGCCCTGTCCCGTGCACAGGCCCCCACAGAGGCATCCGTTAATTGCTGCTCATTTCTTGGAGCAAGTGCTGAAACCAGGGCTGCTCTCCTGAAAGTGGTCCTCTGGTTAGGAAGAGGACCAAAATTGTGCTTACAGAACCCCAGACTGGTTTGGGTGGGAAGGGACCTCNCTCAGCCTGTCTCCATCGCAGAGGTGCTCCAGCCCTCGGATCATCTCCGTGGCCTCCTCTGGACTCTCTCCAACAGCTCCATGTCCTTCTTGTGCTGGGGACCCCCGAGCTGGACACAGCACTGCAGGGGGGTCTCACCAGAGCGGAGGGGCAGAATCCCCTCCCTCGACCTGCTGGGGGTGCAGCCCAGGACATGGTTGGCTTCCTGGGCTGCAAGCGCACATTGCCGGGTCGTGTTGAGCTTATGGGATGTGTTTCTTCACTTAAAACCCACCACTCAGGGACTGCTGCTTCTAACGCATGACCCCACATGAGCTCTCCCCACCCGGCACACATGGGGTTGTGTACGGGACCGCGCGCGACGCCAGCGCCTCACCTTGTCCGTCAGCGCAACCTGGCAGCCGGGCTGGGCCAAGAGGAGCCTGACGATGTCGGCGTTGCCCTGCCGGCAGGCCACCATCAGGGCCGTCGTCCCCTCCTCGTCCTGCAGGTTGACGTCGGCCTGGCAGGAGAGGAGGGCTCGCACCATGTCGTCCCGCTCGTGGCTGACGCCCAGCATCAGGGCGGTCTGACCTCCCTGCAACCGCACAGGGAAAGGCTGAACACCCCTTGCCCACCACCCGCCTCCAGCCCTGCTCATTCAGACTGTTACATGTAATAGTAATAACGAACGGGATCATTGCACGTCAACCATAAGATTGCATATTATTATTGCACAGTACATATCTCACAATAATTCATATTATTATTGCGTATCGTTGCGTATTATCATTAAATGACCCTGGGGCTCTTCAGCAGGTACCGCAGGAGATACCTGCTCACTTGCACCGCAGCCGCGCGGAGGGTCTTTGCAGCAGCATGGCCAAACTGCCCCGCTCCCCGCTGCCCCCCAAGGCGGATCCCCCTCACCCTCCTTGGCCGTTTAACTTAGGTCCAGACTAACTTTTACAGCTGTTTGGAAGTAGAGCTGGGTGAGGGCACTGCCATCTCTGAGACCAAAACGTGTGAGCCTCTGATGAACAACTGCTCACCAGCAAACCTGACCCAGATCCTGCACCCCGGTGCCCACCCTGCACCGCTCCTCCCTGCGAGCACTTCTTCAGGCTTTAACTTTTTAGCTAACACAAATTATTTTGCAAAATTTTCAGCCTTCCTTTTGTCTCTTCATTTGAGGGAGCTGGTGAGTGGCCGCGCTGCAGCTCAGCTGAGGTTGCTTTTGTAACTCTTGGGAACCAGCAGCTGGTTGGGAACCCAACGTTGGGAACCCAACGTCTGCTGCCGAGTCTCAGCCTGGCGCTGCACACGCAGCGTAAGGAACCTGAATTAAATCCCCCTTCCCCAACCCGAGCTCTCTATGGAGACATGACGATGCCACAGCCCAAACTGACATCGCACGGCGATGGCCGTAAACAGGAGGCTACGAGCTCAGCAGGAGTCACTTTTCAGATGCCTTTGCCAAATAAGTACCGGCTGCAGGCTGGCTGCCCTCCGCCCACGGCCGTGCCATGATCCCACGCTCCCTTTTCAGAGAAACAGCAGAACTACGGGGACACACCTGGGCGGCTCGCAGGTTGACGTCCCCTTCCTTCAGCAGCTTCATCACCACATCCATGTCCTCGCCTGTCTCGGCAGCCGCCAGCGGGGTGAGCATCACCGCCGTGTAGCCGGCGCGGTTCTGCAGGTCCAGGCGGCAGACGCCTGGCGGGCCACGCGCCGTGCAGGGATTCGGCCCCGCGATGGATCGGATGGAGAGAGACGAGCAAACGGGAAGCAAAGAGGGAATTATAAAACACACAGAATCTTATATCTCCAGAAACGGGAGCTTCCATATTCGTATAGGATTGAGATTTATCTGCATTAAATATCTACTCTTGTGAGCGCAGCATTAAAGGATATTTGGCTCTATGCATTGCTACGGTTAATTACAATTGCTGAGGTCAACTCAATTAACTTTGAAGACCATAACAAAACAAAACAAAAAAAAGGGGGTGTGTGTAATTAATGCTTTGGGTACACACCAGTTGTGGAGCTATGTGTGGGCTGTTTGCTACAACTCTTGCAGCAAAAGACGACTGTCACCCAATGGGTGGTATAAATCCGCCCTGGCCCCGTTTCACTCACTTTTCACCTCAAAGAACCCATTTCCAGCTCCACCACAAGGAACAAGCTGAGTCCAACGGTCAAGGGCTCGGGTCCAGCTTTGCCCCGGGGACCCGGCCACCTCGGGCGCTCAGCGGCAGGAGGGGACAAACCGCCGCGGCTCCCTGCCTGCCTGCGGCAACAATCGGGCTATAGATGTGTATGATAATCTGCCATTTCCCTAACATTTAACAGATTGTCTGGCCCATGAGAAAAGGCCAAAGTGCCTTTATTCTTGCTGAGCACGCGTCCATTTTTCCCCTGTACAAGCTCGGCAGAGATTTTTCTTTGCAATGCGAGCTGAAAGTTCAATAGTTTAAAATGGAATTTTTCTGCAGCGCTGTGGGGTTTGTTATGTTCTCAGGGGGTCTGATCCTCCAGTTCTGAGCCATGATGTGGCATTTGCTGCTACAACAAGCTGGGGGAGCCACCCCATGTCACCTGGACTGGGGCCATGAGAGACATCCCTTGGCCACAGGGATCCTGAGCCCTCTCCAAAATCAGATTGCAAAGCCCTCAAGATGTGTCAGGGCCCTGAGGGCACTAATGAGCCTTAATGTCCCTGATGAGCCTCAGCTGGAACCTCCATCCACACCCATGAGACCAGGGCTGAGCTATGAGGAAGGATGCTGGTCTTCAGGTCAACCATGTCTCCTGGGTGGACACTGGCCCCACACTTTTATCTTAGATGGACCTTGGCCCCGTGCTTGTCTCCTGGGTCGACCCTGGCCCCATGCTTGTCTGGATGGCTCCCTTGCATGTAGATTGTAGTTGGTCCCCAGACCCACGTCTGTCCCATCTCATTTTGCTCCTGACTGAACTCCCTGGGAGGACCCTGGACCTCATTCACTGTTTGCCATGTCTGGCAATGTTGATGGATCCCCATTACCTGGCTCTGCCTGCCATGGTCATCCCCTACGGGACCATGCCCCATTGGCAAGAGCAACATAAAGTAACTTCCACAACACCCATACCCGCCAAAAGCCATGGCTGAGCAGAGTGGCTGTTCCTACCTGTGTCCAGCAGAAGCTTTGCAATCGGGAAGTTGGAGTGGGAAATGCTGTAGTGAAGAGCCGTGTTGCCGTTCCTGTCGGCCAGGTTCACCACCATTGCCAGGAGCTGGGGCTGGATGGTCCCAAGCGCCTTGAGATACGCTGCGACCACCTCCGGGCTGGAAGACTTGTGGCTCGACACCTGGAACCACTCCTGGCAGACGGTGCTCAGGACGTGCCGCTGCAAACAGCAAGGTCTCACTGTTACTCCTGGGGTAGTCATCCTGCTAACTGGTCGCTGCCCCGACTCCTCGCCCCGCACCACTTTGTCCTGCGTCCCGGCATCGCCCAGCTGGTATTTAGCGTGTGGGTTTGGGACTAACCACAATAACTTAAGGGGGAAAGGAATTTCCTGTGGTAACTTGAATGAGTAAGCAGAGAAAGCCTTCATCTTCTTTTTTTCCCCCTTTTCCTTTCTTTTTGGCTATTCTAAAACTGACTCAGACATCATCTTGTCCCCCTCTCCTCCCAAAGCTGTCCGTGGCATGGTAAGGCACAGCGTGCGACGTGCCGTCGGGATAATCTTATCCACTGAACATAACCAAGGGCGGGAACCACGTCTGGAATGGCATTGAAAATTATCTGTACCAGATGCTTGTTGCTTGTGGTCCTGATTTCTGAGAGGTGCTCGCTGAGTAGCTGGCAGTTGGCAAGGAAATCTTCAGACGGTTTACATCTAAAGGGAAAATACTTTTGTAAATCCATCACGAGACAGAACTTGCAGGAGGTATCGAAGCAGGAAGATCACACAGCTTAGGTCGGAATACGTTCAACACTTACTCAAGTGCTTAACTTTATGGGCACAAGTTGTTCCATTCACTTAACCCGGATTTTAGGTACAAAGTTAAGCACTTAAATAGGCGTTCAAGTCCAGAGTCCCACATCTGTATGGTCAACTTCATCTGTTATAAAAAGCCTTAAAGTGTGTGTGGGGAAATCTTATTCCTGAATCTGCAAAGAACTTTACTTAGAAACTTTACTTGAGAGGGGAGGCTTGAGCTAATTCTAACCAAATATGACTCACTCCGCCTTTCCCACAGTCACGCGTAGGGCCTGAATCAATCCCCACTAGGTTCTGTAGTAACTCAACAAATATTTAGCTCTTTAAAGCCTTTTCCCATGGCTACAGAGGTCAGTGGCTGCGTTTCCACTGAAGGGATGAAGCCCCGACCCCAGCTCTGTAGGAGCCACCGAACGCAGTGCCGTGCGTCCCGGGGCTGCAGAAATGTGATGGAAAGCACGATCAGTGTCTGGTTTTTGGGTTACCTGTCAGCCTTGTGCTGAGTGCAAGGTGCAGCTTCTGTTGATGGCTCCTGCAGGTCATCATCTTCACGTCTCTCCTGCAAGGAGGTCCCCGACAAAGCCCCCTCGCTTTCACCTCCAGCTTCCGCCTGCTTGGGCTCCAAATCATCGTCTCTTCTCTCCGTCTCGCTCTCCGCGTCGCCGTCCGATGGGCTGTCTTCGCAACTTGTGTCTTCACTTGAAGTCGTTTCGTAGCTATTTGAGGACACCACATGTTATTCACTCCTTCGCCATCCACAACCACAGGGCCTAAGACTCATTGAAGACACCCGCTGACTCCAGTGGGCCTTGGATGAAGCCCGGAGTAATATGCAAGTTAAAAGGATAGAGCCACAGCCAAATTTGGGGTTAGTCTTTTTTTTTTTTTGGCTTCTTAAGCCAGCAGGAGCGTGACAGAAGCAGTTAATTAGCAGCAGGCAAGGTTACTTCAGGGACTACTCGGCTGGTTTGGAAGGATGTCCCTCACGCAAGTCCCAGCATGGCCAGGCAAGGGCTGCGTGCCACTTCCCTGCTGGGAGCTGCCGGCACGCTGATGGGGAGCCGTGAGAAACACAGACCCTGTGGCAAGGTGGGGCAGGTGGCATGCTGGCAACCTTGAAGACTGCCAGACAAAAACTGTGTTTGCAGCTCCAGCCCAGACCTGAGTCCACCATTAGAGCAGCTCTGCTAGAGAGACCTCTCTTCTGGTTGTCCAGAAGTATTAATAACAATGTCTTCCACTTGAGACAGCATGTTTCACCCTGAGGGACCCCAAAACATTTCTCGAACTAGTCGAGATTCCTCTACTCACTACAAGTTGTACCCATTTCAGCAACTGTTGGTAGAAGAAGCTCTACACAACTAGAGCAAGCAACACCTGATGAACCCAACAGCAGTAGCCATGGAGCTGGAAAGTCAGAGAAGCGTTAAGTCAACAGAAACCAGCATCCAAACTTGCACGCATAGCTGCACAGCGCACGTACTCCTCGGTAAAAGACGTACCAGTGCTGCTCTTAGAGATACATCTACAGCACACATTGTTGTATCTAGTTAGCTCAAAGGCCAAAGACTGTTAGATATTGGATACATAGGGAACCGGGTGTTGGAGCACAACCTAAAATACAGGCCTCCTTCACCCCCAGGTATCTCCTTATTTACTGAAATAGTCTTTTCTCAGTCCCTGAACCAACTTTTGTTGGCTGTTGCTGGAGCGCGGAGGCAGGTTAGTGGCAGCGTGCCCACCCAGGCAATGCTGACCTCCTCCAAAACCCACCAAAGTTAGTGGGAATCTTCCCGTGGACGCAGCTGGGTTTTGGAAGAAGCCCCAAAAGATGGGTGTGCAGAGAGCATCAGTCCCCAGGGTGTCCCTTGCTGTGTTGAAATCACCAACATCTTTACTACAGGGTTACTTACGGGTTATCAGTGCTGGATTAAAGAAGGGAGAAAAGAGGCTCCATTTCAAATGGCCTTTTAATCGAGAGGTTTGGAGGGGAGAAGAGGGGAAAAAAAGAATGACTTCTTCAGCGATACAGAGGACATCACATGTTAAAAGGCAGTTTTATCTTCTGAACGGATGCTTACCCACCATTTACCCCAACAAACTGAAGATTCTTTTTGGTCCCATTGCCTCCTGCATGGAAACCATAACCTTTCTTTTTCATGATAGATTTAAGACTTGTGGATGGAGAGATTTCTAGCAAAATACAAAATAACAGATTAATTAACCAGATGTGCCGTAATTGTCAATGATTATTCCCAACCTCCAGCAACAAATCACAACTGTCAGCATCTTAGTTCATCTTAGGAGATGCTTTTTATGTCTCGCAAAACTCCTGACGCACCTGGCCACAACCCGAACCTGCCCTGCCACCTTTAAAATATGGGTCTCAAACATCTGCAGGTGACTGGCAATATAAAGAGAAGGGGATTATATACGTGTCCTATGAATATAAGTAGGCTTTACTTTTGTAGTAGCATTTTCTTTTTTATTTTTTTTCAGTACTAATGTATTGGAAATCTGCTATATAAATCTCCTATAATACTACATGGATGAGTCCACTGGAGTTTGACTAGTCTCACGTGTATTGCTTATAAGTAATAGATCACTTATCTATTTGCAACCCCCCCCGCAACAGAGACCAAGCAGCCTTCAGTTTTGGATTCTTATCTTCATATAAGCTAAAATTATTTTAGATGAACGGCTGTGAGGGGGGACAGGTCTTTTCCCAGCCTAGTTGCCCAGTTAGCTTGAATTGGTTTTGGTTCTGGTGAACTTCACGCTGATTTACCCCAGAGGAGCATGAGTCCCATGTCCTTGCAAATTGAGACTGTCCAATCCCATTAAGAAAAGTGGTTATTTGATGGAATAGCCACAAGTACGGCCACTTTTGGAAGCTGATCCTGCCTATAACTGAGGCACAGCTTTATCAGCCCTCACATGGTTTTACTTGCTGTTTTAATTTAAGATCAGGTAGCTTATGATGTGCGGAGCTTTGCCTTTCTCATACAGGTTTAGGAGGGGCTATTTCTGATCTGACTGATATTAATTATACCACCGAGCTCCGCTGCACCACCCCTGCTCAACACTTGAATAAATGGGAAGAGATTTGGCCCGGACACGTTGAAGCCTGTGGCAATATTATTTACCCAACTGTTGATAGTGCGTGTTCGAATTCTCCTTATCCGCGGGCCCTTGCGTAGAGTAGGCAGACAGCAACGAGTTTAAGGAATTAACTAATTGGTTCTGAATGGAGCTGAGCTTGGAGGCCGGCTGCTTAATAGCACTCGCTAACTCAGGGTAGCCGTGCTCCAAACACAGCCACTGCTCCTGCAAAAGCTCCTGGATTTTTTTTACATATTGGCCGATGGGGTCAACAGCGGGGAGATCCTCGTGGTCAGGGGGACTTTCCTCTTCCAGCCCATCTCGAGGTTTATCTTCGCCAAAGCCTGCCTTGTTTTCTCCTGTGCTTGAGCCCATTCTTGTTCCTCGATGGCTTTCCGCAGTCACCGCGTGAGCAGCGAGGCTCTGGGTATCGCAGTTATTCCTGTGATTTTGGTTGTCATCGCTGAGGTGCTCATCAATCTTCAGCTGGGCGAAGCACGGTGCATGAAGACCAGCCTCACTGTCGGCTTCACCAAAACGTCCGGGTCCGGTGCCAGTGTCTGCCCGTCCCTGATCTCTCCGAGCACCCAGCTCCATTGCCTGCACGTTCACGTTGTCTGCTCTGTGGACGCTGCATCCTATGGATTTGGTGGAGACCGGGATATTTACGTTGATGCCTTTATCATGGGCTTGCTTGGCCCCGGGTACCTGCGAGACGTCGGTGTTCACCGCAGCATCGTAGCACTGCAGAGCCCCGCCGCTCCGCCCGGACGGCGCCTTGGCCTCCGTGGTGTTTTGCTGGCGCAGCTTCTCTTCCAGCTGAGCTTTGGAGCTGGCCAGTAACTTAATGCTTTTCTCCTTCTCCTTGATCTCATGATCCTGCTGCTCCAGCACCGCCCTGATCTGCTCGAGCTCTGCTTTCTTCTTGCTCAGCTGCTCCTCCAGAGCGGCAATCTGCTGCTTCAGCGCAGTGACCCCGCCAGGCTCGCCAGCATCCCGAGGCTGAGGACCACAGCTCTCCTTGCTCTCTCCAGCCCGGACGCTCCCGTCCTCGGCTTTCTTCAGCACGTTCGGAGCCATTTGACTCACCCTTAACTCCCCTTCCCCAGGGTTTGTGTTCTCCTCTGTGATCTGAAGGGCAGCCGGTGATGCCGGTTCACCCCCCACCAAGGTGGAGCGACCGCCGGTATCGGCGGCATCGCCCTCCTCGCCTCCGCTCTCCATCACCACCTGCAGCTGCGGTGCCGCGGGATGCTGGCTCTGCCACGGGGGCTGCATCTGCACCTGCCCCGGGCTGCCTCCGCCGGGATGCTCCTTCTGCCCCGAGGAGACACCTTGCTCCAAGCTCATCTCCCGGGGGAGGTTTAACATGACGCCGTCGGAGCCAGGCGAACGCGGCATGGGGCGAAACGTGCTTTCGGACCCGCTCTGCTCGTGGCAGTGCTGGGGAGGTGGCCGGAGGGGTGAGGACACCCGTCCATCTCCTGGTGGGGGCTGGCTGGGCGGCAGCGCGGCGGGCATGCTGGAGGCTCGCAGGAGCTGCGGCCGCCCCCGGAGCTCACCCTCCTGCCATCCCAGCTCCACCTGCCGCCGCGTCTCCGCCAAAAGGGCTTTTCTCCGGTAACTCGGCTCGTCGGCCGCGGGCAAGGATGCCTCGCTGGGCAGGAGGGGATGGGGGGTCTCGTCCACCCCCAGCGATGCCTTTCGCTGCGGGAAGGAGCAGGTCGCCGTCCAGCTCTTGCTGGGAGCAGACGTGCAGCCACGGGAGCCGTTCTCGGGCAGGCTGAAGTTTCGGGGCAGGGTGCTGAATTTCGGCTGCTTGGCTTTCCGGTGGATGTGGACCCTTCTGATGGTGTTCCCTTTCTCGATGTCGTCCACGTACTTCAGGAAATCCAGGTCCAAGTGAAAGCCGTACGGCGTCTCCACGGAGTAGGGGAGGCTGCGGGGCTGCTCCCTCTCCCCGTCGGGTTTGGGCGGCTGGCCGTTTGCTGAAACAACCCAAGAAAAAAGAGAAAAAAAAGAGATGATTGCGTTTCAAAGACAACAAAAAAAAATTAACAAAAAATATGTTTAGAGTGGGGGAAAAATGTTACTGCTTATTTCAGCTTCAGGCAGGTGGGGGCTGCACCGTGGAGGCTCATGGCGAAGCTGTGCAAAGATGCAGCAACACGTGCAAAGGTCCGATCTGGTTTTCCAGAGGTGAATCGGGTAATTGTTGCACTGAGGAAGCCGAAAATTTGCTGAAATCATGGCTCTAATTGGCAATTAAGCAAACAGCAGGTTTTGCAGGCAGAGCTGCACGTCTGCGTAAGTATAAAAAGCTGCCCGATGTACAATAAATCCAGCTCAAAAGCAGAAGGTGGAACCAACCTGCGACAATTACATTTGTCAAGGCTTTTGGTTTGGTTTTTTAACTTCTCAGCGGCGCGAGTAGTGCCGTGCATGCGAAGCAGGGGGAAAAAAAAATAAAAAATCATTGCATCGTTTCATCTGCAAACACCAGGTCAACAAATTATTCCTTGAAAATGATGAATCCAGCAGCGGGCAGAGGCCGGACCCGACAGCGCCAGCCGGGGCTGCTTCACACGGCCGCATCCATGCGAACCACGTGCTTCCCAAGGTGACCGGCTGCGCGGCACCGAGCGCGGCTTTTAATTGAGGAAAATCGCCACGAAATGCGTGACTCTGCCCTCCCAGCCGTGGCAGGCGAACGGCGCGGCTCCAGCAGCGCAGCCCGAGGCTCCTGGTTTGATACGACCTCATACGGTCAGATCCAGCCTGCAAAAATTCACAGCCCCCAGATTTCAGCCGTGAGGGTTTAAATAGTTAAAAACTCCTGCGTCGTTGCTCGTTTTTCTTTACGCGAGTCCCTGCTTTGCCCCTCTGAACAAACAAGCTGTGCTCTACGGGCATGAGGAGGAGCAGCTCGACCAGGAGAAACCAGGTTTCGCGGCTGTCCTGGGGCAGCAGCTGCGCGGGGACCGGGAGAATTTGGCACGGCTTTTCGGTGCCGCTCGTCACGGAGCATCACCGAGACGCGGCCGCCTTTGTGATGGGAAGCAGCACGTGAAAAGGCAGAGGAATGACGGAGGGAAAACGTCACGTAGGGTGGTACGGCACAAGAGCAAAGCCCGGCCGGTGGGAGCAGAGATCTGTCCTGCCTGCGAAGGACAGGAGGACAAATACGTCCCGAACCGAGAGCTGTGACCACGGTTGCGCTGCGGTTTGGGAAGGCTGTGTAATACCTGAAGGATGCATGGTTCATCTCCTGGCCCTACTGGGTTTCTACAGAAAACAGGTCATTTACAGTATATCTGGCAGGGAAATTACTTCAGGGGTTGGTCAGGGTTTGGTTTTTTTTTTTTTTTTTTCAAGAAACAAATGAGCAAACAACCGTCCCGTAGCCTCCATACCATCTGCCTTCTCCATGGTGCGGTCTAATCGGGCTGTCAGTTAAACATCCTCTGACAAGCTAGGGCAGATGAGTCGCTTCACCCTTGAAAAAAAGAAACAGATACTTTTAATTAAAAAGAAAAAAAGCTCAACGATCTGAACTTAATCTCTCCTTGAAGCCTTACGCCTCTTCACAAGCCATCCCCCCCCTTCTTTCCCGTATTCTGCAGCCTGACGGGGTCTGTCGTGCACTTTCAAGCGGCGTAAATCAATAGCTCCTTTTCCAGTGGCAACAACTTCAGATGCACCTCCCAGGTAGTCGGTTCTTATAAAACATCCCCTGCATTACAGACGGGTTTGACTGCAAATGAGGACAGACGGACATTTAGGATAATTTCTGTTGGGCTTGAGATAGGTGGCACAAGGACTCCTCATCGACTCCTGTAAGCTGTGATATATCCGACATAACATAACAGCTCTGAAAACAGCAAGGGATGGAAACTGTACACAGAAATGAATGGTTTGGTTTTGTTTTTTTTAATGCATAATAACCAAAGATTCAAAAATTATGCTAAATCTTATACAAATGAAACCCATTATTTCAGTGCACATCCATACTGTTATAAAGAACCTTCACCAAACTGCACTAAGACACAGACAAATTGCTTTCATATCAGGGAGGATCTTCCGCTGGAGATCTACCCCAGCCTACATCTTGAACTTGACATCCAGCCTGGTCTGTATTGCCCTCCAGCTCTTTCCACTCATGTGGACGTGGGTGAGACTCTGCTGGAGCGCGAGAGGAGATTAAGTCTGGGAACAACCAAGAAAAGCCCTGGGTGAAGCTTCTCTCCTCCATGCCCTTTAGAAAAACACGGGGGAATAGGCTGGCAAGGGTGACGGAGGTTGAGGCAGTTGGACATGACTGTAGGAGGCTTCCTGACCTGCATGAGAAGGGCAACACTGCTCAGAGTGAGAAGGTCTGGCTTTTAATTCCTGCTCTGGGGGGAAAAGTGGGGGTTTCTTGGAGAGCAGGTTGCTTGTTTAGGATTGTTCTTCAAGTATCTAATCTGGTTCCTGGTCCCACAGCAGCTTGGAAGTCCATCCCTGCTTCTCCAGCGCATCCCTGAGCTATGCAAGACTCTCAGGGGTAGGACCAAGGAGCACAAAGCCTACGTCGAGCCAGCCCCCGGCAGCTGGGGACACGGCCAGGACTATCTGTTGCAGAATCCAGCTCACATCCATCTCATCGATCAAACCATCAGAGTCTGAACTCCTGTTCTGCTTATAGTATCTTGCCTAAGTGAGATTTTAGCACTTGACCACACTGCCAGAGCTCCCTAAGACCGGGCTCCAGCTAATCCTGACCCCTCGCTTCACCTGGCGCTGTGCTTACCCAGCACCGGTCTTTTCACCCTTCTATTTTCTCTTCTGCAGCATCCACCAGCAGAACTGTTTCTCAGGACTGTCATTCACAGTCTCAGGAGAAGCTCCGTCTTGTTGGTCTTCTCCACTCTGCAGCTTCTAAATTCACTTTTTCTCATGGAATTATTTTTGCATTGTGTAACTAATCTTTCTTCTTGTGGCAATGCCAAGATACCTGGATATGCAGTGGGATAAGGATATGCAGAGTAGAGGTGCTGTTCTTATTTTCTTCTAGCAGCACTGAAATGATGTGGTTTAACTACAAGACCAACAGGAAAACGAAGCCAAATCCTGCTGTATTGTTATCGTAGGATAGATACTTTGAAAGATCAAAACCTTTTAAAGAAACAATTACTTCTGTCATTCAGGTAGACAAGTTTATTGTCAGTTTAGAGCCCTGATGGGAAATCTGGAGGATCCCAACCCAAGGAGAACATCAAAACTCTCAAAAGCACCTCCAGGGTTGGTACCTCCCGGATGCTCATGCGGCTGGACGCCAGCCCTGATGCCCCCCAACACCACGTGAACTTCTCAGACACCTTGACCAGCAGCCGCCTGACGTGCTCTCCAGTTAACTGCACTTCTTCTATACAGGGCAATTGCTTCTGCCTCCTCCTGCCAATAAACAGCATGTGCCAAAACAAACGCTAACCTCCTTCTCAAATGCCTTTTTTTTTNAATTACGGAGCACTTACGGATCCCAGCTACAGTCCGACCAGCTACGTTTCACTCTTCTAGGTCATTTATTCATTTATTTAGAGAGGTGGGGGGAAAGCCAGTGAATAAGATGCTTTTTAATATCTAGATAATTACATCTAATCTGTTCATTTATGACCCAACTCTGCAGCCCAAATTGATACTACGACTTTTCTCTTTTGACCAATCTACTTCAAAACTGCCTCGTAAAAGGATGCTGAATGCACCCCACCAGCTTGCTGATGTTCCCTCCGGGCTGCTCGGGCACGGGGCGGATGGCTTTGAGCCAAACCCACGGCTCCCTGGACCCCATGGGGGCTCCCCGTGCCTGTCCCTAATAAAAATGAGATGAAAAAAATGAAATAATCTGCTAGAAGAAGCGTATCCGTATGCCATGGGTCCGGCCCACAATTCGGGGCAGGGCGGTATTTTGAGGTGGGTCTCCATCCTGCTCATACCTGTAACGCTGACCCTCTCTCGGGTCCTGTATTTGCTGAGTTTACCGCTGTTGAATAAAATTGAAGAACACTTATTTTCCTCTCCAGGCAGGCGACATCGCCACGTGCACAGCATGGCTGATTTTTACCTTTACTCCTCAGAAAGGCTGTGGGGAGGATTAATCCAGATTTGAATTACCGTTGCTTTTCTCAAGGCAGGAATAAATATATACAGAAATGGAAATTAAGAAGCCGAACACATGAGAAGGCAACGGTACAGAGTGAAGCGGTTTTATTCCCATTTGCAGGGACAATGCACCGTCTTTTTTGAACTAGCCCTGTCTCAAGCACTGGCTCTTTCCAGCCCCATTTAACCCCTCTTTTACTCCGTCCCACTTGCCAGGCAGCGCGACCGCCCGCCCGCACCCCCATCCACCCCAGCAGAAAGGAGAGCAGCATTACACCCCGCCAGGTTTACAGAACAAATTCGCTCAACCGCAAAGACAAATAGATACGAATTTCATTCTCCGAGAGCATCCTGCTAGCAATTTGAAATTGGAAACACTTAACCTTGTGCCTATAAATAAGAAGATAATTCATCCCTGCTGAGCAGCACGTTAGCACAGGCTCGTTAGCTGTAACGCAACGGGTTTTTTGAGCTCTGCCTGTCATGTTCTCCTGCACTGCAGCAAGGGCTTCAGCACCTCATGGGGAAAGGAAAAACTATCGTTAGAAAAGCATCTCGCCGCGTTACCTTCTCGTGCTCCCCACCCACAAGCCCATCGGGGAGCAGAAGCGCTTGCCTTCCTCAAAAGCATCTTTTCCCGTGCCGAGAGCCGGCAGCGAAGGGTTCGGAGCAGCAAACGTGCCTTTTCCAGTTGTTAAAAAGTTGGTCAGCTGAGCAGTGAGTGACCTTGCTCCGAAAGCAAATACAAGTTTAAAACGAGAAGCACAAAAGAGGGATTAATTTTCTAACAAAGCAGCCCGTCGCTCTCGTACGACCTTCCCGAGGACGGTTCAAGCCCGCTGTATCGAACGAGTTACTTCTCGCAGCACAGCTATCTTTTCCGTAAAGCACAAAGCGCTGAGTGCTGCTGGGGCTGTCACCGGGCTGCCTCCCTTATCGGGAGAGATTATTGAATAGACAGTCAATTATTAACGATACGGTGCTTATTATACCTGATGCTGCAGGCTGCAGCCGGAGCTCGCCCTCCGCATGCTGCACCTCCCAGGCGGAACGCATTAGTTATTCTGCGGAGCGCCTCTCCCACGGCAACGCAAGCGGCTGCCGCGATCCAAAACCAGCATCTTCAGTAGAAACCGCAGAAGGTCCCCAAGTCCGTAATTAATCCTGCCCAAGTCCCGTTCCCACGCGCAGGGCAGAAACAGCCCCTCGGCCCTTCGCCCTTCTCCCCGCCGCTCTGGCCCCGCACGTCGCGTCCATCCATCCGCCGTTCCCGGGAGACGCCGAACAGGACGGGGTGACGGTGGGAACAACGCGGCTGTGCGTAACCACGGCAAAGGCGGAGGACGCCTGACCCCCGGTGCCGTGCCGTGCCCCGGACACCACGGGAAGGGACGGGCAGCCCCCCCTGCCCCCCCCAAACTCCTGTGGGTTTCCCTGGGACTCGCCATAGAAAACGCTCCAGCCCTTTGCAGCGGGGATATCAATGCAAACTCCAAACTGCCGGCAGGCGAGGCAGGGCACAGCTCGCAGAGCAGGCACGGTGTGATTTTGGGCCGGGTATTCGTGCCCATGCCAAGCCCCAGCGCTGGCGTTCCCCGGGACATCCCGGATTGCTGCACCCCCAGGCTGGCAGCGGGGACAGCAAACCCCTCCGTCTCTGCGCCGAACTTACAACAACAAGGCAGAGAGGGGTCCGGATGCTGCCCGGCTGCCTGCAGCCAGGACGTGAACCTCTTCCAGGGCCGGGAAAGAAAAACCTGGGAAGCGGAGGCATCCCACCGGGACCCGGGGGCTTTCACCAGGGACTCGCATCCCGGCGCGGCACCAGCACCTTCCCCATCACTTACCGAACAGCGCAACCACATCGCCTGCGCTAGCAGGAAAAACCCCGCTGCAGAACAGAGCCGCTGGCACTCCCGCAGGCTCGCCGCGCTCACGCAACTCCTAAACGTAACTTTAACAGATGAAGTTTGAAGAAAAGCAGAAAAGTTTGGCCTTTGCAGGAAGTGCAATAGCCCGGACGCGCGCAGAAACGGCAGCAGTTGGTCCGTGCGGGCGCTCCCCAAGGCACGGACGGGTTAACTTCTTACCCGAGGAATGAAAAATAACCCCCTCGTTTCAGCAGCCGGTTAAATGCCACAAATGCCGCCTTTCCCACACACATCCCATCCCACACCGCGCAGGGCCGTGACGCCGTGCCGACGGCTTTCTGCTTTCACAAGCAATTACTGTGCTCGGGGTCCAAAACGAACGCAAGAGCACGTTGGCTTATTTAATGGTTACTCCAAATATTTTCTGTCGCGTTCTGCTGGTTTAGTTGCTCGTGTTCTCTATACAAAGCAGCACGATGGAAAAATATACATATGTCTATATGGCGCTGATTTTAAAGTCAGCCTAAAAAAAAAAATTGTTCCGTTTTCCCACCGGAAAGATCCGGCAGGAAGTTTTTATTTGGAGCATTTCCTTATGGTAATTACACACATAAGACCTACAGTTTTCCCCAGCTGTCATCCCCGTGGGCCCGAGGAAGGTCTCCAGGTCTGTGTCCTGCTAAATAAACCTTTAATTAGGAACTACGAATGGACAGAGTCAAAACATGCAAATTAATTAATTATGGGCTGGTGCTTGACGGAACTACAGCCGGCTTCCCATAGCTTTGCCCAAGAGGGCAGGGTGGGAAATGGGGCACGGCCCCGAGATGGTCCCGCCAGCGCGAGGACTGACGTCATGGCTTACAACCGCTGCTGCGATACGTGACGCGCTGCAGCTGTCGGGGGGGATTTTTGCTTTGCAGGCTGCTCCCGCGGGTGATGGGAAACAGACGGCCACGGAACGGCTCAAAAACCATCCCGTGGGTCCCTGCCCGTCCCCGCCACGGCCACCGCTGCCGCCTTGGACGCTCGCAGGGCCGACGGGCAAAGCCACTGCCTTCCCTCCTCTCGCCGAGCAGAACCGCTGCAGGAGGGCAGGTCTGGGCTTCGCCCTCGCCGCGCGGACCCGCACGGACCCAGGGATGGAGCTCGCCCTCGGCACCCAAAGGGTTACACCCGAACCTGCTCCATCCAGGCGGTCTGCTGGATTGCACAACGACCGGCCGAGCTGTTATTGCAAGTGGACATACCAGGAATAAATATAGCCTCTGGGGGAATATTTGTTGCACAGATTTTTTTTGATTCTGTTTTCACGGCAAAGGAAGAAAAACAACCCATTTCCAGTCTGCTGGGGACATCCACGCGGGTGGGATCTCCGTTGTGCGGCGGTGGGCTGCGATCGGCTGCCGGCTGGCACCGGCACAGGAAGGAGTTTCCTTCCAGGAGGAAAAAAGAAGTTTGAAAACTTCGTGGGATTAAATAAATAAATAAGTAAGTAAATGAAAGCAGTTTAAAGCCCTGGTTTGCACTGCGAGAAGTCGTCACGAGGTTTTTCCCAACAGGGTTTCTGCTGTAGGAGATCTGCATCCCGGGAGCCCGTCCGCTGCTTTCCCGGGTGCATTTGCCGTCGTGCAGCCGTGGCTGCCAGCAGCCCCACGGCATCCCTCGGAGACGGCAGCGGGTGTGGGAACGTGCTGGGCTGGGCTGGGCTGCCTGTCGGGGGGCTGAAGGCAGCTGAGCAGACCCAAAATTAAAGTGAGGAGGAGACCCCTTGATACCTGAGCCCCAGGAAGCCGCTGCTATAAACCCGTCAGCATCCAGAAAGGTGAGCTGGCAAGCCGGACCCATCCCAGCCCGGCACGCACCCTGCAGCCACGCACGGCTCACGGCTCGGCGCTGTGCCTGCTGCGCGGGCTGCCCTCGGCGCTGGCGTTACCCGACCGCACGTGCTGACGTGCAGCCGGACTAGATTTGGGGATGCAAAGCCAGTCGCTGTATGGGAAGAGCGGAGGCGGCGGAGGCAGCAGGTAAAAAGGTACGACGAGAAAAGGGACATAAATCTTTAAATGCCTCTGAAAGCGAAACGCCGCATAGCCCAGATGCCGGCTTCAAATTCACCGTCCACCCCAGGGCCAGCGAATGCCTTCGGCACATGGCTTATGGCAACGCGTACCCTGTGTCGCTGGCCCCAGCATTTTATCGTACCCCAAGCTGAAGCTCCTTCGGCTGCTGCCTGCCCGGGGCTTCTCGAGAGGAGAGCTGGGAGCAGTCGGGGAATGCTCGAGAGGGACGAGCTCCCTCTGCAACCCATCAGCTTGTGGTTGCACTGATGGAGAGGTTCAGGCTGTCACCCTCTCCGCAAAATTACGTACACGAAGCAGTGGAGGGGGCTGGAGCCGGGGGCTGCTCGGATGGAAAACATCCTGGAGGCATGCGGAGCCTCACTGGCTTTGAGAAAGCGGTGGGCTCGCGAGAAATCCAAATAATTAACCCAGTGCCACTTAATAAAGGAGATGATGGCTTTCAGCGTAAGTGTGCAACCCTCGGCAGCCGGCGGTACTTAAACAGCCATTTCAGGCATCTTTTCAAATGGCAGTAATAAAGTTGTGTGGACACTGATTTTATTAAAGCTGCTTATTGCTGTTTAATAGATGTCGTGAGCTTCCTGCCAGCATTTCCATTAGACACGGGTCAGGACGAGACCTGGAGGTATCAGATATCCAAATTCTCTCCCTCTTATGGCTCACCAGGAGGGGAAAGCGATCACAGTCATCCCCTCCTCTGATAACCTCTTTTCCAACTGACCTCCAGCTCATTCTAGCCACAGTCTTACAAAAGCTTTGGTTCGTTCTCATTAGTTTATCCTGTGTCTTGAGAACTGCGGTGTTTTCCCTAAAAATCTCCTTTCCCAGAGCCAGGCGATCAGAAAAACCACCTGAAGCCATGAATCCAAAGTGCTCCACAGTCAGAAGGCAGACAAAAATCTGAAGTGCCTCCTTTCTAATGTGGACTCTTTTTGCCTCAATCCCACAAGTCTGGGTGGGGAGAGAACCAATGAAGCCCTCCTTTGGCTTCTGCTCTCTTCCAAGATGCTGTTTTCCATCTCAAGCTTTGCTGCCATGACACTGAGTAACTTCCATGTACTCAAAGAAGTTGGTAGCAACTTTATGACAATGGGGTTGTCCTTGGCTTGGCCAGGGCTTGGTGCATCCTTGGGGCTCCTGCATTCATCCCACTCAAGAGCCTGAACTTTAGCCCAAGTTGGGTTGGAAATGTCTCCATTGCCTAAGGAAAAACAGGATCCTTTGGGTGTTTTCAGAAGCTGGGTGTGGAAAGGAACCATCAAACCAAGGTGCTCCCGCTTGCTGGTAAAAACTCTTCCACCTTGCTCTTGCTCAGCTGCTTGCCAAGACATGAGATGGACGGGGCAGCGCAGGGAAGGAAGGCTGTTGTGCCAAGTCCGATCCCCTCGGTGCTTACCGAGGGATGAAACATTGGAGTTTGTGGAAGTGGAGAAACCCACACACACACAAAAAGGGCCTCCTAAACCCACCGGCCTGAGAAATTGCCAAAAAGTGCATTTGTGGTTGTGAAAGTCAACTGGCAATCCAGTGTCTGTCCTGTCTCACCCCAGCAAAGGTCCCATCATCAACACAGGTCCTCTCTCACGGCAAGTGGGACTTCAGGTGTCTTTAGGAAAGCCCTGTTCTCTCCAGGCCCATTTTTCTCCTCTTCCCTGGGCAACCACTGCAGCCCCCATGGAGACAAAGGGCCATCTTACATCGATTTCTGACCTGAACCAATAAAAGTCGAATTGATCGCACTCGCGACAGGTTTAAAAACCTCTTCAAACAAGAATATTCATTTTTTCAGGCCACCTGAAACCACTCTTCACGTTGATCAGGACCACAGAGGGGATGGACGTGCCGCCTTCCTCCTCTGCCGGTGATTTTCAGTTGGATGCCGGGAGCGTTGCAGCCAGCGGCCGCATTTCCCACCCGCGCACCCGGGTTATGGGGAAGGTTTAGGAAATGGGGGCTTTCCTCCAGGTTTTTGCCCAAGCTCAGGCTGCACGTTGCTGATGTGTTTTCGGCTTTCTCGCTTCTGCCAAGACTCGCGTTCATCCCTGATGGGCAAAGGAACTGGCTGCAACGATGATTTGAAGATAATCACATTTGGAAGAAGGAACCACTGTGTGCATGGGGGGGTTTCACCATATTTCACATTTCTCACTCCGCCAAATCATCCGCTTTGGCAGTATATTATCATAATAATGACAATAACTGCTTTTTCATGTGCCGTTTAAACCCTGGGATGTGCAGGACTCGAGGCTTCCAGAGGCACAGCGCCGGAAACGTGAATTCCATCGAGGTCTAAAATAAATACGGCTGAAAAAGGAGCTCTCTGCAGCCGGTTCCTCCCCAGCGCTCTCCCCCAGCGCCGGCAGCGTGCTCTTGAGAAAGGCAGAGTCATGTAACCCCGTCGTACGGGGCACCGAATGGAAAATACAATAACTTACCATATTTATTTTTTTATCTAACAAATGAGGCCATGTTCATCCCTGGTGCTGCTCCCAAAGCTTCCTTGAAAAGACCCAAGATTCGATGCGTAGCGGTCGGTGATAAAAAATGTGACTCTCAGAATATTTGGCGGCTGTAAAACCGCAGGGGGAGGGACCCGAATCGGCAACGAGCTTGTGAATGAGCTTGTATTCCTCTAGCAGCGGTCATCTCGCAGAACCTCAGAACCGTTCCTGATGCGAAGGATGTTTGGAGACCAAACCTCTCCCTCCCGAAACGCGCCCACACTGAGGGACGCGGAGGCTGTTTGACAGGAAGCAACGTCGAACTCCTGCTCGGCGGCAGAGAAATACGGGGGGGTTATTTCAGCTAGCTGAGGAGGACTTTGTGACACTCCTGCGGGAACGGGACAGCCCCAGCGCCGCACGAAGGGGATGATTTCTGCCCCTGGGAGACAAAACCTTCCCCGCAACCAGACTTTCCAGAAAGGACCCGAACGTGGCCATGGTTTTCCTGTTCACAAGTGGTTTGGAAACTGCACCGGGAGCCCGACAGCACCTACAGCAGCAACAGGCTCTGCCCCATCTCATCTTCCAGTTGCAGGATTGCTTTAACAAATCCATTAACCGATCCCTCCTCAACCTCCGATTCCCTGGCCAGGTCGCTGTTCATCAGGCTGGCTGTCATTTCGGCACATATATTTATTTTTGAAATATTACAGTCAAAGCGACAAATGATCAATCATAAACCCAAGGGTATGGGCTCCCTCCTCTGATTTACCGTTTCAGGAATCATTTAAGAGATCAGCTTTTTCCATTACGTCCATCCCAAACCAAACACAAAACACTGGGAAGACTGCAAAACAGGTATGAAGGCAAACGCTGATTATTTTTTACCCTTCTCTCTGCCCTTTGCTGTGGCCGCTATCCTTACTCTGCACGTGCAATGTTTTCGCATGGTCACTGCCTTCATTTGGGCCACGCAGCTAAAATACTTAATTTCTGGTTTAGCCTCTGGACAAAGGAAACCCGTCCCGGTGGTGTCGCATCCCATAGCTGTTGGAAAAATGAGATGACCTGGTACAGTCCAGTCCCGCTTCCATCTCTAGATGGTGGAACATCATACCCAGAGCATCCAGACCACAACTGCCCCCGTCCTGAACTTACTTGGACTTGCCTTTGAGATTATTTAACCCACTTTCTGCCACCACCGATCTTCTCACGGACTATCCGGCCTCTTCTACACAGATCTCGGGTGCTGGTCCACCCCAGTGTGGCAGCTCCCTGTTCACACTCACTCTGATTTCTCCTGGAGAGGAGTCGGAGCCTGGCACGTCTTTGCCTCAGGCCTGCGAGAAATCACAAGCCGAACGCTGGGAGCTGACGAAAAATGCTTGCACGGGGCACGCCTGGTGCCGGCAGGGACCTGGTTGGGCTGTCCCTGGTCGGGCTGCTCAGAAATGCCCTGGCAGCGGGCGCTGCCGAGGAAAGGCGATGCTGCCTGCGAGGGTGAGGCACTGCCTGTCCCTCCGCTTGCTGCCGAGCGTGCTGCTGGAGCAGACCCTCCCTTGGCCTCCCCGAGGATGCAGATACCCAGAGCTGAGCCCGGCCCCGCTCTGCAGCCAGGCCAGACCCTACGGCCAAGCCCCACGGGACGTGTGGCTCAGGGAACCAGAGCATGAACCTCGCTAAAGACAGAAATGAGTTATGGTGACAAGATTTTCTGTCTCCGGATGGCTGGAAAGCCGGCAAGGAAATGGGGAGAGGCTGGAGGCAGGCACTGGCGACCACACTCGGCCATGGAGGCTGGGCTCGGGGCTTGTCTGAACCACATCTTCACGGCTGGGGACAGCTTTACAGTTGGGCTTTGAGGCTAAATGCAGCTCCAGCTGCTCTGGGATCCTGGAGACTTCCGCCACATTGCCTGGGGGCCCTTCCCAGCCCTCACAGGCTGACACCCGGGGGTCCCGTCAGGGCTCAGAGCCTTCCCGCCCCGTCCCCGCTCCCCAGCCAGGCTCTGTGCCTCCGTCCCACACCGCGGTGCGCTGGAAAAGCTCCCGTCCCGGGGGGGGGGGGGGG
>VXBL01010185.1:9316-24249 GCA_013400195.1 Aramus guarauna
GGAACATGTCCAGAGGAGAGCAACAAAGCTGGTGAGGGGTCTGGAGCACAAGTCTTACGAGGAGCGTCTGAGGGAACTGGGGTTGTTTAGTCTGGAGAAGAGGAGGCTGAGGGGAGACCTTATCGCCCTCTACAACTACCTGAAAGGAGGTTGTAGTGAGGTGGGGGTCGGCCTCTTCTCCCTGGTAACAAGCGATAGGACCGGGGGGAATGGTCTAAAGTTGCGCCAGGGCAGGTTTAGGTTAGACATTAGGAAAAACTTCTTCACAGAAAGGGTTGTCAGGCTCTGGAATGGGCTGCCCAGGGAGGTGGTTGAGTCCCTGTCCCTGGAGGTATTTAAAAGAAGGATAGATGAGGTGCTTAAGGACATGGTTTAGTGGTGGGATTGCAAGGTTAGGTTAGTGGTTGGACTTGATGATCTTAAAGGTCTTTTCCAACCCAGATGATTCTATGATTCTATGATTCTTTCCTGGAAGTATGTAGCCATCCATGATGGCAGTCCAGTCATGCAAAGCATTTAACTCCTACCCTGATCTAACCACACTCCCTCGACCTAGTAAGAGCCAAAGTTTAAAAAGAAAAATAAATAAAAAGTCTCCTGCTTTCCTGTACAGAAGGTACAAGTACTGAAATATGTTGCTGCCATGCACCTTCCCCTGACAGCCTATTCACAATCCCACCAACACTGATGCTCTGCGCTTGCTCTACCACCCAATATTATCCCTTGCCAGAGCCCAGCAACAAAACAGATAGCCACTACCTAGGGCCTCACACAGAAGTGGTCAGTAATAAGGGCTGTTTGCAGCACTCCATATACTACCAACCCTAGGGCTCTGTGCTTGTTCTGACACCTAATGGTCTCCCTTACCTACTCTCTTGTTCTAGCCAGAGCCCAGGTCTGAAAGAATAAACTAACGAGGCTTCCCACACAGAAGCAGGCAAAACTGAAAGATTTTTCTTGCTCTTAATTTGTGTTATCACGTCTGTCAAAGCTGAGGCTCTGCATTTGCTCTGTTACCTAACTCTAACCCTCACCTGCTCCCCCCAAGGTTAGCATTAAGGATTGGCACTGCAAGGTGCCTGCATTCACCAAAGGCACTCAGGGACACCTGGAGCAAAGCTGATAGCCCTCTTCCACCCTTGAACAGCAGTGAAATGTACACAGATGCCTGTCCCACCCTTCAGCTTTCTCAGGATTTTGCCTGAACACACCAAAAGGCACTTGGAAGACCATGGTGCATGTCAGCAGCTCCTCACAGACCACTGGAGGTGGTTTAGATTTAGGGTTAGATGTATGGTAAGATTTAGGGATGGGCATTCAGTCATCCAGAGACCAGAAGGACCCTCTGAGGTCCTCAGAGAGAAAAGAAAGGCATTCAGTTATTGTGGAGAACAGTGGGGTCACTTGGCATAAGTGAAATACTCTCAAGACAATTCTTTACTGAATGGAACTTAGGGAAGCTGGAATTCCCTCAAAGGTATTTGGATGGTCTACCTTTTCTCAAAGGGCACTTGGTCTCTCTTGGGCTGTTACTTTTTCCAGTAACAGCAATGAGTACCACCAGGAGTACCCTGGCAAGCACCATAAGCACTGTCCCACTGACAGGTATGCAGAGGAAGTTGAACCATCTTGGAATACCCTAGATGGCATGCAGTGGCACTCAGGGGCCCTTGGACTTCACCAAAATGCACTGGCATTTTCCCCAGCTCTCACAAGAAAGCATGTGGAGGACATCAAATGGACCTGGAAGCCACTCAGAGGAATCTAGATAGAACGCAAAGGTACTAGGAGGAATATAGGCAGCACAGAGCAGCACCCAGAAAGTAATCTATGGCCCACTGACAGCAGTGAAATGCACTCAGGAGATTACAGGCTGTATAAAAAGTTTACCATTGGACCCTGGAGTGCTCCAAAAGGCTCCCAGGGAACCTGAACTGCACTGAAATACATTTAGAGGCTGCTGAATTGGAGAGAGAGGCACTCTGAGGCCACAAGCTACACTGAAAGGCATGCAGGGGACCCTGCACTGCACTGAAAGGCATTCAGTGGCACTTTGTCAGTACCAGCAAGCACTCAGAGGTCCCTGGAGCACAAAGGTACTTGGAGACCTGCTCTGGAGGAGATCTGAGGACCCTGGCAGTACAGGATGACACTCAGCAGCTCTGCAAAGCCACCAAAGAAAATTGAAGAGCATTTGACACCAGCAAAATTCAGTCAGAGGTTGCTGACTACATGGGAAGGCACCTGGACTGTTCCAAAAGGCACCTAGAGAACCGAGCTGCACAAAAAAATGGTCAGAGGATGCTGAAATTCAGAGAAAGAGACTTGACGGTGCTTTGGCAGTACTGACAGGTAATCTGTGTGTTGTGTCCTCCCCTGCCCCTGAGTCCCCCAAATGCACAAAACCCAAAAAGGCACCTGGAGGATGTGGAACTCTTCCAGAGGACACTTGGAGGTTGCTGGGTAGCACAGGGTGGCACTCCACAGCCCTTTGACAGTTTTGAAAAGCACTTGGAGTTTCCTCTGGATTTTACTGAAAGGAGGTCTTACAATCCCCATAAAGGCATTTAGAGGATCTTGGACTATGGCAGTACTTATTGTCCCCTCAAAGGCACTCAGAGACACAGGTCACACAAAAAGGTTCCCATGGGACCCTGGACTGCTCTGAAAGGCACCTTGGGAACCTGGAATGCACCAAAAGGCACTCAGAAGTGTGTTGACAGTACTGATAGGGACTCAGAGGCCCTGGAGCACACGGAAATGCACTTGGAGGACACAGAACTGCCCTGGAGGAGACGTAGATGACCATAGACAGCACAGAAAGGAAATTGGTGTTACAAGAAAAGGGATTCAGGGGATCATGGGATGTACAAAACCCCCACAATACTCTGCTAGCACCAAATATACCCAGAAACTACTGGGGTGCAGTGAAAGGTACTTGGAGACCCCAGATCCACCAGAGAGGCACCAAGAGGATGCTGAACGGCCCCAGAGGACATTTGAAAGAATCTAGTTAGACAGACAACACTGATGGGCCCATTAGTTCCCACCAGAGAGACCATCATAGTCCGAACAGGTGGGACTTCAAACTTGGGTGAAGTTCTGAAAACAGATCATTGACAGACATTGCTTTGGGCTAGTGCAGATGTGACACCTAGCCAGTAGGTTATCAACATCCACATTCTGCAAAACAAACTAAATTCCCTATTTTCTGTGAATCAAATTTGGCAGAACATATTTAGGAATATTAGTACAATATTCCAAAATTAAGAATTTTGAACCCTTGACCTTTGGGTCAGGATCTCAGCAGGAACCAGTGATCATAACATTGTCCACAAAGTGGATTTCCCCCCCACAATTTATGACCTGGGGAAATATTACAATCTTCCAAATGTTTGTCTACCGGCCCATGACAAATCACAGGGCTGTGTAGATATCTCTGGGGTAGAACCATGAAGGCATGTTGCTGACACTCCCATGAGAATATCAGTTGCTCCTGTGATTCCTTTGCAGTTGGAATGCTAAAGAAAGTATTAGCTGGATCTAACACAGCATGTCATCGTCCAGCTTTGGTTTCACTTAGCTTAGGAAGAGTGACAATGTGAGCCTTATTTAAGAGTCAGCAATCAACTGTCATTCTCCAGGATCCATCAAGGAACAATTCCAGCCTCTGATAGCTGTTTAATTATCTGAGCAATCTTTGCATGTACTGTTTGGATGCAGCCAGTTTGGGGAAGGTGGGACCAAAACAGTGGGAGGCATAGACACTTTTTCCACAATGATAGTATGAACCGCAAAAGACTATTTCCCCCATCATCATGGAAGTTTTACCTTCCAACAAATAATATGTTTGGATACTTTAGCTGTCACTTTAGTGGGATGGGGAGGAGAATCAGAAGGAAAAGGTAAATGTTGTGGGTTGGTTTAACAGAACTTCACAAACCAAGCCAGATGGACAAAAAAACTAAAATGGATTTATTTTTACAAAATGATAATAAAATCAAACTAAGTTGTACACTAACCAAAACCGCTTTGACATGCTGACAAACATTAACAATACAGAGGTTCAGGATGTTGTTCTAGATGTTAATACTATCCGCCGACTTAAGAGCTTGAAGCTTTACTATGGTCAATTACCCAAAATGCACATAATTATCACCTATATGAGATGAGGCCTCTGGATCTGGACAGAATATGAACTGCAGGGGGCATCTCAACACACAGGGAGAGCCCGCCACCTCAGATCCACTGCTCTGAGGGAGACCAACTCAATACGGCTTTCTCACAGGGTTCTGTTTATACCCAATGTGAATCTGACCTATAGTTATATATGGTCAAGTAGCCCTCCCATTGGCCGAAGACATCAACTTCTTCACCTTTTGACCAAAATAACCAACACCGTCTGGGTATAACACAAGCTGTGGCGGGAAGTATTTGTTGGATCTTTGTTAGGTTTTTGTGGGCTATTGTCAGATCTTATCCAATCTTTGTCAAGGCTTTGCCCAGATGAGTGCATCTGCCACACAATTCACCCCGTGACCACAGTCATGATTCAACTCTTTTCCTTGGAGTGGTGGTACAGTCACCTCTTGCCTCCAAAGTTAAAATGGAACACAGTCTTGGTGGGTCTTAATGCTCATTGTGGACCATTGTTTCTTAATTGTTCTATAGCTATACTGGGATCTCTTTTACCTGAACAGGTTGTAAGGGAATATATTTTACAACTGACACAGATCTTACTATTGTGGACTTAATACAACTTATTATAATACAAATTACAACTCTTATAACTACAATCATTATCAAAGACTAAAGAAGACTGGTTAGCCATCCAGCAAGAGAAAATCCAAATATGTCAAAAACTTTCCCCACCCAGTTTGTTCTTAGTCCAGCAACGATTGCTTCTGAATCTTTGGCTACTTTCTTCATCTTGTTGATTTGGTCTTGAAGTGGTATTGATATGTTTGGGATGTGGACACAACAGTCATCCACTGACAGGTATGGAACTCCACATATGCCTTTCTCCTTTAACAGCATCAGGTCTAAATCAGCTCGGTTTTGAACGGTCATTTTACTGTTATGTTGTAATTGATAATTTAAAAGCTTCAAACTATCAGATGTGGCATTGGCTAAAGCTGACAGTTGTAGGCCTAGATCCAGAATGGCTTGTTGGTTTCTTACTGGGGCAATTCCTGCTCCAAATAATGATTCCATCCACTACCAGTTAGTGTTGAGGCCTCTTGCCATCCCTTCTGTACATCCCTTGGTCTAAGAGCCCACCACTGGTGTGGGATGGGCCCTTCCCGATACATGGGACAGAGGGAGACCACAACCAGTGTACAGAGGAGGACAGGAATAGTTGAAAGTAGTCGGTCATCGGACTATGCCCATACTAAGAGAGTGCAAGGACTGTGGATGCTCAGCATTAACCTGGTATGATAGTAATAGGGGGACAATAGCCTTTCTTACTACAATCTAAGACAAAGGGTCGTGACTAACTGCTGGTACTACACAAGCAGCTCTGTGTTAGACTTCTTTTAATAGAAGCGATACCCAGCATCGAAGTTAAGAGTTAATCATGATTCTGTAGCTAAGAAGTTACAGATAGTTCTGCATAGTTCCATAGTAAGGAATGTCATAGATAATTTTGCAAATAGTTGCTAGGTACTCCTAAGGATGGCTATTGTATCATTCTACCATTATGTTAGTTAATATTCACCCAAACAATGTATCAATTAAGACGTAATTGTTAAGAGGTAGAAGAAATCGTTAGTCTGATCAACAGATCCTGAAGAGCCATTTGGAAGTGCCAGAAATATCGAGAAACTAGGGGAAAGGTAACTTGGGCTAGGGTCTCCATGACCACCAACCCTTGAGCCCCCTACCCAAATTATACCACTTACCCAAAAGATAAAGACGGAGAAAAGAAATGAGCATATATTGTAGATTGCATACTAGGCGAAAAAATATGAACCAATCATTGTAACTGGGAGTGTACTAATTTGTAACTTTTGTGTGTAAATACGACAAGACAACTGGCGTTAGGTGTGCTTGATTTGTGGAAGTCCACCAAGCACCCAGGCCTGGATAAGAAGCAATATCTCTCCTGTGTGTGTGAAAATTGACTTATTGCACACTGGGCAACGAATCCGCTTTTCGGACAACAGAAGGATATAGCCATAGTAAGGGCATCTTGTTGATGTCTTTGAATCCAGTTTCTACTTGGCAATTCACAAGAGGAGATTTCCTTGCTTGGGCTATCTTAACCTTGTTCCCATCCCAAGTAGGCATATGTCTAGCCCACGTGCAGTTCAAAGGACAATCAAATGAGTTTCAATTACATGCACTGGGACACTCATTACTATCCCTTTTAGGGTGTTTAATACACCATGTGGCGTTTAATGGTTTTGTATATTGTAGAGAATGGTAATCAGCACTCCATCAAATGTATTCAGTATCTCCCCAGGAAATGTAGGAACACCGTACAGTACCATTCACACTCCACCCCTTAGAATCAATAAAGGGAGTCAGAAGATAAAATTGCATTTTACATCCCATCCTAAGCTCACATTTAATGCACCTGATGACCAACTATAGACAACATAACTGTAACCTTTGGCCTTTTGAAATACCAGCTATAATTTTTATATTACTCCCATGTGAGGTCAAGAGCAAGCAATATGTTAATGTCTTGCACAAAAAACAGTGAGAGGTCTTTTGCTGGCATAGGGGTGGGTAGACAAACCATTAGTGAGGTTAGATTCATACTTTGATGATCATAATTTTTTTTTTGCTACCATGTTGTCATGCAGGTCTTCCCTTTCTACATTAACCACTGTTATCAGGGCCAGTAGGAGCAGAAGGACAGTTCTCTTCTTCATTAACCTGTAAGAAAGCACAAAATCAAGCCTCGGTCCTTTGAAAGTGGGCCTTGGGGTACAAATTCAGGGATTATTCATTAGATACTAATACAGTGGGTCTCTACGCTCCCGTCTAGGGCCTCCTAGGAATATAAGCCTCTTGGTTTTGCCAGGTTCAACTGCACAATGCAAATAGAATTTAGTTGCACCAAGCAGGTTGGCAACTGCTCCAACAAAGAAGGTAGCGGGATAGGAAGCTATTGCTGGTGCTCACCTTTTCTCGTCTGTCTTTTAAACAGGTCAAACAACATGAGGGCTAAGCATTCCATCCTGCCACCTTCCTTGAGGGACAAGTTGCTGGATGATGTTTTCAATTATGGTGCTAATATCTGGTAAGAGTGAGAAGCAGTGTGGCTAAAGAAACAGCTCAGTGTTGATGTGGCTGCCACAGGACTGGAAAAAAAAGGTGATGGTCAGCAACAGCTTTCAGTCGTTGTGCTCTCACTAATGAAGAGTTACTGGATGTTTCCAATTTCAGACTGGGGTCTGATTAGATTTTTAAAATGAGGGGATGATTAGGTAGCTAAGCAAGAGCGGAGCCCAAAGTGTGCAAAGCTTATGAAATAATTTCCAATGGAAGACAAGGCCAGCAACAACTTTCAGTTGTGCAACGTTTTCTGGGAGAGTAGAGAGTAGACATTTCCAAATTCAGACATGCGCTCTGCCTTGAATCTGAGTATGAAGGCATTGCTAGGTGGCTAGTCAAGAAGAGAGCTGCAGTGTTCACAGGGCTATGACAGGACTTCCAAGGGAAGGACAAGGCCAGTAAGAGTATTTTATCCTGCCACCTACCATATAGGAGTAGTTGCTGGACATTTTCAAGTGTGGTGCTGGTATCTGGTGAGAGTGAGAAGGAATGTACACACCAAAAGGCGGCCTGGACGTTTTCAATATTGAAGCTCAAACCTGGTCAACTGCCAGAGAAATGATAAGTTGCACCTTTAGAGATTTTCTGTGCCTACACTAGCCTGCAGCCCCACTGTAGTACGGCTCTGATTGTGGCCATGAGACAGGTTTCAGAAAAGAAACAGCTTTTCGCGCTAGGACCTTTCATTTGCGAGTAGAGACTGTATGTTTTCAGATTTGAAGCTCGAAGCCGGTTGACAGACACAGACCTCATAAGTTGCAACACAGAGTTTTTCAGCACCTAGACTAGCCTGCAGCCCCAGTGTCAGCAGGTGTAGGAATGGGGCCATAACAGATGTTTCAGGGAAAAAACAGCTTTTGGGGCTAGGACCTTTCATTTTGGAGTAGGGCCTGGACGTTTTCAGTTTTGAAGCTTGAAGCCGGTTGGTAGCTGGGGAAATGCTAAGACGCACCTCGGACCTGTGGAGTGCCTACACTAGCATCTAGCCTCAGTGTCAGTAGGGCTGTGAATGGGGCCATGAGACATGTTTTATCAAATAAACAGCTTTTGGGGCAGGGACCTTTCATTTGGCATCAGAGCCTGGAAGCTTTCCATTTTGAAGCTCGAAGCCTGTCGACGGCCAGGGAGACACTAAGTTGCACCTTGGAGTTTTTGAGTGCCTAGACAAGCCTGTAGCCCCAGTGTCAGTAGGGCTGTGAATGGGACCATGAGATAGGATTCAGGAAGGAAACAGCTTTTGGGGTTGGAACCTTTCATTTGGTGTCAGGGCCTGGACGTTTTCAGTTTTGAAGGTTGAAGCTGATCGCTAGCCAGAGATATGCTACGTTGCACCTCAGAGTTTTTGAGTGCCTAGAGGGCACTGAATGGGGCCATGAGACAGGTTTCAAGAAAGAAAAGGTTATTGCGGCTGGGACCTTTCATTTGGAATCACGGCCTAAACGTTTTTAGTTTTGAATCTCGAAGCCCGTCGGTAGATGGGGAGAAGGTAAATCATACCTAAGAGCTTTAGAATGCGTAGATTAGCTTGTAGCCGCAGTGTCAGTAAGGCTGTGAATGGGGCAATGAGACCAGATTTAGGAAAGAAACCACTTTTGGGTCTGGGACCTTTATTTTGGTATCAGTGCCTTGACTTTTTCAGTTTTGAAGCTGAAGGCCTGTTGATGGCCAGATAGATGCTAAGCCACACCTCGGAGTTTTTGAATGCCTAGACTAGCCTGCAGCCCCAGTTTCAGTAGGGCTGTGAATCAACCCTTGAAACAGGTTTCAGGAAGGAAACAGCTTTTGGGGTGGGACTTTTCATTTGGGATCAGGGCATGGATGTTTACAGTTTTGAAGCTCAAAGGTGATTGGTAGCTAGGGAGAGCCTAAGATGCATCTCGGAGCTTCTGAGTGCGTAGACTAGCCTGCATCCCCACTGTCAGTAGGGCTGTGAATGGGGCCATGAGAGAGGTTTTAGGAAAGAAACTGCTTTTGGGTCTGGGACCTTTTATTTGGGTTAAGGGTCTCAACGTTTTCGGTTTGGACGGTCAAAGACAGTTGACGGCCACATACTTTATATTTCCCACCCTTGAGTTTCTGAGTGTCTTGACAATCCTGCAGGGTGTCAATAGGGCGGTGAATCAACCCTTGAAACAGATTTCAGGAAGGAAACAGCTTTTGCGGCTGGGAACTTTTGTCTGGGACCAGGGCCTGGACGTTTTCAGTTTTGAAGCTGTAAGCAGGTTGGTAGATGCGGAGAGGCTGAGATTCAACTTGGAGCTTTTGAGTGCGTGGACTAGCCTCTAGCCCCAGTGTCAGTAGGGCTGTGAATGGGGCCATGAGATAGGATTCAGAAAATAATCCGCTTTTGGAGGTGGGACCTTTTTTTTGTTATCAGTGCCTTGACGGTTTCAGTTTTGAAGCTGAAAGCCTGTGCTGGCCAGATAGATGCTAAGTCGCACCTCGGAGTATTTGATTATGTAGATTAGCCAGCCGCCCCAGTTTCAGTAGCGCTGTGAATCGGACAATGAGATAGCTTTCAGGAAAGAAAAAGTTGTTCACGGCTGGGAGCTTTCGTTTGGGATCAGGGCCCGGACATTTTCCATTTTGAAAATTGAAGCTGGTCAGTAGCTGGAGAGAGGTTAAGTCGCACCTTGGAGCTTCTGAGTGTGTAGACTAGCCTGCAGCCCCAGTGTCAGTAGGGCTGTGAATGGGGCCATGAGACAGGTTTCAGGAAAGAATCTGCTTTTGGGGCTGATTCCTTTCATTTGGGATCAGGGCCTGGACGTTTTCAGTTTTGAAGATGAAAGACAGGTGAGAGCCACATAGATTGTAAGTTGCACCTCAGAGGTCTTGAGTGCCTTGAGTAGCCTGCATCCCCCAGTGTCAGTAGGGCTGTGAATCCGGACTTGAGACAGGTTTCAAGAAAGAAAATGCTTTTGCGGCTGGGACCCTTTATTTGATATTAGGGCCTGGAATTATCATTTTGGAATGTCAAAGACAGGTGACGGCCACATAGATTGTAAGTCACAACTCAGAGTTTTTGAATGCCTAGACTATCCTGCAGAACCANACGGAGTATTTAATTGCCTAGGCTAGCCTGCAGCCCCATTGTCAGTAAGGCTGTGAATGGGTCCATGAGACAGGTTTCAAGAAAGAAAATGCTTTTGCGGCTGGGACCCTTTAATTGCTATTAGGGCTTGGAATTATCATTTTGGAATGTCAAAGACAGGTGACGGCCACATAGATTGTCAGTCGCACCACGGAGTATTTAATTGCCTAGGCTAGCCTGCAGCCCCATTGTCAGTAAGGCTGTGAATGGGTCCATGAGACAGGTTTCAAGAAAGAAAATGCTTTTGGGTCTGGGACCTTTCATTTGGGATCAGGGCCTGGATGTTTTCAGTTTTGAAGGTCGAAGCCAATCCACAGGCTGTCACCTGACAAGTTGCACCTCGGAGTTTTTGAGTGCCTAGCCTAGCCTGCACCTCCAGGGTCGGTAGAGTAGTGAATGGGGCCATGAGAGAGGATTCAGGAAAGAAACTTCTTTTGGGTCTGGGACCTTTCAATTGGAATCAGGGTCTGGAAATTTTCGTTCTTGAGGGTCAAAGACAGTTCACAGCCTTATAGATCGTGAGTCACACCTTGGAGTTTTTAGAGTGCCTAGACTAGCCTGCAGCCCCATTGTCAGTAGGACTGTGAATGGGGCTTTGAGACAGGTTTCAGGAAGGAAACAGCTTTTGGGGGTGGGACCTTTCATTTGGGATCAGGGCCTGGACGTTTTCAGTTGTGAAGCTCGAAGCCTGTTGACGGTGAGGGAGATGCTAAGTTGCCCCTCGGAGTTTTTGAATGGCTAGACTATCCTGCAGCGCCAGTGTCAGTAGGGCTGTGAATGGGGCTATGAGACAGGTATCAAGAAAGAAAATGCTGTTGCAGCTGGGACCCTTTATTTGGGAACAGGGCCTGGAATTATCATTTTGGAATGTCAAAGACAGGAGACGGCCATATAGATTGTAAGTCACACCTCGGAGCTTTTGAGTGTGTAGACTAGCCTGTAGCCCCAGTGTCAGTAGGGCTGTGAATGGGGCCATGAGATAGGTTTCAGGAAAAAAAATGTTTTTTGGGGTGGGACCTTTTTTTTCGTATCAGCGCCTTGACGTTTTCAGTTTTGAATGTCAAAGACAGTTGACAGCCACGTAGATTATAAGTCACACCGTGGAGGTTTTGACTGCCTAGACTAGCCTGCATCCCCAGTGTCAGTAGGGCTGTGAATTGACTCTTGAAAGAGGTTTCAAGATGGAAACACCTTTTGGGACTAGGACCTTTCATTTGAGATCAGGACCTGAACGTTTTCATTTTTGAAGGTCGAATACGGTCGCTAATCATAGGGATGCTAAGTTGCACCTCAGAGTTTTTGAGTGCCTAGACTATCCTGCAGAACCAGTGTCAGCAGGGCTCTGAATGGGGCCTTGAGACAGGTTTCAGGAAGGAAACAGCTTTTGGGTCTGAGTCCTTTCATCTGGGATCAGGGCCTGGAAGTGTTTAGTTTTGAAGCTTGAAGCCAATCCACAGGCTGTCACCTGACAAGTTGCACCTCTGAGTATTTGAGTGCCTAGACTATCTTGCAGCGCCAGTGTCAGTAGGGCTATGAATGGGGCCATGAGAGAGGATTCAGGAGAGAAACTTAGTATGGGGCTGGAACCCTTCATTTGGGATCAGGTCCTGGAAGTAGCCTTTTAGAATGTCAAAGACAGGTGACAGCCACATAGATTTTAGGTCGCACCTTGCAGTTTTTGAATGCCTAGACTAGCCTGCAGAACCAGTGTCAGTAGGGCTGTGAATGGGGCCTTGAGACAGGTTTCAGGAAGGAAACAGCTTTTAGCGCTGGGACCTTTCTTTTGGGATCAGGGCCTGGATGTTTTCAGTTGTGAAGCTCGAAGCAGATAGGTAGCTGGGGAGAGGGTACGTCGCACCTCGGAGTTTTTGATTGCTTAGACTATCCTGCAGCCGCAGTGTCAGTAGGGCTGTGAATCCGGACTTGAGACAGGTTTCAAGAAAGAAAATGCTTTTGCGGCTGGGACCCTTTATTTGGGAACAGGGCCTGGAATTATCATTTTGGAATGTCAAAGACAGGTGACGGCCACATAGATTGTCAGTCGCACCGCGGAGTATTTGATTGCATAGGCTAGCCTGCAGCCCCTGTGCCAGTAGGGTGTGAATGGGTCTATTGCATAGGACTGATGAAAAAAACTGTTTTGCGGGCTGGGACCATTCATTTGGGAGCAGTGCCTGGATGTTTTCAGTATTCAAGCTTGAAGCCATTCAGTAGCTGGGGAGAGGCTAAGTTGCACCTCAGATATTTTGATTGCCTAGACTAGCCTGTAGCCCCAGTGGCATTAGGGCTGTGAATGGGGCCATGAGACTGGTTTCAGTAAACTACCCACTTTTGAGGCTGGGAGATTTTGTTTGGGCTCAGGACATGAAGGTTTTCAGTATTCAAGCTCGAAGGTGTTCAATGTACGAAGACCTGATGAGTGGCAAGTTGCAGTTTTTGACTGCCTAGATTAGCCTGCTGTCCCATTGCAAGTAGAACTGTGAATTCGGCCATGAGACGATTCAGGAAGGAAAGAGCTTTTTGGGCTGGGACATTTTGTTTTGGATGCAGACTTAGATGTTTTCAGTTTTGAGTTAGAGGAAGCTACATGATGAGACATCATAAATTGCTCTTTCTTTCATGAAACCTCTCTCATGGCTGCATTCACATCCCTGCTGACACTGGGGCTGGAGGCTTGTTTGGGCATTCAACAGCTCCAACATACATGTTTACATCTCTCTGGCTATTGAACGGGTTGGATCATCAAAACTGAAAACGTCCAGGCGGAGCTCCCAGACAAAAGGTCCCAGCCCCAAAATCTTTCTCTTTCCTGAAAACTATCTGATGGCTACATTCACATCCCTATTGAAACTGGGGCTGCAGTCTTGTCTAGCCTGTCAAAAACTCAGAGATTCAAATTGGCATCACACATGTTGAAGACTGGCTTTGAGCTAAAAAACTAAAAACATCCAAGCCCTGCTCCCAGACAAAAGGTCCCAGCCCCAAAAGCTCTTTCTTTCCTGAAACCTCTCTCGTGACCTCATTCAGAGTCCTACTAATACTCGGGCTGCAGGCTTCTCTAAGCACTCTAAATATCTAATGTTAAGCTTTACAGCTCTGTGTCTCTTGACTGGCATGGAGCTTAAAAACTGATAACGTCCAGGCCCTGCTCCCAGACAAAAGGTGCCAGCCCCAAACCTCTTTGTTTCCTGAAACGTCTCTCATGGCCTCATTCACAGCCTTACTGACACCTGGAATGCAGGCTCCTTTAGGCATTCAAAAACTCCAACATACACCTTTATATCTCTCTGGTAGTTGCATGGATTCAAGCTTCAAAACAGAAAACGTTCAGGCCCTGTTCCCAGACAAAAGGTGCCATCCCCAAAAGCTCTTTCTTCCCTGAAAGTTCTCTCATGACTTCATTCACAGCCCTCATCAAACTGGGGCTGCAGGCTTGTATAGACATTCAAAAACTCCAACATACACCTTTACATGTATCTGCCTGTTGACTGGATTCGAGCTTCAAAACTAAAAACGTCCAGGCCCTGCTCCCAGACAAAAGGTCCCAGCCCCAAAAGCTCTTTCTTCCCTGAAACCTCTCTCAAGGCCTCATTCACAGCCGTTATCACACTGGGGCTGCAGGCTTGTATAGGCATACAATAGCTCCAACATAAACCTTTACATATCTCTGTATGCTGACTGGCTTCGAGCTTCACAACTAAACACGTTGAGGTGCTGCTCCCAGACAAAAGCTCCCAGCCCTAAAAGCTCTTTCTTCCCTGAAACCTCTGTCATGGTTGCATTCACAGCCCTAATCACACTGGGGCTGCAGGCTTGTCTAGGCACTCTAAATCTCTAACGTAGAACTTTACATATCTCTGTATCCTGAATGGCTTCGAGCCTCATAGTTGTGGGGACAATATGCCCTGCGCTTAATTGTTCCTGAACTAAGTTCTGTAAAGCAGCGACCTTTTCAGCAGGTAGCGGCCATTGATCCACCCACACTGGCTGTTCCGTCCTCCAGGTGAGCTTCATCGTCGGTCGCTTCTCAATGGCCGCTATTGAAAATTCTCCGGACAGCTGACGGTGAAACCGCTTTGTGCCATCACATCTCTTCCTAACAGGCTGATTGGGATGGCTGCGGTATAGGGGCGTATCGAGAAATTAGAACCTTCTCGCGTTTTTATTGTCAGCGGGTGTTTCGATATGTATGTCTGCGATGTTCCTCCGACGCCGACGAGCCCCTTGGCTGTTGTTTCCAGTGGCCACTCCGCTGGCCAATCTCTCAGAGCTATAACGGTAACGTCTGCCCCGGTGTCTACCAGCATGGATAGGGTAGCTTGCGTGACTCTTATTGCTTTCGGGTGGTAAAGGGTCAAAGTCATCATGGGTCGAGGGTGCTTAACTGGGCTGGCCCAAAACACCTCTGGTAATCCTGTGGAGCCAAAGCCCGCGCTCCCTCGCGTACTGTTTTCGGCGCGGGGTACTATAGCATTAAACAGTATAAGTTGAGCAATGCGAGTGCCTTTGGGGACATGCACGGGGAGGGGGGTGGGTGTCCAAACCATGGCGTGAA
>VXBL01010186.1:0-31603 GCA_013400195.1 Aramus guarauna
GAAGGTACATTTTCTGGTTTGGCAAAACCATACACATAGTAGAAGCAGGAGAGGGAATTGTTAGCTGTTAATATTAGGTTGTGATCAGACAGTTGGAGTAGTTGGTTAGGATGTATTCTCTTGAATGGAGCTAACGAAATACATGATATAACTCCTCCTTGTCCAGTCAGTGCAAAATCAGGTCAACTTCACTGTGGTTACAGTGTCAGACTTGAGCTGAAGTGGATGAGGAACACTCAGATGATCTGCTGTCCCATTCTGAGGTAGTGTCTTCCATCTGGGAAGTCTCTGGTCTTGGGGAATTACACTTTTTTAAAACACAATTTTATTCTTGGAATGATTATTCATCAACAGCCATAGTTACGTAAATGTTAACAATACTGTCTCCTTATCTTAAGGCAAGTTAATGTACTAATTCCACAGTATTTCTGTGTTGCTGTCTTGCAGGGACTAGATGCCATCCCTGTTTTATAGAAAAGTAAAATGAAGTGCAGAAAAACTAGGTGCTTGATTGAGATCATTCAGGAATGCTGTTGTAAAGCACAGAATTAAATTCAAATTCCCAGATTATTATTTCTTTCTTTAAAGTCTGTGTTTAAATTTACTTTCTGATTTATTTATTTTTTAAATACTGATATGTACAAATCTGACATCATTGAACTCAAGAAACCATGCATTTCTGAAAGTGTCTGTACCCTGATTTACATAGCAGTCAGTTCATAGTAGTGCAAGAACACTCATTTCTTAGTCAAAAATAGATCAGAGAGCTGATTAGTTGTACAGCAAACAGATCAACACAACTAAAAGCTATTGCCTGTTTAGGCTGAACAGCAGCTGACGAGGATACTTTTGTCAATCTGTACTCCATGTATTTGAAATATATAACATTGACATGTTGGAAAGGATTATGATGCCTCTAAGTGTGAGTTAGAAGGGCAATTATCTTCCTAGGTACATTAATTCTGAAATTGATTATATTGATAATAATGGTACCTTTTACTGTTGGATTCCTACTTTTCTTTCTGCCTGTCTGCATCCTTCTGTAATTCAGCAGATAATCAATCTCCCTCTGTTCTGCAGGAATAATAACACCACTACTCCAGCAGTAGAGTGCTTATTATTCTTTCAGCATCACACTCCCCGTGGCCTCTCCCCCATGTCAAAATATACTGCGGGTAAGGTTGCTCAATATATCCCACACTGAAAATTCAAACAGAGGTGGTGGGAGAGAGGCATACAATGCATCCTATCATGGTCATTTTCTGCTAAGAACTATTCCATGGGCAGCTGAAAACTAGAACAAAGAAGATAAATCTTAGCTATGACAATTAAGTTTGTTATTCCTCTATTTTATAAGCAGAGGAAAGGGATCTGGAAAAGCATTTAGATTGGCACCATCAAATGAGTGAAAAATGTAAAGGTTTTGGCTTAAATAAAAGAATACAGGCAACTTCATTGGTATTTAATTTGGCCATAGATCTAAAAATGTAAAGTGGTACATAAACACTTTTTTTATGTGCTGGTCACAATTTCAAGGGGTTTCCTGAGTTTCAGGCTCTCTCTTCTTTACCTTGCTTTATGCCACAGAAGCCCTGACTACACAAATGGGGGATTCCTCTCCTTCACTAGGTTCCTGTGTTTCCAACTTTCAAAGGTGCCATTATATCCTAATGGAAGATAATCATACTAAGTTGCAGGGGCCATTTCATTTTGTGGTGGAATGTTTTGTTCTTTAAGTGTGAACCAGATCACTATTTTAGGATCACCAGTTTCTGTGGAAAGGAAGGCTTCTAATTTGTCTGCTACCTTAAAAGAATTATATAAGCACAATAGTAGTTAAAAATGAGTTTATGATGTTAAAATAAATACCTCAAGGGTTTTGTTTTATGGCTATTTCTTTAGTGGCAGTATCAACTTCACAGCTCTTTTCCTGTCTTGATGGAGTTCTCTCTGTTGTTCCAGGACAGCTGTTTGTGTGGCCACACCATGACCCAGATTAGAGAACTGATTCAGCTGAAAATAACCATTTACACATAATACTATATTTTGTTTTATGTGCACGGCTGCCAAATATGTGACCACAGTCTAAGAAATCAATTTATCCATTTGGAAGTATACAAAAAAGGAAAAAAACCCAACCCTTTTTCTCTGTAGCTGTCACACTGGCTTCAGAGTTTCTTCTTTGTTCATTTCAGTTAGACGGCTTTCAAACTAACTTGCAATAAACTTCCCATCATTCCTTAAACTAAGATCCAGTTATTTTGCAAGCCATGGCCTTAAATTTAGGCTGCAGTTAGACATTTGTCAATTCAGTTGGCTCACTCAGCACCTGTCCTCCCTCCCCCGACTTTGGCTGATCATTTCTGCACCAGTATCACTCCTAGTGTTGTGACAACAAAAGCACGTTTCTGCAGCTGCATAAATAATTGAGTATTTTAAACTAATCTGTCCAACAATAACCCAGCAACCACAAAATTGCCTGTTTTCAGAGCTGCTGAACGAATGTGTGTTTAGTAATGCTGTTATCTTCCTTTAAATGGCTTGATCCAAGGTGACATCTTCTCTTATATTCCCCTTATGCAACAGGGTGTTGTGTGCTAATTTTCTGTGGGCTTCCTGCATGCTCAAATTTTCATAAATGATTTGATTAGGATATTAACTTACTCTTTCTGTCTCATATGCTAATAGCATTATGCCACTGAGTCATCGTTGTGTAATTATGTTATTGGAATGCTATTTACTACTGTGTGGCCTTCACCTGTGCATAACAACTGACATTAGGTAAATCTATTTACAGAATGCAAATGCATTTTTCTTTGACAGTCAGGTAAAAAATGAACTGCTTTGCTTCTGGATATACATTAGTTTAAGTGTAAATAGCATGCATTCAATTGGTAGCATATAATTTTAGAATTATTAATTACATAAACATGTATGAGAACATTAGTTCTCTTGTTCTTATTTATAGGTCTCATTTGTTGTTTATATGTCTCAAATAATATAAACAAAGAATTTACTTTATTATTTGCTCTTGGTAATTACTAGACATACTGACAAGAAAATGTTTGAAATTGAGTGGCACAGTAAGAAAGACTTTAATATGTCTCAGTAGTGTCAGGAGACCCTTCAACCTTTTTTTAATTAAGCTACATTTTGTAAAAGCTTGATGGATAGAAATTTTGGCTATGTGGAAATTGGACCACTGATAAAACAAAATACTGATGTTCAACTGTAACGTAGCTATTTCATATACCTGTGTAAAATAAATAGTGAAGTACTGTCCTTTCTCTTAGTACAGTACTGCTTGCAATTTGTATCGTTCTCCTATATGCACTTTTTACCATCTGCTTCTTGTACTTCAAAACCTATATAACAATAAAGAGTCTGAATTACTTTGAGAATTCCAGATAAGTGAATGTGTCAGAGCTAGTTTCTTTACTCAAAGCACGAGTGTTTCCAAAGTAAATCCAAGGAAGTCAACAGAATAAGATTTATGCTATGGGAAGACATGCCTTTTCAGACCTTATGATGCTGATGGAAATGGTTACTAATCCCTGCTG
The DNA here is from genome assembly GCA_013400195.1 of Aramus guarauna. Lineage (NCBI taxonomy): Eukaryota > Metazoa > Chordata > Aves > Gruiformes > Aramidae > Aramus > Aramus guarauna. The sequence continues at coordinate 3,561 of VXBL01010186.1, forward strand.
AATATGGCTGTCACCAACAGAACATTACTGCCTCTCCAAGTATCTCCTGCTCTCTGAGCAGTTTTAGGAAATTTGAGATCCATTGAGACATTTTCCCTGTTTAAGGTAAACCATCTGTCCACACAGATGTAGTTGAAAATAAAATTTGATCTTAAGTTGTATTATTCCTTGTGATTGTGATGTGAATTTGTTCCCTATCTAGTAAAGTGGGTTATTTGTGTCAACAAAAATGACATGGCTGTTTGATCATGTATTTCCATAATTTTTCCTTTAATAACAGGTTTTATTTAATGTAAATATGAATGCTGAATAACTTTGTAATCTTCATCTTAAGTCAAGAAGTCAGTATCTAATTAATAGAATATTCACCTTAAGATACAAAGTCAGTTTCGCATTTAGAAACTTAATCTAATATTACTGATAAAATATCAAATGTAAATCCCTGAATAAGATGTGCTTGTCCAGCCTAATTGGTTGGTTAGCTAAGAAATTTATGTTTTATCTACAGGCCTTTTATGGATAAGGTTATAAATTAGGAATAATAAAATATCTTATCAGATTAAGTAGTTAGTATTTGGGTTTGTAGTAGAAATAGCTTGAATTTATGCTTTAAGAAGAAAAAAAGCAACAAACAAAACAGTGGACAAAGGCAACAAAGCAAGAACTGATTGGCACCATACATCAGACTCAATGTTCCTTTTCTTTTTTTCCTCTGCACATTATCTGAGATACCTATCCCATGCCCCAACTTCTTAACCTAAAAATAAGATTGATAATTGATTATACATTTGAGATCTACATATATCTTATATAGAGCAGCATACATTGCACATGGGCTGGGTTTCAAAGTTGAAGATATATTGCAAGTTGCATGAGGCATTCTGTTTTGTTCCATATAGCATCCACATGTTGAAATCTGCAAAGTATACCTGCACATTGAAGATTATTGCAGAGGCATTATTGTCAAACTGCATGAGAGATATTTTGACCAGGGCTAAAGAAAAGTCTTTATGTTGCTTGAAAAAATAGTGATATTGAGCTGAAGCTCACATATTTCTAACAGATTAGTAGATTAATTTGCAATGGCTTCTCCATTATAAATGCTGCTTCCAATTTTTAGGTGGCTTGTATTTTTTTTTAAGCTTTAAAATCTGAAGAGGATGACTACTATATTAATGGTGCCTGGACTATTGACTGGCCAAGAAAGTTTGATGTTGCTGGAACAGCTTTCCATTACAAGAGGCCAACAGATGAACCAGAGTCTTTGGAAGCACTAGGCCCTACTTCAGAAAATCTCATAGTCATGGTAAAGTTATAACTAATATACTTCTGAAATTTGAAATATGCATTTGTGTCCTGAGAAAAGACAAGGTCGTGAATGAAATGAAAACAGGTTGTGTTTTCAAAGAGTGTATACCTGGCCTAGCTGGGACTTTGTGTTTGTGTTTTAACACAGCTTTCTTACCTTTCAAAACTGACTGTCAAACATTAGGATGAAACAGGGATAAAGTCAGAAGAGCCCCAGAAATCTCACAGAAAATGTCTCATCTCTGTTAAATGTGGTTCAGAGTAATATTAGACAAAATTGTAAATGGGGTATATATTGTGTATCCGCATACTGCTGATACATGGAGGTGTTGAGATACAGCATGACAGTTCCTGGCAGTTCTGTAGATGTCAGTGGTTTTAAGCCTGGCCTGAGTATGAAGTACACTCTTACCACAGCAAGAGTATCATGATTTCACCTGTGTTAAAGTATGTTGCTGTGACATACATTGCTCTGAACAGATTGTACAAAATATGAGAATGTATCAGAAGATGTGACCATGATCCTGATACCCTGTCTCTGACAGCAGGCAATAGTGAGCCTACTGTTGCACTACTGTGTTGAGGAGGAGTATAAGAACAAGATAATACTTGCCCAGTATGTTCTGTCAGCTGCCACATTTGCAGTTCAGGGATTGCTTGAGCCAGATGGGATATTTTTGTGTAGAGAATGATTGTGGCCTGGATGTTCATGTTTTAGGCGCCTTTTCAAACACCTGAATCCTATTTTTTCTGCTGTAGATGTGGATAAGCTAGAGAGTTCATATAGAATGAATTCCACAATAATTATAGTGCCTTTTCTCACTGAGTCAGTGCCACTGAATTTCTTACTTAAAGTTCTCTGCTTTTTCGTCCCATGGAGGTAGACAGATATGCCTCTGCAAAATATCACAGAAGGTAGAAGTAGCTCTAACGTGTCAAATTGCTACATCTAGCATGATATATATTACTAGCAACAGAAAGAAAAAGTTTGATAGAAAGTCAAAGGCTAGTGTTGGCTGGATGGTATGTGGAAGTGCAGTTCAACAGTGAGGGTAGACAAAAACTCATGGTGATTGTTCCATCTATATCACCTGCAGTGTTATGGCTGCAGCAAGAGTTTTGATACTCCTTTAAAGGAATCACAGGTGTGATTTTACCTAGCTTGTGCTGTTGGCTATTGTATTAGGGGAAACAATGACCTCAGCAACACTCTGTTGCTGTTACTATTATTACTGTTATTATAGTCACTAGAAGTGCAAACAAGGGCAGACCTAGGTTCATAGCTGCTATGTGGGTAGCTCCTCACCAGATTTCAATGAGGACTGCTGCATGTTTGCACAGTGATGTCCTTAACCAACTTTGACCTCACATAATTATTCAGCTGTGAAGTTAATTTCCATTAAGACATTAATTTTATGAAAACTGACTTTTTAGAACAATTATGTCAAGAATAAACAACTGACAGAAGTTGTGTTAAGGAGGAGGAAAAAGACAAAGCTCACGTTAGACAATAATAGTTTTCTTTCGTATATATTTTAAAAGGTAGTCCAGATTCTTTTGGGGATACCTAAAAGAACTACTATGGCTTCCTTTATTACTTTTTTTCACTTCCACAGGACATAACACATACCTAGATTAAATGTCACTATAGTTGCCCTCTGCTTGCCTGTTTTAATGGTATAACCAGTTGTTTTCAACTACAGATTCTGCTACAGGAACAAAATTTGGGTATAAGGTATAAATTCAATGTTCCCATCTCTCGCACTGGCAGTGGAGACAATGAAGTTGGCTTTGCATGGAATCATCTGCCTTGGTCAGAATGTTCTGCCACTTGTGCTGGAGGTAAGACACCAGGCAGTCAAGCCACAGGGTAAACCAAATTGCAAGATATACTTAACTACAGAATTATCTAGGTAACTAATTGAAAAAGATTATTTCAGACATGTCTCAAACCTTAATTTAGTGAAAGAACATTTATTTTATGACAATGGATTTTCTTGTTTTCAAGTACGTTTAATACATTCAGATGTTTTTGTTAAATACAGTGTATATTGACACAGTGTGTCTCTCTCTGTTGGTGCTTCTTCTGAGATTCTCTTGAAGCTGGTATGTTTGCTTTTCACAGGAACTTTCTTGATAAAGGACATCAGAAGTTTTAAGTCAGGAGATTAAAAACCAGAAGGCAAATAAGACAACTGTAATTAAAGGGATGTGTCTTTGTAGGTATGCTTCACATGATCCTAGTCAGACCTCCTATCCTCCAGCTACCAAAGTTTAGGATGCATACTGGCAGCTTCTCTGTAGTGGATAATAGCAACCGGATTATACTTCCCAGCCCGTAGTAGTATCTGTGAATTGTTACCCTTTGGCAGCTATGGGGGATTTATAGGTNCCATCTCTCGCACTGGCAGTGGAGACAATGAAGTTGGCTTTGCATGGAATCATCTGCCTTGGTCAGAATGTTCTGCCACTTGTGCTGGAGGTAAGACACCAGGCAGTCAAGCCACAGGGTAAACCAAATTGCAAGATATACTTAACTACAGAATTATCTAGGTAACTAATTGAAAAAGATTATTTCAGACATGTCTCAAACCTTAATTTAGTGAAAGAACATTTATTTTATGACAATGGATTTTCTTGTTTTCAAGTACGTTTAATACATTCAGATGTTTTTGTTAAATACAGTGTATATTGACACAGTGTGTCTCTCTCTGTTGGTGCTTCTTCTGAGATTCTCTTGAAGCTGGTATGTTTGCTTTTCACAGGAACTTTCTTGATAAAGGACATCAGAAGTTTTAAGTCAGGAGATTAAAAACCAGAAGGCAAATAAGACAACTGTAATTAAAGGGATGTGTCTTTGTAGGTATGCTTCACATGATCCTAGTCAGACCTCCTATCCTCCAGCTACCAAAGTTTAGGATGCATACTGGCAGCTTCTCTGTAGTGGATAATAGCAACCGGATTATACTTCCCAGCCCGTAGTAGTATCTGTGAATTGTTACCCTTTGGCAGCTATGGGGGATTTATAGGTTGTCCCATATGACTCATCATGGGTGCCTTTTGCCCACAATTTACTATATTCCTAATCCTCCCTCTAGTGGCCACCAATCCAATTCTTTACCTCTGACTGGGAGAGCAGGACAGTTGGCTTCCTTCAAAGCCAACACCGTTGCTGCTGCAAGACTGGTGAGTAAAAGTGCTGTGTGAACAGTATCGTTCTTCTCTCTGGAGACTGAACTCATCATCTCCCCAACATACCTCAGTTTTGGAAGATATGGGAGAGTGCTTTAAATCCACCTCAGAATTTCAGTTTTCTTCTGCACTGTGCGCTGCCTATCACAAGAGGAAGATACCATATTTTTTTTAAAGAACCTTTGGACCAAAGGTTTGTCCTTTTTTTTTTTCTGGCCACTGGAGGTTTTCATCTTTAGAACCATCTTGACTCATCTTTCTGCTGCAACCTGTTGTTAGTAGTCATTTGCTGTTTAAATACAGCTGTTTGCTTAGCCATATGTAATACACAAAGGACAGAACAAATTCTCTTCTGTGCCCCTGAATAGAGAAAGTCTTGAAATAAAATAGAGGAAGGTGCCAACTTTCTCCAGTATTTTTATTGTTCATTTGTTGGATTCCTCAGTGACAGCTTGCTTTTTTGCCTACTATTTTAGTAATGGTGAGTCTGGTAGAAAAAGAAACATTTTAAAGAAGAAATGTAAAGAGGGGAAGTGCCTGGCTTATACCAAAAGACAGTTCCATGTATCAGAACCTTCAAGTACTACCAAATCCTGTTTTTATGATGGCAGTGAGTTTATGATCTTTTTGAAGTCATGGGAAAACTCCCTTTGATTTAGATAGAGAGAAGATTTTAGCCATGGCTCTTTTGTCATGGAGGTCATGATCATTTCACAGATTTGACAATATATAGTGCAAAAAGTAATTGGCTCTGAAGGAGCAGGCACTTGACTACATTAAAACATTTTGGCTTAATTAACTTTTAAGGGAAGATTTGTGAATCTCTGAAAACTGCATACTTTTATTCATTTGGAACTTTTTTGTAGGGGGGCGGGGAAGATTTCTTTGGTAGCTTATGGTGGCTAAACCAGGCACTTTTCTCTACTTTCAGCTTAGTATGAGGATGTACTGTGGTCACTTATTTTCACTGAGCTCTGTGCTTAGGGAATAAATATTTCATTGTAGCTATAATTCATGTAAAAAACTATATCTGCTTTCTCCATATGAGTACCTGCTATTCCCCCCAGTTTATGAAACACCTTTCACCATATGCCAAAAGAAGACACAATTCTAAAAACAAGCTGAGTCAGGGAAAAAGAAAAGGGAGACAAAGGTTGTAGAGACAGAGACTGTAACTGGAAAAGTTGGCTAGTATAAGTATGAAGTGTTGAGAAAACTTAGAAATGAAACCACTGCATTGCTTTGTTTCTTTCTGGAGGATTCATTATGAAGTCCATTATTGAAATTCTATTTACTTGAACTCTGTCTTTAGAAGAGACATTTTGCTCACCATCAAAGTATAACAAAATATTAAACAGTTAAAGAATTTCTCCTGAAAGTAAAAAAAGGACAATAAGCATGTGTGAGGAATATTAGTATGGAAATTCCTTTTTATTTATGAGGTTAAGAAAATTGTATAGTGACTTTGGAACAGACTGAACAAGTTAAAGGCATCAGCATTTTCCTGCCTCTTATTGTAGTGGGGGTAGCTCACCTCTAGTGCATGGACTGATTGAGGTTTGATCATATAATACTCTGTCTTGATCCAGGAAAGCTCTAGAGGATGTAGAGCCAGATATATCTGCTCTAAGCATATATATCAAAGCATAGGCTTTATATCAAAGCTGTGGGCAAATCTAAATTCTAATCAACACATTTAACTTCTGTCCATCTGTGAACATGTCTGTATCTGCATTACATACTATTTGACCAAGTCTGTGACTCTTAAAACATAGTTATTACTTGATACTTTCTAATTCAAAGAATCTAAAAAATGAAAAGTGAGAACTGCATTACAGCCCACAAAAGTGATGTTTCTGTATTGTGAACATGTGTTGAATGTGATGAAGTGGAGCACAAAGGCTAGAGCAGCATTGGCAGTGCAAAGTTTAAGTAGTTTTATAATACTGTATATTGCAGAACTGTCTGATCTTTGTGCAGTCTCTTCATAGTATTTTGAGAGCAATCCACTGCATTCAGCTGGTCCTAGGGCTGCTTATAGGCCTTGTTTTGGAAAAGGATTATTGGAGCAGTCAGGAGCCAAGGAGCAAACTAAGAGCAAGCTAGGACCAATCCATGATCTTAAATTAGATGGTAAAGTGCTGTCTTTTCCACTGGACTTCTATATTATGTTCATCTCTGCTGTACTGATGAGTCACATCTGACCAGTAAAAGCGCTTTAACTTTTCACACAGGATCTCTGTTCTAGGGCCTGTCTCAGTTTTGCAGACTACAAAGAGCACGATAAATGGAATGGTAGGACAGAGGAAGAGGATTTCCTGCTTATGACAGCTCAATATGGTGCCAGAGAACTGGATTCCATTCCTCCCTCCCTTATGTGGTTCTCGTGTGATGCTGACCAACGGAAAGCATACACTGCAGTCATACTTGCTAATTATTAGTTCATCATTATATGTGTACCTCTCTGGAATGTCTGACCTCTGCAGCATGCAATGAATTTCATTATTGCATGAAGTGTGTGTAAAGCAAAGTGGTCTGAAAACTCAGCCAGGCACCTGAAATCAATGGATTCTTTCCACAGTAGACATTATACCTCCTCTTCCCCTGTATTCATTCATAGAATGGTCCAGGAAATAAAATCTGTGGAAACAAAGAGTTACATGTTTAGATTGCCTCCAAAACGCAGAAGGAATTTAGTCATTCTATCTTGAGAGATTGTAAACTGTGTATTTAGTAGTTATTCATGTTAAAGGAGAAAAGAACAAAATATTCCATAGTTTCTCTCCCAGTGAGCATCATGTTCTGTACAGTGAACCATGTAGAAATCAAGTCTTCAGAGTCTGAGCTTTATTTTGATATTTTTTCTAAATATTTTTTCTAAAAAATAGGTTCTTCTAAAAAAAATAGGTTTTTCTAAAAATAGGTTCTTCAGATTTACCAGGTAGTTGAAAAGGCTTGCCTAGTACAGACATCATTTTATTTTCCTGGATTCATATACTCATATATAGGATGAGAATACAATTTAATTCATTTTTAATATCTCTTAGTATTTGTTCTTAGGCTTGGAAATCCAGAATTGCAGCTTTTCTTTTTGTACACTAGAACTAGTATTTTCTATATTGAAAAAACTTTTCTTTAAAATACAAATTTACAGTATCTGAGCTAGTTCTTTCTCTCTGGGAACGTTACATAAAACTGAGCTATATGTATTCTCTGTATTAATTCCCTTTTTTCCTGAAAATTCACTGATAACTGTTCTGAGTCCAGACTTTTCAGAAGAAAAGTTTGTTAATATCCGATATAGCTGGTGGCAGACTTGGACAAGACTACAGGAAAACACCACCAGAGAATACCAGAATGTACAGTGCACGTTTATCTATACAGAGAAGAGTGGGAGGGGAGAGAACACAAGGAATACAGGAGGGAGGGATGGGTGGGTGGATGGATGGATGGATGGATGGATGGATGGATGATGGATGCATGGATGAACAGTTCACTGGAATTCAGAAAAAATTGATGACAACAACAGATTTTCTTGAAGGACCTGATTACTTTATTATTACTTTATTATTAAATGAGAAAGTCAGAAAAAGAGAGAACTAGAATATGTAGAAATAGGAAATAAAACAATAAAATGAAGGCTGGAAAGTGAAGAAGAAAGTGCTAAAATAGGAAAGGGTGATACGTAGCACATAGATATCACAGAACTGTAGTTTATTTACTCTTATGCCTGCCTTTCCTTATATGTTATCTTGTAGCTTTCCAAGGGCAAGTGTATGACTTTGTCTAGATCCATAAGTATTCTTAATAAGGAATTGAACAGCTGGTGGTATTGTTTAAAAAATTCCAACAAAGGGAAAAAAATACTTCTGTGTGTTTTTACTTTTGTATACATTTCAAAACAAACTCCAATAAGTGCATACACCCCTCTTTTGATTTCTTCCATGCTTAATAAATTCTAACAGTAAATGGCAACAAATGACAGCATTTATTATCTGGAATTTCCAGGTATCCTAAGCATTGGGTTTTTATTTCATTCATTTTATTAGACTTCATCTCCAGATGAGTTAAATGTCTTAGATATTCATGTGGGTTTTTTTTTTAATGAAATAGTCAGTCTGTATACTCTCATAAGTAAATTGGTTGCCAACCAGTTTTCTTTGCTGCTCATCACTCTTGTAGAGGGGTGCCTACTATGCTTTTCTTTCATGCCCTCAGATGAATTATGAAACTGTCTTTAGACAAATAAAACATGCTTGTCCTCATCAAGGAAAATGTAAGTTTGGCTCAGTGATGAACATCTTGTGATCTGATGAGTGAGCTCAGAAAGTATGTCTGGGTTAACCAGCATGCACTAGTTTTAGTGATGCAGGATTCACTATGTATTGGTACTGGCATCTTTATAACTAACTGTTGCAATTGCAAACCACAATTTTTGGGACAGCTTTTAAAAATAGATATAGCATTTACATGCCTGCAATTTTAATTTAAGAATAAAATGTGTTCCATGTAATTTAAAATTTGGCTGCTGAAAGTCATGCAGACTACTTGTGAATTGAAATCTGCAAAACATCTCAGTTCTCTGGAGATTACAGTCACTAAACCACTGGAGTTTTGTTTTCTATTAGAATTGCATTGACCAGTCATGAGGACATTTTATGTGTTTTATTATAAACTATAAATCTGTAGATTTGAAAGCAGAGTGTTTCTGTCTAACTGCTTGTAATTATTCCCCCAAGAGTTTAAATNATTTCCAGGTATCCTAAGCATTGGGTTTTTATTTCATTCATTTTATTAGACTTCATCTCCAGATGAGTTAAATGTCTTAGATATTCATGTGGGTTTTTTTTTTAATGAAATAGTCAGTCTGTATACTCTCATAAGTAAATTGGTTGCCAACCAGTTTTCTTTGCTGCTCATCACTCTTGTAGAGGGGTGCCTACTATGCTTTTCTTTCATGCCCTCAGATGAATTATGAAACTGTCTTTAGACAAATAAAACATGCTTGTCCTCATCAAGGAAAATGTAAGTTTGGCTCAGTGATGAACATCTTGTGATCTGATGAGTGAGCTCAGAAAGTATGTCTGGGTTAACCAGCATGCACTAGTTTTAGTGATGCAGGATTCACTATGTATTGGTACTGGCATCTTTATAACTAACTGTTGCAATTGCAAACCACAATTTTTGGGACAGCTTTTAAAAATAGATATAGCATTTACATGCCTGCAATTTTAATTTAAGAATAAAATGTGTTCCATGTAATTTAAAATTTGGCTGCTGAAAGTCATGCAGACTACTTGTGAATTGAAATCTGCAAAACATCTCAGTTCTCTGGAGATTACAGTCACTAAACCACTGGAGTTTTGTTTTCTATTAGAATTGCATTGACCAGTCATGAGGACATTTTATGTGTTTTATTATAAACTATAAATCTGTAGATTTGAAAGCAGAGTGTTTCTGTCTAACTGCTTGTAATTATTCCCCCAAGAGTTTAAATGAACTTGTTTAGCTGTGCTTTTTAGATTATTTTAAGAGAGACCATATACTTAGGGAAGAGTTGATAATTTAAAAAGATTTTTTTCAAGGCCCACAGGGCTTAACCAAGTTGTAGCTGTTATCTGGGTAAAAACTGCACTTCTAGATTTTTCCATTTCTTTTCCTTGTCCTTAAAGTTAGATTCTAAATTTTGATTCTGAGATTTTATTTTAAGTAACACTGTAATTAGATGACAATAATGTAAAGTTTACATCCTGTGTGGCAAGAAGCTGCAGAACATTTAAAAACTGGATTAATGTGTCTCCTGGCATGGATTAAAGATTCTTCACTGTGTGAATGAATAGTGGTGCATACTATCTTACGGGTGATATGCTACCTGACCAACATTCAATAAATAACACGTCTGACTTAAATTTTTTTTGAAAACTGAGCACAATGATACTTTCTGTTCATAGTACTTCAGAATGCTTTCTTATTACATAGCTCCTTAGAAATGAATTTACTGAGGCTGCCAATTTTTAGCCAAAGCCCGGAAAGAAATGTGTATGATGCCAGTAGGAAATTCAGTGAAAACATAACATGAATATCGATGCTATCCCATAAATAGATTTGCAAGAATGGTATGCATCATTAAGATGTTTAATTCTAAAGTGTGTATAAATTACTATTTTTAAGCAATTATATTTGAGAGAAATATCATTATGATGGCAATGTTCAGCCTGTTTTATCAACCACAAAGAGAATTAAGGCAGCTTGTGATAGAAAGGATAAATGATTATTCATCACTTGCAGCTGAACATAAATGTCAACTAGCAGTGCTGTGTTAATAGCATTGCTGTTTGGCTAGACCTTTTAAATTCTATTTCTTGTCATGGTGAAGTTTGAGCAGAAAATTGCAAAAGAAGTACTCCTACTCAGGTTGTCAGATCTGATTTTAATTATTCTCGTCTGTTGGCAGTGTTTGCATAGATTATACAATTTAAAGTGAATCATCTTGTCACAGCTTCTCAAATATTTAGATGTTCCACTTATTTGTCAAGAACCAAAGGAACAGTTTATAAAGGAGAGCCTAATCTGGTAAACATTTTTCTCTCTCTTTCATGCTGCAGTTGATATGCCTTTTCTCTACTAAAATAGTACTAAAATAGTAGAGAACTGAAGAAAATTTCCCACTCCGTGTGTGTGAATATAACAATAACATTGAACTACTAACTGATTTGAAATTTTGAAGAACAGTATAAAGATCCAGAAATAAGTAACAAATGGGGTGAAGCATAACATGCTCAGTTATGCTTGACTAGCCAGATATATTTTAATATATAACTAATTTTCTAGACCAAAGAAATGTAGTAGATTCATTGATCTGGACTTTTTTAAGACTCGAGGCTTTTGTTGTCACCTACACGTAAAAAAGAATTAGAAAAGATTTGTAGACAAGATGTATACTTTAAATGTAAATTACTGGGCCAAAAGGCAGTGAGCCTAGTGGACTTCTTAAAAGACCTTTCACATGACTCATAAGACTTTTTTCTTGTTTTCTTGTTTTTTTCTTATTTTTTCAAGTTTNATAGTAGAGAACTGAAGAAAATTTCCCACTCCGTGTGTGTGAATATAACAATAACATTGAACTACTAACTGATTTGAAATTTTGAAGAACAGTATAAAGATCCAGAAATAAGTAACAAATGGGGTGAAGCATAACATGCTCAGTTATGCTTGACTAGCCAGATATATTTTAATATATAACTAATTTTCTAGACCAAAGAAATGTAGTAGATTCATTGATCTGGACTTTTTTAAGACTCGAGGCTTTTGTTGTCACCTACACGTAAAAAAGAATTAGAAAAGATTTGTAGACAAGATGTATACTTTAAATGTAAATTACTGGGCCAAAAGGCAGTGAGCCTAGTGGACTTCTTAAAAGACCTTTCACATGACTCATAAGACTTTTTTCTTGTTTTCTTGTTTTTTTCTTATTTTTTCAAGTTTTTCTTGTTCTGTTTTTCTTGTTCTGATGGCAGCATAAAAAGTAGAAAGCTGTGGTGAAATTTGCTGACACTGCAGCACTACGAGACATATGAGGAAGTTTGGGTTATGTTGTAGTCACGATAAAGGCAGATTTTATTTTAATATGTATTTATTTAAAAGTGTTAATGAGACTGGATAAGACATTAGTAAAATCCCTCTGGAGTACTGGGCATAGTTTGTATTGTGGCTGTAATAAACTCAGGTGTGAGCAGATGCACAGAAGGGTTGTGAGGTTGACCCAGGGAATGGTATATCGAACAACACAGAGACTTGGTTAGCACAATAAAGTTACTCTAAAATGAAAGACTCTTTTGACTTAAAAAAACTAAATTGGCAATTAATGGAAATTGGAATGCTTATAGTAGTCACAGGTGTAAAGTTCAGAGAAAAAAAAATATACCTAGGCTTGAAGTGGAGCTTAATCAAGCTTATGAAAGGGGCAATAGAAGGGTATTGGTGCTAGTTGTATGTTCCAAGTTCCTGTGTTCCAGGGTTATTTAATTGCCCTTATAGTGCAAGATCTTACTGATTTTCGGCTTTATTTAATTTCATGTAATTGAAATATTAGGTGCTGAGAATGCTACAAATGGAACATAGTTATGTGAAGCTCTAAATCCTTGATACCTGAAGAATATCTGAAAGAGAATATCTATACGTTAATGCAATCAAACAACAGCTGTGGAGACATGTACTTCAGGCCCTTGAGGGCCCCCCCTGCCAATGATTTGAGTTGTTTCTCAATTCTAACTGGACCTAACTTTAGAGCAAAATTAATTTTTTTCCAACATGTAAAGCACATAAATTGAAAATTAGCAAGAAAATGGCAGTTGAGTACTGTTCAGAGTGATATTTCCTTTTTAGCTTGTTCATGTAGATTTGTGTATGTAGGAAACATTTGGAAAACAGTCTGACAGTGTTCTGCGCTGTTTAGTGGTACCTGCTGTTGTCCAATGTGGCATCCAGATACCTGTAGAAAGAAGAGCAGATGCAAGAAGCTGATTGGCTTACCTGGGTCACCTGTAAGACATATATCTTACATTAATCAGTATCTTTTTCTTAAATATGGAAAGCTCTAAAATGATTGTGATGTTTATGGATAACCCGAGATGTGAGACGTGTGAAATGATTTACAGCCTGATTTAAAGCACCTACTTTGTGAAGGTTATGTGTACCTACAATCAAAAAGGAGATATCCCAGCAGCAAAGCTCCAGACTCTGGATTTAGGTACTGCAGTAGAGTGAAGACTCCAGCATTAGACATCTTTGGTCTCAATTTGGTTAATGATTTTGAAGTGAGTTGAAGACATTAATTGTTTTGAGGGTTGGTGCAAAGTTCTCATCTGCTAAACAGGCATCCTGTAAGAAATGGTATGTTGAGTGGTGAATCTAAGTCCTCTCTTAATTGTCAAGGAACATGAACGTTAGAGTTGAGGACACATGGAACATTTTCATGTACTTAGTATCCAGACTGCTGGGTTTTCCTAAGAGAATTTGAATTAACAAGGCTCCATTTTTATGTGAGGCATAATACCCATATTTTGCAGGATGCCATGACAATTATCAATCAAATAGCAATTCTCTGTTGCAGAGTGAAGAGATTTCAGCTGGGAGTACATCTCCAGAGGAGTACTCTTAGCTATGTGCTGTAGAGAGTTGAAGAGTCTAAGAGGGCAGGGAAAGGGAAGATTTTTTTAGTAAGCATTCTGTTCCACAGTGCAGCCAGGGACGCAAGATTCATGGGGCCCATGGCAGGAAGACAAGAAAGGGCTTTAATCTGTGTCCAAAAAATAAGACATTCATCTAGCACAGGCAGATATGGATTTTCATCCTTGCTGTCAAGATGGTTTAGACATTTTACATCAGACTATAATTGAATAAGAACTAGAAATAATCTACAGACTAGAACCCACAGTCTTGCCATCTTAGCTAAATGAACCACTAAGTCACAGAAGTTACGGTGTTCTCATGGTAACTGGGCATCCTTTCAGGATGGGAGGGATTATACCTACTCCTGCATCTGCAGCCTCATGGGCGAGTGCATGCCATCCTCAAGACTCATGAAAAAGGAGGCTACCATTTTCCCCATGTCCTTTGCATATAATGTCATGAAGACATTTCACATGCCTCTGTGTGTGTACTGGGAACTTCTGTTCATAGCCAAGCAGGATGATTTGTGGGCCAAACTTCAGGCATCTCAAGGCTAGGCTTGACTCACTGTTGGAATTAAATACCAGAATTCTGTATAGGTCGTGTTTTAGAAACCAAAGTAGGAGTTTTGATTCTTGTCCATAATGAATAACAAAAGAAGCAATTGCAAGGTAAGTTGTTTGGCTTCTTTAAAATGAGCAAAAGGACTACAAATACTTGGTGAAAGAAATCCCATGGTTTTGGTGGGATGTTTAGTGTCTGAAAAACATATTTACATAATCAATTTTATTACTACATGTCTACCTCCTATAAAAAGCTTGTCTTAAAATGAAGAGAGGGCTGTAAAGTTGGCAGATACTTGAAGCCAGAGTGTTTTAATCTCTAATTGTATGCATTTCACATTTTGGAAAAAGTTAAACAATTACTTCTAGTTTTAAGAAAGGTTCAGTGTTTTTTGCAACTTTTATCATACAAATACTCTTATTTCAGTACTATGACTACTCATGTTCAATAAGAACTGCATATGAATGGCAGATTCACAGTCTTTTTATGCTAGCAAACATCACACAGCTTGTTCTAAAAAGAGGAGGTGGCCATGTCTACTACTCATACCAATGGTTCTTTAATGCCTTTCTTTAGATCCTGTTTTTTAAAAAATCAGAAAATCTGCTTAATATGCTACCTTATAATGTTGCCTTGGCAGGGACACGTCATTATGCTTTGGGAATAATAAATTCTAAACTGCCCTGTTGATGGTTAACAGTGAAAGAGGAGCTGGGAGTGCCAGACAAAATGAGCATTCACAGAGACAAACTGCATCTTTCAGAATGAATAATACTTCTATTATTTTAATTAAGAAAATGTTTATAGAATGACATGTATAAAAATGCAACACTGTTTCCCAGTATTGCTGGTTTATTTTAAGCCAGAGCACATAAACAATAATGCTGCATTGAAGTGTGACCACATTCTATTTGGTGATGTTTTCTTTGGAAATTTAAGTGTCTTTTACTAGGAGAGGAGGATAGACAGAAAATGGATTTTGTGCAATATACAAATAAAAGCAATCTGTTAGTAAATCTATAAATATATTCCCTTTGTTTTAGAAAACAACAGCAATTTAAAATCCTCTCTCAATGGGGTGGCCTAAAATTGAAAGAAAACGAAAGATTTATTGTGATCAAGGGTCATTCAGTCAATTGGAATTCACACCACTGCAGCATTTAGCCAATTGAAGTGGGATAGTAGGATTAGTAATCAATAAGTGAAATATTCAACAAGTAGAAGAGCAAAAATCATTAATTAATGGTGTTTCATTTAATCTCAAGGTGTGCAGAAACAAGAGGTGGTGTGTAAAAGGCTGGATGACAACTCCATGGTACAAAACAATTACTGTGACCCTGACAGTAAGCCTCCAGAAAACCAAAGAGCCTGCAACACTGAGCCTTGCCCACCTGAGTAAGTCATGAATCACTAAGATGAACGTGTGTTTTGCATAGATAGAAAAGTCTTTGTTATCTATAATAAATCCTGTTGACCAAATGTGTATAAAATTCTGATCTAGCATTAGGGTCCTGTCTTACCAGATAAGATATTTGGTTTTGGTTTTTGGTTATGGTTTCTTGTTCCTCTGCAATCAGTCATGGAAAACCCATAGTTTGACGTACAGGAGGCCTGATTTGATGGAGGAACAGTGGTGTTTAAACTACACAAAGCAGCTCAGACATTGTAAGTAAAAAGGTACTAGCAAAGCAGTTTTTTAGGGTGTGTCAGATGTAGTGAATAGTACCCAGAGTAGAACTGGGGACCATCCTTAAGGCAACAACAACAGAAAAATCTTGATGTGAGATTAACTTTGCCATAGATATTTATGTTACATACTAAATGTTTGCCATCTTTTTAAGTATATTTTATTAAAAATTGGGTTGAACTGTTCACATGAGAAATGACAAACATAGAAACTGCTTAGTAGACCAAACCATTTACTGATAGTTTTGTCAAACAACTTTCTCTCCAGGATACTCAGTGTTGTACAGTAATGCTGTGTGCCTTTAGGATTAGGTGCCTACTTGGTTATATCTATTTAGTTTTATTTTTAAAGATAGCTGTATGCTATATATTGAAAAGATAATTAAAACCACAGCAGCTGATTTGTCCAAAAATGAAATTTGGCAAGGATTTACAGCATAGCTTAATCTTACTATAGAAAGCTGTTTAGAAACAGTTGTGATATTTTGCATTAGAAAATAATTTCAGCATATGCACAACAGCTCCTTCTTATGTTTTGACACAAATAAAACTTGTGGAAAAAAAGGAAGAGATACAACAGTTGGTTGATCACAAGCTCTGTTTAGTTTAAGTTTGGTGATAATCTGTAGCTATATTCCAATTGGGCATGAAAATCATTGATGCTGATTAAATGTAGATATTGCATAGTAAAGAAATACTGTGGTTCCTTTTAAATGTCTCTTAGAAACTGTAAAATTGGAGCATGAAGAATACCGGGAGGACTGAGACAAAACTATAATGCATTAAAATCCCAACAGGTCTTCATGAAACCAATTTCTTCCTAGAGTATCAGCTGCTTCCCTGGTGTGGTGACTGGTTGCAGGGTGGCAGGGCAATGTCTCCTACACTTGCTCCTCTTGCGTCATGTACGATACATACTAATTTGACATAAACAAAAGTTAAGCCATTACACTGCGCTTACCTTGAGTGTGTTTGAACGTGGATGTGCTATCTCACAAACAGGTCTAAAGTAGGTCTAAATCATTGTCCCCACAGTCTGTGTGTAAATATATGCTTACCCTGAAAGGATATGCACTTGGATTCTGTTTGGATAACAGTTTAGCATGGCTATAAGCACACTAACTAAATTTGCGCCATGTACCTGAGAGCAGAACTCAGGAAGTGGTCGTGTTTGGTCAGTTTCTTTTTACCAAACACATGCCTATCCCTTCCTATGTGTGCCTTAACTATTAACAAATTAGCACTTTAAAAAGTAGTGTTAACATAGTTATTCCAAACTAATTAATTTCTCTTTTTTGCACTCACATTATTTAAAAAACAAAACCAAGGAAAAACCCCAACCCACAAATGGAGACAATTCTGGATTCTCTATCCAGTACAGCAGGGACATTGATGAACATGGTGAAACTCAAGTCATCAAAATCTGGAAACTCGGTAGTGTATATTAATCAGTATCTGCTTGAATATGTCAGAGCAGTTTCAGCCCACATCTGCCTCCATTCTGAGGTTCCCCACAGGATGATTACAAACTGCCAAACTCCTAAGGAAGGGTTCTTGATTCCTGATGCTGTAAGTAGAAGAAGGCCGTTCAAATAACAGATAGGTACCCGAAGAAGTTTGACCCTTTTGGCTGGAAGATTTACCACTTGTTAGGAGTTAGTCTTTAGATAGAGTGGTGAAAATGTAAGTCTGGTGGCAAAGAAGCACAAATTAATTCTGGGAAATTAATTACAGAATATGGCATATTTGTTTGCATCTCCACATTGATCTAGGTTCATATTAGAATATAAGACATTCTGTAACACAAGACAGAGTAGCAGCATGATTTTTTTGACAGGGTCTTCAGAAAGGGCAAATGAGGCAGCTCCAAGCATACCTCCAGGAACATCCACAGTGAGTGACATGCCTGGCATTTTTGGCGTGTTGGCAACATGTGATATCATGCTAGACTTTATCTTCATCCTGAGCAAGGATGATTCAGGCGAGTGTTTCTAATCAACATACGAAATATTGAAGACCAAATGTACTCAACAATGCGAAGAGAGATTTCCAGAGAATTGAGCTGCATTAACCATTCATCAATAGGAAAGAAAAAAAACCAAAACAACCAAACAACAAAAAACACAAAACAAGCCAACCAAACAAAAAACATTACAGACAGATTAACAGCTGCTTTAATCTCTGCAGCAACACAAAGTAATCTAAATATACTGTACAACTCATGACTTTTACTATGTACACACAAACACTCAGAAGTTCCCTCTAGCAGTTGCAGCTATCATGCAGTGCTTTCAATTTTTTAAATATTTGTTGAGGTCATTTTTTATGTGATGAATTCATGTTTTACTAGTGTTTGCTTTAATAAATAAGAATATTTTGCATTTCAGAATAGCCTTTTGTAAAAAAGCTTAGAATTGTTTCATAATGAGAATTAACTCTCAGCCCAATTTTGAGATCAAATTATTTTATTGTAATGATAGTAGGGAGGCAACTATCTTGGCTTTTACCTTGTGCTGTAACCTACAACAGTGGTTCCCAAACATTTCCAGTTGCAAACCACTTTCAGAGAAATTTTAGGCAAGACCAGTACAAATGTACTTAAATAGCTGCAGTCATGTCAGGCTCAACACTCCTTTCTAATAGTGTAGTCTAGGCTGGAAATGGTTGCTCTAGAACAATAAAAAGTAGTAGTATTATTGGAAGATATGATTGCAGTGAGGCATAAATTAAAATGTTTAGTAAAAAGACCCATAAGTTTCTACTTTATTTCACTGTGAATACGTATATTTTTAACAATGAATTAGATTTAGTAATTTAAACTATTTGGATTCTGGGTTTGTGCAATTACCTACTCTGTTTCTGAAATGCATTAACTGAGTCTCCTAACTTTGTCTTTCCAGATGGTTTATAGGAGATTGGTCAGAATGCAGTAAGACCTGTGATGGAGGAATGCGTTCACGAACAGTTCTCTGTATCAGAAAGATTGGACCTTCTGAGGAGGAGACGCTGGACANCAATTTACATTTGCATTACTTTTTGAACAGGCAAATAGGTGGATAGTAGAGATGATGGATTCACAGTATCAGAAGCCAGAATAAACTGCCTTTTTTTTTCCTGATGTAACCATGCTGGTGAAAACATGCTTAGCAACATGCTTCAAGAGTCAGACCTGAAAGTTGGTATTCTGTTTATTAAAGAAAAAAACATCTTTTGTTAAATATGTAGAAATCTGTTATAGTATAAGCCATACTTATACTATACCTTATACTGATTCAAGTATTAAATTTGAAAAATGTGAACCATTGCAGCTGAAAGGAAAGGCAGATACATTTGAATAGGACTGCATCACATGCAAATCAGAGTGCAAAAATGTCTGAATACTTTTTCACATCCTTGCTATCCTGGACTCCCACCTCACCCCACTTTTTATCTCAAAGTACCCTTTGGAGTACTTACAGGTTAGGATTTCCTGAGTTTCCATGTCTGTGTGCTTGCTGTCAAATGCAGCCATATCATATAATTGCTTTCATAAATAGGTTAAACTATGGTTTAAAATTAGTTAATTTTAACTAAATTAGTAAATTCCCCCTGCTTATTGGAAAATTTTTCCTGAACTTTCAATCTTTGAATTGTAAGAAGTGTTGTAATGTTCTAGTTCCATGCCAGTTTATACCTTTTTTGCTTTTGTTACATGAAACAGCCCTTCTTCCTTTCCAGCTATTATTTGTCAAAAATGAATTAATCTCAATCACATTCTGCTTTCATGTTTCAGTTTAAAATCATCTTTTGGGAAATGGATGACTACAGTTNCATTTCACTGTGTTAGCTCATTGGTGATAGTGGAGACGAGATCTCTCACCACTGAGTATTAGTACATTCTCTATCACTGCTTGCTAAGTAAGGATTAGTAAGAAATTCAAAACCCCGTGGATTGACTATTGAAGCGGTTGTTTTCTCCTTCCTTCCTTCCTTCCTTCCTTCCTTCCTTCCTTCCTTCCTTCCTTCCNAGCTGAAAGGAAAGGCAGATACATTTGAATAGGACTGCATCACATGCAAATCAGAGTGCAAAAATGTCTGAATACTTTTTCACATCCTTGCTATCCTGGACTCCCACCTCACCCCACTTTTTATCTCAAAGTACCCTTTGGAGTACTTACAGGTTAGGATTTCCTGAGTTTCCATGTCTGTGTGCTTGCTGTCAAATGCAGCCATATCATATAATTGCTTTCATAAATAGGTTAAACTATGGTTTAAAATTAGTTAATTTTAACTAAATTAGTAAATTCCCCCTGCTTATTGGAAAATTTTTCCTGAACTTTCAATCTTTGAATTGTAAGAAGTGTTGTAATGTTCTAGTTCCATGCCAGTTTATACCTTTTTTGCTTTTGTTACATGAAACAGCCCTTCTTCCTTTCCAGCTATTATTTGTCAAAAATGAATTAATCTCAATCACATTCTGCTTTCATGTTTCAGTTTAAAATCATCTTTTGGGAAATGGATGACTACAGTTAAATGTATATATTATCCTGGAGGAGGTTTCATATGTGACTCATTCTTTTGTTTCCTGCCTCTACTGAAAATATCCATAACCTACACTGTATCAGTGTACCCTAAATAAGCTGCTTCTGTTCCACAACTATCACATCTTGATTATATAAAGTCATCTTACACTCTTTATCCTCCTTTTTTCATTTCTTGGTGGTTTTTGTTTGTTTGTTTGTTTTTTGAAATGTATGCTCTTGCATATCATACTGCCAAAGTTAACTTCATTTCAATTATTAATGTCTTCATGGT
The DNA here is from genome assembly GCA_013400195.1 of Aramus guarauna. Lineage (NCBI taxonomy): Eukaryota > Metazoa > Chordata > Aves > Gruiformes > Aramidae > Aramus > Aramus guarauna. The sequence goes on from VXBL01010186.1 coordinate 24,276, forward strand.
TGCCCACTTCTTTCTGCAGAGCATACCTCTGTAGTATCAAGGTCATTTAGTTACTTGTGCTATCTGCTAGTTTCAGTAGTTTCAGAAACACTGAACAACTGAAATGACTTTTGTATGAACATCATTAAGTAGACTGGAAAGAAATATGAATCCGATCAGTCCTATAACTGATCCTGGAAGGTCTTTGCAGATAGCATGTCTCACATCCAAAACTTTACCCTGTTGAAATCCCCTTTTCAAGTACTTTACTGAAGCCCAAGTAGGTTAGAACTGTTGCACTTCCTTTCTCTACAAAAACCAAGAGAAGACTATTAGAATAAACTGGGATGATCTACCAGTGATATACCCATGATTCATTGCATCCCATTTTCCATTTACTTGTTTGCCTTTATACAGTCTTTCATTCAAAGTAAATGATAAATCACTGTATACTATAAAGAGGGTTGATGTGCTTGTAGTTGCACAGATCTCTTCTATGCACAGATACTTTTAGCTCCAAGAGTTAGTGTCTCTGGAAATTCAATGCCTAAAGAGTAAGCCTACTAGCATCACTGTAAGCACCCACAGAAGTGGTACAGAACAGCTCTTACCATAATTTGTTAATACAGGTGATATAGTTCACTAAAGCACAGAATGGTTGATGTTGGAAGGGACCTTTGGAGGTCATCATGTCCAACTCCCCCTGCTCAAGCAGGGCCACCTACAGCCAGTCACCCAGGACCATGTCCGGACAGCTTTTTAATATCTCCAAGAATGGAGATTCCATCAGCCATTAGTTAATAATAGTCTAAGCATTATGGCAGTCCTTAAAAGTAGTAATATGTCTGTTAAATTTCAGTGCTGTTCATCTCCTTGCTGTCTGAATTTCACGCTTATATAATCTCCATCTGTTCTTAGCTGAAGAAACTACTTCTGTAGACAATTTTTTTATTATTATTATACAAGTTATTTTTCTTTGAACAAAAGAAAAATGTGGCAATTTGCTGTACTCTTCAACTGTTTTTTTCTGCAAGGAATTATGAATGAAATGCAATTTTATTGAGCTTCTATATCAAAGAAAAATAATCTAAAATATAATTGTAAACTTTTAAATCTTTTTGTTTTCATTAATTTATCAGATGCTTTTGCTTACATTCTGAATTTCCTCTTATTTGTACTGGGTTTTGTTAATAATACACTATCATAAAACAGATAAGTCATTCCCAGACTATAGCTCAGTCTGTCTCTAGTTTTATTCAGTCTAAGATAACAAGATATTTTTGAATCAATAAAAAGTTATCAGCATTATATCCTGAAACCTGTAGAAAAGTGGTTTCTTTCAGCAGCTTTTCTCAGTGTAGATCAGGGCTTCAAGAAACATAGAAATGGGACAGTGAATCTTAAAGTGTGTATTGTTCTATGTGCTGAACAATATTTTTTACCCCATTGTTAGCCAGCATTTCACAAGAAGGGCACCAAAATCAAGGCAGAAAATGTATTAAATGGTCCTTGTCCTTATCTGAAAAGGTACAGTGTACTGCAGACCTTTGAAAATGAATCTGAGTAGGAGCAGAAAGGAAAGGAGCAAGAAGGAAAGAATGGATGAGTGGGAGGGGATGTTCAGTTGACGACTCTTACTATGCCACATCCGTGGCATTCATAGTTTGTAAGCTCTTTGCATCCTTTATCTTTGCATACTTGATTTCCAGTTGAAATACCTAGGCATCATCTTAGTGCTAGCAAATAATAGTATCCATATGACGAGTTACAGAGCCATAGATAAATGCTGTCTATATACTATTGGCCTTTAGCTACCTGCCTGAGAGATCGCTCACTAATGCATCATCCTTAGAGCTGTAAACATTGTCACCCTCATAAGAAGCTTGAACAACTTTTTAAGGCCTTCATATCCAGCCATATAACAGAAGGAGCATGTTATAATTTTTAACAAGATCATTCTAATCTAAAGATTCAAGCTCTGCCAAGCTTCCGGTTGTGATGGTATTTAATCAGGCTTGTGACAAAGTGCCAACTTCTTTCTCGTATGAATTTCGCCTTGTGTAGCTTGGCAAACTGCCTTGACTGATGACACCATTTTAATATAATGAGAAAAATAGCTTTTTTTTTTTCTCTCTTCAGGGTTCCCAGAAGTATAAGATATTAAAATCCCTATAGTAATATAAACGTTTATATATATGTATTTATATGATTTCCTGACAGAAGCATGAAAATGAAAACAAGAGTGAAGTCAAAAGAGTTGAATACTGCTTCTAATGAAACCAATGGCAAACCTTGCTACTTTTGTCTGGAATGCAAGTTCTAAAGTTTTGTTTTAATACACAAAACAAGCAATAAGAGATACAAATTAAACAATTACAGAAGTCTTTATATGTTAATGTATTTGTTGAACAGCAATATAGTTACACATTTTTGAAGTCTTCAATGACAATTAACAAGAAATTCTGTATCTTTTTTGTCAGAGAAACAAAATTTTTGTAAACATAGAAATTAAATAAAGTTCTTAAGACAATGTAAAAGTGCTTTTTTCAAATAGTAATTAAAGCTAACAGTGTCTTACCAGTGGAATATAGTAATTTTCAGGTAACATCAGTTTTGCCATAAAATTTTTCACGCTGTGCAATAGTTGAGCTTTAACTCAATTATTCTGCCCACTTTAAATTACCTCTTTTATATTTTCCCAGATAACAAAATAAACCAGCAAAAAATAATCTAACGATATCTTGAGAAGAGCCTTATCAGACAAGCACATTTACTTTGCATTCATATTACCATTAGTCATAACTTCCACTGAGTGAGTCAAAAATTCTAGAAGCATTTAGTAATGAAAAACACTTTTTCTGTTTTTGTTTGTCTGAGTATTTTGTCTTGCACTTGCTTTGGTGACACACTTTTTTTGTTAAATTCTACTGATGCTTTTTATTTTGGTGATGCGGTATTTTTGTAGACAGCCTATTCCCTTACTTGACTTTCACTTCTGGGGACAGGGTGTAGTCCATCTTTTTTAGTGGAATTTTGACTATAACTCCAAAAAGTGTTTTTTTAAGGGATGTTGTTTTCTTCTGGTACCAGTAGTTGAAAGAAGATTTTTCTCAGATGGCAGCTTAGACATAGATAAAAGAATGTGTCTTCAAGCAGAACTAGAAAATGGATGCACCTAAACTCAGATTTTGATCTTCAAACTCTTGTTTGTTTGCTAACACATTCTCGATATTATGAGACAGCACAGGCACCTTTGGGTTTTGACATTTTTGACAAGGTCCTTTCAACCTTGTCTCTCTTCTGTTTGTTTTTGACAGAATGCTGACTCACTGAGAAGAGATTGAGTGCAAGTGATTTTTAGGCACTTGCTTCCCTTCCAGGAAGGGGCACTTGCTTCCAGTTCCTGATTAAAAATCATGTATTTTACATGATATATTGGGGGGGGAGAAAATACATGCCACATTCCATGGAATTTGGACCAGAGCTGAGGAGTCATGATCATGATGCTGAAGATCTCACATGACATTCATTGTCATTCTTTTTTGGTCTCTATTTAGCAATAATACTCTTTTTGCAGGTTAGCCAGAGAGAGAGAGAGATACTTCTTCTCTTACTTCCCTCTTTCCCCTAGTTTTCAGTAGGCAGGTACTTAGGGTACGCAAGATTTGGGGTTAAAACCCCTTTAGTATGGGGATGATTGAACCTGCTATTCTGTATCAGAGTGCTGAACGCTGAACTCCTGTAGATAAGGAGGCAGTACCTTGGTAGGAAAGGATAGAACGGGATAGGAAAGGTTAAATTTGAAGAAAGGTGATTATATACCCATTTTGCAGTTCTGGATTATAAACTCCAAATGGAGGACCCTTCTCTTTGCAGCCCGGTTTAAGAACCAAAATCTAAGTGGAGATTTGTTTCATAATAGTGCTACATGTGGCAGATCTTTCTACTTTGCAGCAAAGTTCTTTTCGTAAACCTAATCTAAAGGCTCATATCTCTAATAGTAAATAGTAACACCATAGACTAAATATAATTAGCAAAGGATATCTACTTTTATCAAATTAAAACTCAAAAAACCCTTGAACTTAATGAAGCAATCATCAATCAGCTTGTTTGTATTTCTAAACATTTTAAAGTTATCGTTATCATCTTGGGAAAATTGTGATTATAGTTAATTGTAAGACCATAAATGTATTCTCTTATTTTCCATATTAACACTTCTGACACTTTTATTGACTTTTTACTGAGGTTTTCATTATTTATAACAATGTTTTTTCAGTGCACACCAAAGTGTGGCCCAGGATTCAAACACCGAATTGTTCTGTGCAAAAGCAGCGATCTTTTAAAAACTTTTCCAGCCGCGCAATGCCAAGAGGAAAGCAAGCCACCGGTCCGCATCCGCTGTAGTTTAGGCCGATGTCCTCCTCCTCGCTGGGTTACTGGAGACTGGGGACAGGTAAGATAGTTCATATGAGTATTTCTTGCTATTAGTCTCCTACACATTAGAACCTTCTAAGGATAAGATGTTGCTGGAAATGGGTAAGAGGAGGTTCCCATGTCTGAAACAAAAGCTTCTCCCATTTGTCTCAGATTGAAATGTGATTCTGAATGATGGTAGTGTGCTGAACTATGAAGGATTTCCTGAGAGCAATCTAGTTTCTACTGTATGAGTTTCTGTATGCATTTTTTTAAAAAATTAAATAGTCCATATTACAGGTTTTTTTGAAGGACATTTTGGGATACAGCAATGTTGCAAGGTTTAGTGTTTTTAAAACACGTTTAACTTCCTTGAGAAACATGATGGAAATAGAAAGCCAATTCCTATTTCAGTGATATATATACATACACACACACACACACATATAGATATGTCCACCAAAAAAACTTTGAGATCTATATAATTTTACATAAAATATACTGAATTACCAGACAGAGACATAAATTGTTACAGTACAGGCTAAATAGTGCTGCCATTATGCAATGTTTCTAAGTATGATAAACTGAGTTTCCTTCTTTCCTTATGCTTTTGTATCTCAGTTATGGCCAATGGCGTGTTTTTAAAATAATAAATGGATGTTTCAGTTTCTAAGTTTGCTGAGTAATTTGCCACTAATGAATATAAACCACTTTAGCTTAACTAACCAGAAGACAATCATTTGTGCTATTACAGTCTAATCAGCTTATCTTTTATGGTAGTTGTTCAGATGCATGTTTATCTTAAATTGATACTGTACTGAAACCACTGTTTAATTGTAGAAATTAGTAAATGTTTTGAAACAGCAAAGTATTTATGTTTGAAAAATAGTTGCCTTTTTCTTTTAAAAAAAATTCTTGTTCTCCTTGGTATTTCTTCTTTATTCTAAAGTGATTATTTCTCTCTTGAAAACATGCACTTAAACTCAGAAATGATATATGAAATAGTGTAAATTATATTCTTAGGGCTCAAATCTGAACTGTTCAAGGAGCCAACATTGTGTTATGTTTTATTTTCTTTGAAAGACAAGTACTCACATATACTGTCAAACAAGAAAAATTCTAAACTAATTTATGAAAACTATTTTCTGTATTAACCAAATGTCTTCAGATGCCTGTCTTCCTTAAGTGCATGTGTACTGTTCCTGATTGTTTTCCTGTTATCTTGTTTTATATTTAAAAATTGAATCCAAGTTGTTTTAATTTTTTATCTTTCTTATTTTTAGTGTTCTGCACAGTGTGGTCTTGGGCAACAGATGAGAACAGTACAGTGCCTCTCATACACTGGACAAGCATCCAGTGAGTGTCCAGAAACACTTAGACCTCCATCCATGCAGCAGTGTGAAAGTAAATGTGACAGTACTCCCATTTCCAACACAGAAGGTAAGTTTGTCATCTTAATATGGTTTGTTCTGGAAAGAATAAAGTGACATGGTCAGTATTACAGCATTAATTTATTAGTAAAAGTCTACATCACATTGTCTCTCAGACTGTGAATTACTTTTTCACATTTTCTACTTAGTTGTTGTAGTTCAAAAGTGAAGTCAATAAAAACCTAAATAGAGGTTCTTTGCTTAAAAAAACACCCTTAAATATATATAGCCTGAGTCACCGACAAAATACTATTGTTTTGTGTCATTAATTTTCCAATCTTTGTATTGGTTCAATGGAAATGTCCATAATAGCAGCGGGACCATGACATAATTCTCATCCACTGACTTTCTACCTGCTCCATCAGTGGTTAATATAACAGTGTAGTGGCAAAAATAGTTAATTACGTGTTCATTGAAAGACTGGGACCACAGATGTAATGCTAGACAGTGCTACAAGCCTGCTCTTATACTTTGACTTACTTGTCAGCTTCTTCCAATTAACTTTTAATTTTGTGGATTTCTAATACCTGCTAGAAATAATTACAGCATGTTTTACATGATATAGTCTAATTTATTAACTACCTCCATAATAACATATTTTTGCTAGAGGATATATTAGATAATAATGTCAAAAGCTTATTACTGTTTATGAAAGGCTCCAGATATGAACTCCTAAATTGTCCAAGCCAACCTATGAGGAAATGCAGTCTCCAAAGTAGAACTGGAGTGGTAGGCAGTAAAAAAAACCAAAACAAACGGTTTCCTCATTGATTGTAGAAATTTAGAATATTTGCTCACCAGATGAGTCCATTTCATTTTGTGTAGAAGGGGAAAAGGAATGAAAAAATTACCAAAATTACCCTATCCAAAAATCAAGAAAGATTGCATAGCTGTAATAGTTCTTTTAAAGCCGTTATTCCCTAATTTTTGATATTCCCTAAATTTTGAGTACTTGACTGCAATGTCACTAACACTGCTCCTTCCAAAATAACTAATCTCTATGCAGTCTGTATAACGGAGTTTGTTTTACACAGGTTTTCCAGCTACACCGGAGTTTAATGTCCTATTCATATGGAACAAATAGTCTGAATTTAAATTGATAAAAAAAATAAGGCAAATTTATGCTACAGTCTACCCTGATTTGGTGTTCATTCAATACCTACTGTGTACACTCAGGTTCATGCCACACATTCAAAGTTGTCCTAAAAGTATGTCAAATGGAGATGTCTGAAATGGGAGCATCCTAAAATCTTCCCAGAAATATACTGATGGTTCAGTGTATGAGCACCAGAATTTACTGCTTTGAAGTTTTAATTTTAAATAGTGTCTTATCATCCCATGTTGCCATGTGAAAAACATCTTCATAATAGAATTTTCCTTGGTTATTTTAATTACTGTTTTTATGTTTAGTGCTCTCAAGTAATCTTTATGTGAAGGTTATCAATCTAGAAAACTTTCTGCCCTTTAAAGATCAAAGGCTAAATGATATTTTATTTCCAAACACAG
>VXBL01010187.1:0-25056 GCA_013400195.1 Aramus guarauna
CAATTCTATGATTCTATGAATTTACTGAGGTTCACCTAAAATATCTATTCAAAGTAAATATGAAGCACTAAGGTGGAGAACCAATGTTAATTTCTTTCCCCCACAATGCCGCCTTGATGGATTTATACCTTCCCAGATACAGCTGCATTTCAAGAACTGCTTCTGTAACTATCCAGTTTAAATCTTAACCATTGTGAGATAAGCTTTGTGTTTGCCTGTTATGCCAAAATCTGCTTCAGAGTCTTGAAAAATTCCCAAAGATATTCCTTATCCATTCTGAGAGAGATAGAATACTTGGTATCCCAGTTTAACATGTTTAAACCATACCTAGGTAAGTATTTTTAAATTCATTAGATAATTGGCTAGCTGAAATTTTGTAGATGTTTGAAGAAAATTCTCATAGCTTAGCATTCAAAGTGGGGTTTGAAGTTTGAGTAGAAAGTATTTTCCTTTCCACTGCGCTGTCATCTTGCTCCACAAGAACATACAGGAAAGAATAATAATGAAATTTCTGTTTCCTGACGATTTGATACAAAGCTTTCCTTGAACAATATAAGGTCTTTTAAAATGAAAGAAACCCAACTACCTAGCGTAGGGATTGTTAAGCCAGGGGAAGAGAAAGCTTCAGGCAGATCTTCTAGCAGCCTTCCAGTATCTGAAGGGGGACTACAAGAAAGCTGGAGAGGGACTGGTTACAATTGCATGGAGTGATAGGAGAAGGAATAATGACTTATAAACTGAAAGAGGGTAGATTTAGATTAGATATAAGGAAGAAATTCTTCCCTGTGAGGGTGGTGAGGCACTGGAACAGGTTACCCAGAGAGGCTGTGGCTGCCCCCTCCCTGGCAGTGTTCAAGGCCCAGTTGGATGGGGCTTTGGGCAACCTGGTCTAGTGGAGGGTGTCCCTGCCCATGGCAGGGGGGTTGGAACTAGATGGTTTTTAAGGTCCCTTCCAACCCATACCATTCTATGATTCTATGATTCCTAGCTGTGTCAGACAGTTATAAGTTACATTTATTTACATGTACATAAGTTTTACCTCTACAAAACAAAAATATATAATAGGCAAAGATTAAACATTTGGATTAACATTTGTCAAACCTTATCAAATGCTGAGGTTTACGTGGGGCATGGATGCATAGGCAAACCAGAGTAAATTTACAGATTTTTGAAGTTATGAGGTAGCCCAAATGTTATACCTGTTGGCTGTGACTATGTGAGTATACTGCTGAAGGATTGTGTTTTGGAGACTTTAAGGTATTCAAAGTCAGTTTCAGTTATCAAATTACTACATTTCCTACAGAATATTTTTCTGATCCATGTCTATGACTTTGGAGCCTGGGCAGGCAGACAGCTAGAAGCTGCTAATGACAAGGAACATCATAACTTTCTGATTTATTAGTATCTGTGGGTTTATGATACAGATTACCTGGATTAATTCAAGAGATGTACATCCAGTGGAAGAACTCAGAGCAAGCACTTATGCAGTGAGTGTTGACACATGCACAGCCTATAGCAGAGTCCTGAAAGTCATTGGGTCTCCTGTTACCATGTGACTGAGCGCTTCTATTCTTGAGAAATAATATTTAATGAAAATCATAAATCTTCAATATATTTTAATCTAGTTTGTGCTATACGCCATTGCTCATCTTCTTTTTACAACTCTTATCTTCTGCGTTATTGACACCACTTGAGCATTTAACTAAAGTGGTATTTAATATTAAACTAGAGGGTTCATCACTTTCCTTGTTATCATATCCTTCAGCACTCAAAAATATATTTTCATTACAATTAACACTAACAGTTCCTTTAATTGATGTTAGGTATGCTAGATCACTAATCTAACGGTCTTTGCATTGTCTTCTCAGTATGGGTTAGCTTTGTGTATTAATAAAAACTTTTTGAACTGAAGACGTGGGGGTTCACAGTTACAAGACATTATCTGTGTAGCATTTACTGATTTGTTAGGATCGTTATGCATCCATGTTTTGTCAGTGAAGTAATTTCGGAAGGACTTTTTAAATCTACATATCATACACATATAAAGGCAAATCTCTACATATAAATTAAACATGATAATCTGCTTTTAATTCTACTAAAACCAAGAAAATAAATTGTTTCAACTGTACAGAAGGTGTATTGTGCACACAAGTTTAGCTGAATTTGAACCCATTCTGTTAATTTGCAGTTAAGAAATACTGTAGTCTATAGCTAAGATGGGTCTTAACAGTGAAGATAAATCTTAACAGCAGCTATTACTTGCGGTAAACTGGCAGATCTATATCCAGCTTCACTGGGCTTCTATCTTCCTGTTACAGGGGTGTGACATTTAAACACTACTTAAGAGCTTGTTACCTTTCACCAAGGTGCTCTGAACTGTCAAGGAAGATGTGCAAAGTTATCTAGATTTACAGACTAGAGCTGCCAAGAAAATCTCCTGGCTGGTAGAATTTGCAGTAGCACAACGCTTCACTATGAAGCACAATCAATTGATTCTTAAGTGGCCATTATTTGTGAAGTAGACAGTCTGTTCATTAGTGGAACTGATGAAGAGAGAGATGTTAATGGAGAGTATTTTACTGCCAGCTTTCAGAGCTGCAAGGGGAATATGCAGAGGGAAGGTGAGCCTTCAGAATCTCCATTCCTCATCATTACAGCTACATCCTTAGAAATGCAAAAAAAAGCAGAGGAACAGCTTTGATGACTTGCCAAAGGCTGCCTTTTACAGCAATTCATGCCTTGGATAGTTTAATCATATCATGGTGCTTTTCTTCAGGTATCAATTTGAGAGAAGTCTAGTCACTAGGCTCTTATGCCCCTATTTAGCCTTGATTTACCAGAAGTTTGTGATTCTTTCTCATACAGAAAAAATCCCAGTCTTTTCAAAAGTGCAGAACCACGAACAGAGGCAGCACTGATGTCTTCTAGTGGTAGAAGGTACATGGCATTATTTCACAGCCCTATGCAAAAGCGGACTTGATACCACTTGTGAAGAGGTATCAGGGCATATGAGAAGCAGCTGTCTTCCCCTTTCAGCCCCTCAGAGGTTACCCCTTGTAGTGGAGAGATATAACCTCCTCCCTCATTGCAAAACTTCATTGCAATCAGGTTTTGACCCTGAACCTTTAGAGGTATGGTGTGGACAGCCACAGTTTAGAGAAGACTGGTTAACAAAGATGGTAATGGTAAGACTTTTAAAGTGTCAAGAATTGGTCTTCAAGGCTTTATTTTGAAACTGTTGGTGAGAAAGGAGAAAACAGCCAAGTATGGCTTCATTTCTATCAACTCTGCTCAGAAGCTGGTGAATACAAAGGACAGGATGATGGGCCTTTCCATGTTTAATGGATGATAAGGTGAATTCTCAGCCATACTCTTGTTCTCCAGCCTTGGAGGTGAGATTTAGCTCCAGCAGGAGGATCACTAGACCTAACTGTTTGGAAAGAAGATATCAACACAGGGTTTTTCTTCATTCCACAAGGTTCTGGAAATTCCTAGTGCTTTTGGATGTTATGGTGACAACATGAGACAAACTGTAACATTTGTTTAGTCATTTGACAGACTGCCACATAAGTCAGAAGTTCAGGCAGGAAGTTAGAAACAACAATTAAGATCCCCTATCTCAGTAAATTTGAGATACTTCAAGAACTGATCTTTTGGGGTGAGCTTTTGTCCCTTGCTGACCAGAGCCTGCCATGTGAATACATATAGAAAAGTCTGCAACTATCTTTTAATATTAAAAATATTAGGTAACTGAGCTGTTAAGCTCTCAGTCCAAACAAACCTTACCTTTTCAAGCCTGATGCACCTCCATTTACAGACAATAAATTTTAAACTTCATTCTGAAATTTTGACAATCATAAAAATTTCTTCTGGTTACATTTTCCTGTTAACATGCCATGGGATTTACAGAATTTACACCACTGCCACAGGACCTGTAGCACACTTGATTAATATTTCAGTTTCTCAGAGATCAATGAGGGATACTATTAGCTCCAAGTACTATATGACATTGAAAAAGAAGCTCTAACACATCTAAATACTGTCTCTGGCAATCTGCTTTTTAGAAATCAGTTGTGATTTCTGCGATGTTTTGCAACTGTTCATAGTTTTGGCTTGTATCTGTTCCATGCTGCAGTTTTCTTTGGTTTTATGCCAAGCTGTATATGCCTGAATATATTTACAGTTTATTATTTATTTAAGGAATCTTGGCAAGATGAGTTCGTGGGCTTTTTTCAGTTCAACAACATATCACAAGCCTTCCCTCTGTTCTTGGAACAGACAGTTTGAAATGTGAGAATTTGGTTAGAACTGAACAGTTTCTTCCATTTTCTCTTAATGATGCTTTCCAGTATATACCTAGATGTACCTGTAAAAGTACAATTGGAAGTATGTTCAGAATAATTTGTTTTGCCTGAAGTTGCACAATCAATGCATTGTAATAACACAATTTTCTTTTTGATGTAGATTGTGTACAATAACGAAATATATATTGCATCTGGTGATCCCTAAACAATTAAGCAATTGTCACAGCACTGACAAATCACCACATAGTAGAACATTTAATGCAGCTGCTGGGAGCCCATATTTTCCTGCAGACATAATAAACAGGTTGCAGATTTAAGCCTCAGGTTATTATTCCCAAGTAGTTTCTTTCAGTAAGAAGTCAGCTCATCCATTGCCCAAATATATTGACCTGCAGTTAATACTTCTCCATTAAAAAAAAATAATGACATGACCTGTCTCAGTCTCTTCACACTGAAGTACTATAATGTAGAGTCTTACTTCTGAATGAATCAATTGTACTGATATAGATGAGAATCTCTTGCTTGTGACATCCCACCCAGTAAAGACAACAGAACTCTTTCAGTCAAGGGCAATGGGTGAAAAATTAGGTTCCATTATGTATGAGTAGCTCAATCAATTTATTTTCTAAAAATAGGCTCTTGAACCTCTGCCACCATCTTCTTGCAAAAAATCACAAGTTAGTACTCAGCTGCCTGTGATGATTATTGCTAATTTTGTTTCTTATGGGGATAAGTGGATCTCCTATAAATCAAGTCACAGTACTGCATGACAATTGGAGGATGACCTGTACATTTCAAGGGAAGGCACTGGCTATTGAAGACTTACATAGCACAGTAATTTTAAACTGAATACATATCTAGCAAAACAGATACTCTGTAACTTGTAACTCTGAGTCTTGTTTAATGAGATTAGATATCTGATCTTCTGCATTTAAATGTGTGTTGAAGAACCCATATTCCAGCTCACCAAAACCACATCCATGTTTGCTGTTCAAACAGCTCCGTGGTACGGCAGGTTAATGCAGTCACTCTTAAAGGGGTTATTCAGTCTCTTCATTGTGCATACCAACTTAGAAAGTTTGTAACATTATCAGGCCCACGGATGGATGCACAGTGTTACTGTCTTGTTGACAGAAAAAGCAAATACATTAATTACCTTTTTAGTCAACATGTTCCTATGACTTTCTCTGGAGGAGGTGGTGTTGCTGTAGCAGGACTGCAGTCTATAGCTTTCGCTTTTGAAGCTGCTTTTTGAAGATAAAGGGCTACCTCAATATCCTCCGTGTCACTGCAGTTTTCACACAAATCTCACAGAAGCTTAGCTGCCCGGCCAACATCATGTCTCTGCTGCCCCTTGCGTACACTGCTACTGACAGATTTTCTTTGAACACAAAAGCATGTTTTACGCCAATGCTCCCTTCTCCAGCTTTCATACTCTGACTCCTCTTCCTCAGCACCTCCAGCTTATGTATCTTGAAAACTCCCTCACCTCCTTGCAAGCCCTCAACCCTGTCCCCAACCTATTTCTCAAGGAAATCTGGGAAAGGAAGCTTGACATACTTGGACCCCTATTACCAACACCTAACAATATAGTCCCTTCCCCAGATGCCTTTTCCTCTCTCCAGTCCTGAAGGTCCTTTACATTCCCAGTGTAGCAGCCAGTACTTTCTCAATAATCACTGTCACTCTGTGATGCAATAACAAAGTAGCATCACCTGCTTGTCCTTGAAGCCTCAAGTTGTAGCCTAACCCCTTACTTTCTCCATCTGTGCATAGAAGATTACTTTCCTTCCTTAGCTATGACAATTTTGGAACCAATGGCAGTCCTTGATCTAGAATATCTCAGTTATAGGATCAATAGTCCTATAGCAATCCTGCACTTATTCAGCTCGGGAGTTCAACTCCAGAGACTAACATTGTCACTTCTCCTTAATGTACACCACGAACAATGCTTTTCTTTCCCTTGAAAGCACACATAGGCATAAAAAAGATACAGAACCTTAAAGATCGATGTTTTCTCAACTGCTGTAAGCATACAAGTTGAACTGCAACATTAATATTTAGATAAAGCCATGCATTTTTAATGCTCTTTGTGAGCAAGTAAATCCCATGATGATATTGAGAAATTCTGCTCTAATTTCTAGTTATGAAGCAGAATTCATAATACTCTACTTTTAAAATTGAGATGAACAAGAGTTTTGACAACTTTGATCATTTTTTTAGTTATACCACTACTCTTATGCAGAGACAAAAATGTAAAATAACTTTCAATCACAGGTGCTTCTCCTAGGCAAGAGAAATTTTGAGGTGTGCTTGTACATAATGTCCTGACACAGGAAAGAATTGGAAGTTAAGTGGCAACCATCGATTTCTCCCAACACTTTTTCACATGTATTTTAGCAACCCTGATTGAACATTTGCTAAATGAAGGTAATGGAAAAAGAAACTTTACCTTTTTTTTGTATTTTATGAGAGCAACAGAAGCAAGGACATATTTTAGAATTATATCCAAAATACATTAATTCTTATTTTTCCTTGTCCTTCCCAACCTAATAAAAACCTTGAATGTTCCATGTTGCAAGATGATCACTGTTCAGATGGATTCTGTAGAGCACAAATAACCTTTTCCAAACTGTGGTGTTTGTATCTGACATGAGGCCTGTCACCCACCATAAACAACAGTCTGCTCTCAATGTCTGCTTTATGGCTTTGTCAGGGCTTCCAGCGTGGTTTTGTTCAGTCTTTGAATAATCTTCTGTAACACATGATCAATTTTTGCCCGTGGTTCACATGTTACCATTTAAAATGTATTGTGGCAAAGTTTAAATGAGAGCAAAACAAATTAAACTAGAGGAGTCCCTAGGCATTTATAATGTTAACAGCTGGAGCACTATAACAAATATTTTTCCAATTTAAAAAGCTCTAGCTCATTAAGTGTGAAGGAAAGTTCATTTCAGATCTTCAAATGCAACAGGCTGTTGTTGCAGTCAATTAACTTTTGAGTCCTGTCTTGTTCTCCAACCCGAATGTTAATAGTACTGTACTAATTAAACATTATATCTAAGAGAGAACAAACAATCCACTTCATAGCTAGTAATTGTTTAAATGAGCCCAATTATAGACCACTTTTAATGCCACATGTGTTACATTCCTAAGTGAAGTACATGTACTGTCTGCATTGCTGACTGAGATTTAAGTTCTGTACAGTAACCAAAACAAGGATTATGCTACAATAGTGAGAATGATGGTTACAGACAATTGAAGTTACATTTCCTTTCACATAAGTGATTTTACCTTTTCAACACTTTTATCCATTGCTTACTGGTTTCAATCCCACATATTGCAGTCAGTATACATGTGGCTGTTCATCTTGATTTTTTATGTTCTTAAGGACATCTTGACATGCACAGAGTCCACATCTTAAAAAAATGCATGTGGGGAAAAGAACTGCAAGTTGAGCTGCAGCTTGAATTACAGAATGTTTTTTACTCTGCCAAACCTGATGGCTCACTGTAAAAAGTGTCATTAGAGATTGCAGAAAATTTTATAAAAACCACTCAGGGAAAAAAAAAAGATATTCCCAGAGGTAGGAGTAGGGAGATGATCATTTGCAAAGAAGCTTTTAAACAGAAAAATATTGTGGTTGGAGTTTCAGCTCACATAAACCACTACAAAGCAGGGAGTAGCATCTTGTTGACACAGGATAAAATTAGCTGAAGTGACATGATACTGTACCTAAATGTATGCTAGATATCTACACAGCCAAGCTCAGGGGTTGAGTTTGTAGACACAGTTTTCTGCACTCCATTTCTCCTTACTTATAAAGGAAGGAATATTAACTTTAACAAGATATACTGAAGAGGGAAACTCCACAGATTTGAGGGAGGAAGCTATTCGCACTAAGGAAAGGGCAAGCATAGAAAGATTCATATTTCATATATATATAATGTTATCTTCAAGAGCAACAGCTACTGCTTAGTTCTTAAACCAAGGTAATGTTTATCACAGTGTTTCATGGCTATGCAACAGGGAACAGATATTTTGAAGAAAACCTTAAGCAGAAGGTAATGAAGAGAGCTCTGTTCACAAAAGATAACCGCAGCCAGTTATCATAACCCTCCTGAGAGGTGGGATGCTGGTAGATATGAGCCTGAACATGGATTCTGTCAAATTACTTTCCGCAGGCACAGGGAAACCAAGCCAACTTTAATAGATCTTCTCATCCACCCTAGTTTCAATCTTTCCGTTCTCAGAGAAGTTTTACTTGTGTGTCACTGACTCCTAAAGAATGACAGTTTCATGAAACAAGAAACCCCAGATCAGAATTCCCTAATCTCACTCAAGGGGCAAGGGGGCCTTGCAAGGACCCAGACCAGGACCATCCTCGGGTTTTAATACTCAAGTGTAGGAGATGTATTTAGCCTAGGAAATAGCATCTACCTTCTTATATTTAGCTGCTTTTCCTGTGAAGCTAAGTCACACCAACCTAGAGTCAACTTCCCCTCCATGTGGTAGTGAATTCTGATTTAGAAAACATTGTTCTTATTCACTGTTTGTCCTGCTCCAAACCTCAGAAAGTGTATCACATCTTGAGGCAGCAGGCATGATTATATACAGAAAGAACATAGGCCATGTAGCTATTTTGTCCAGAACAAGAACTATGCTAATTTATGCCTTGGAGAAATCAAAGTTCACTGTTGTATCTAATGCCAATAGCTTGACACTTTACATACACCACTGGCTTTTACAAAAAGAGAGGGGAAAAGGGCAACATCTCATTTTTATTTGTCTCTGCAGTACGGTCCTCCATTTCTACAGAGTAAAAGCACATCTTTACAATCTTTCTGAAAAACCTCTATTTTTGTTCTAATATTTAATTGCTATAGCCTCTTGCTGGATGCTGTGTCCCTTCAATCAAGCAATACAGGTCTGCCTTTCTGTTTCTCTTGTGAAAGCCTAATCCTATAGTATAAGGATTTTCATATATTTTCTGTTTCAGTAAATCAGAATCATAGAATGGTTTGGGTTGGAAGAGACCCCAAAGACCATCTAGTGCCAACGCCCCTGCCATGGGCAGGTACCCCCTCCACTAGACCAGATTGCCCAAACTCCATCCAACCTGGCCTTGAACACTTCCAGGGATGGGGCATCCACAGCTTCTCTGGGCAACCTATTCCAGTGCCTCACCACCCTCACAGTGAAGAATGTTTTCCTTATATCTAACATAAGAGGGTAGATTTAGTGCAGGATCTTGCACTTGGCATTGTTGAACTTCATGCAGTTTGCACAGGCCACCTCTCAAGTCTGCCAAGGTCCCTCTGGTACTGGTCCCCTTGCCTCCAGGGTGCCGACTGCACCACACAGCTTGGTGTCATCAGCAAACTTGCTGAGGGTGGATTCCATCTCACTGTCCATGTTGCTGGCAAAGATGTTAAACAGCACTAGTACCAGTACTGACCATTGAAGAACATCACTTATCACTCTTCTCCATTTGGACATTGAGCCATTGATCATAACTCTTTGAGTATGACTATCTAGCCAATTCCTTATCCATCAAGTGATCTATCCATCAAATCCGTGTCTCTCCAATTTAGAGACAAGGGTGTCGTGCAGGACAGTGTCAAATGCTTTGCACAAGTTCAGGTAGATGATGTCAGTTCCTCTTTCCTTATCCACCAATGCTGTAAGCCCATCATAGAAGGCCACCAAGTTTGTCAGGCACAATTTGGCCTGAGTGAAGCCATATTGGCTGTCACCAGTCACCTCCTTATTTTCCATGTGCCTGAGCATAGTTTCCAGGAAGATCTGCTCCATGATCTTTCCAGACACAAAGGTGAGGCTGACTGGCCTGTAGTTCCCGAGGTCTTCCTTTTTGCCCTTTTTAAAAATGGGGGGTTATATTTCCCCTTTTCCAGTTAAGGGGAACTTCAGACTGCCACAATTTCCCAAATAAGATGGATAGTGGCTTAGCAACTTCATCCACCAGTTCCCTCAGGACCCACAGATGCATCCCAGCAGGTCCCTTCAGTTGCACCTTTGGGTTCCTTAGATATTCTTAAACCTCATCTTCTGCTACAGCAGGTAGTTTGTCATTCTCCCAATCCCTGCCTTTGCCTTCTGTGACTTGGTCAGTGTGGCTAGAGCACTTGCCGGTGCAGCAAAAAAGTTGAGTACCTCAGCCTTCTCCATATCTCAAGTTACCAGGTCTCCCTTCCAGAGAGGACCCACATTTCCCCTAGTCTTCCTTTTATCACTGACATACCTATAGAAGCTCTTCTTGTTGCCCTTGACAGCCCTGGCCAGATTTAATTGTCAGGGCTTTAGCTTTCCTGATGTGATCCCTGGCTGTTTGGACAGTTTTTCCTCTGCATTCCTCCCAGGCTACCTGTCCTTGCTTCCAGCCCCTGTAGGCTTCCTTTTTGTGTCTGAGTTTGTCCAAGATCTCCTTGTTCATCCATGCAGGCCTCCCGGCATTTTTGCCTGACTTCCACTTTGCTGGGATGCATCTCTCCTGAGTTTGGAGAAGGTCATCCTTGAATACTAACCAGCTATCTTGGGCCCCTCTTCCTTCCAGGCCTTTATCCCATGGTGCTCTACCAAGCAGATCCCTGAAGAGGCCAAAGTCTGGTCTCCTGAAGTCCAGGGTAGTGAGCCTCCTATGCACCCTTCTCACTGCCCTGAGAATCTTGAACTCCACCATTTCATGGTCACTGCAGCCAAGGCTTCCCTTGACCTTCACATTCCCCACCAGCCCCTCCTTGTTGGTGAGAAGAAGGTCCAACATGGCACCTCTCCTTGTTGGCTCCTCTGTCACTTGGAGAGGGAAGTTTTCATCAATGCATTCCAGGAACCTCCTGGATTGCTTCTGCCCTATTGTGTTGTCCCTCCAGCAGATATCAGAGTGATTGAAGTCCCACCATGAGGACCAGGGCTTGTGAATGTAAGGCTGCTCTTATCTGTCTATAGAGGGCCTCATCCACTTAGTCTTCCTGGTCAGGTGGCCTGTAGCAGACACCCACTATAGTGTCATCTGTCCCTGTCCTCCCTTTAATCCTGACCCATAAGCTTTTGGTCAGCTCCTCACTCATCTCCACGCACTCTAGCTGGTCATTGACCAAGAGGGTGACACCCCCTTCTCATCTCCCCTGCCTGTCCTTCCTAAAGAGCCTGTTGCCTTCCATTCCAACACACCAGTCATAGGAACCATCCTACCATGTCTCCATGATGCCAATAAGATCACAGACCTGCAGGTATGTGCACGTCTCCAACTCCTCTTGTTTATTCCCCATGCGACATGCACTTGCATAGAGGCATTTCAGCTGTGCTGACTTAAATCACCCTGAAGAATGATTTATCTTAGAGAAGAGAATAAAATGGTGCAGTAGCTGTAGTGTTGTGAAATGCCAATTTCATTCAACCTGTCACCACAGGAGAGATTCAGTACAGATGGATTTCAAAACAACAATGAAAATGAAATGAATGTTAAAGAGCAATTCGGTCCCTATGTGCAATCTCAAGCTACCACACTCTTCACATTCCTATTTAAATGCAATTTGCTGCTATTATTCTAGCATAATTCAATTGTCTTAAAACTAAGATCACAGCCTCTTGAACAGTGAAGATAGAGCTGTTGAACCTGAAATGCTAAAATTATATCTGAAGCCATTAACTTCTGAGGAGACAACTTCCTCAATATGTAGGTATCATGAACCATAGAACCTACAGAATCATTTAGGTTGGAAAAGACCTTTAAGATTATCAAGCCCAACCACAAAACCATGTCTCTAAGCACCACATCTACATGTCTTAATACCTCCAGAGATGGTGACTCGACCACTTCTTCCCTGGGAAGCATGTTCAAATGATTGATAGTTCTTAAGGTGAAGAAATTTTTCCTAATATCCAGCCTAAACCTCCCCTGGCACAACTTGAGGTCATTTCCTCTTACGCTGTTGCTTGTTACTTGGGAGAAGAGAACAACACCTCACTGCAACCTCCTTTCAGGAAGTTGTAGAGAATGAGAAGGTCTCCCCTGAACTTCCTTTCCTTCAGGCTAAACAACCCCAGTTACCTCAGCTGCTCCTCTTAGGACCTGTTCTCTAGACCCTTCACCAGCTTCATTGCCCTTCTTTGGACACACTCCACCACCTCAATGTCCTTCGTGTAGTGAGGGGTCCAAAACTGAACACAGTACTCAAGGTACAGCCTCAACAGGGCTAAGTAGAAGAGGACAATCACTTCCCTAGTCCTGCTGGCCACACTATTTCTGATACAGGATGCTGTTGGCCTTCTTGGCCACACTGCTAGCTCATATTCAGCCAGCTGTCAACCTGCACCCCCAGGTCCTTTTCCATCAGTCAGATTTCCAGCCACTCTTCCCCAAGCCTGTAGCCTTGCATGGGGTTGTTGTGACTCAAGTGCAGGACCTGGCAGTCAGCCTTGCTGAACCTCACACAATTGACCTCAGCCCATTGATCCAGCCTGTCCAGATCCCTCGGTAGAGTCTTTGTACCCTCAAGCAGATCAACACTCAGACCCAACTTGGTTTTGTCTGCAAACTTATTAGGGTGCACTTGATGCCCTCATTGAGATCATTGATAAAGATATTAAGAGAACTGGCCCAAATACTGAGCCCTGGGGAACACCACTTGTGACCAGTAACCAGCTGGATTTAACTCCATTCACCACAACTTTTTGGGCCTGGCCATCCAGCCAAGTTTTTTACCAAGCAAAGAGTATACCTGTCCAAGCCATGAGCAGCCAGTTTCTCCAGGAGAATGCTGTGGGAAACAGTGCCAGAGGCTTTACTAAAGTCTAGGTAGACAACATCCACAGCCTTTCCCTCATCCACTCAGCAGGTCACATTGCCATAGAAGGAGATCAGGTTACTCAAGCAGGACCTGCTTTCATAAACCCATGCTGACTGGGCCTGGTGACCTGGTTGTCCTGTATGTGCCATGTTTTGGCACTCAAGATCATCTGCTCTATAACCTTGCCTAGCACCAAGATAAGACTGACAGGCCTGTAGTTCCCTGGATCCTCCCTCTGGACCTTCTTGTAGATAGGTGTCACTAACTTCCCATCAGCTGGGACCTCCCCAGTTAGCCAGGACTGCTGATAAATAATAGGAAGTGGCTTGGTCAGCACCCTTGGGTGGATCCCATTTGGCCCCATAGGCTTCGGTGTGTCTCCTCCCACAGCTCTGCCCATAAGCTGAGGAGTTCCTCTAGCTGGGCACAGCTCCCACAGGCATGCTCACTGCTTCTGTCTAGTTCTGGCATAAGAGTAGGGCACAGCCTGCAGCCAGGCACCTGGGCAGCAGCATCTTCCCATCTGAGCTCTGTCTGCAAAGCTGCGTCAGTCATGGTGGGTGCAGAGCTTAGAGAAGCCATGGGTTTCTATCGGGTGGTTACCATTGCTCCTTGATCAAGCCAACAGAGCTACAGTGCCCATCCTGCATACACTTCTGTGTCAACTGCCATGCAGACTGCTGTGCCACACCATTTGTGTCTGCCTACACCATTCACCGTGCTCCTGATCACTAGTGCTCCTCAGGAGCTTCTTCTATAGGTGTGAGGGGGCTTGGCCACCATTGCTCCTGGCCTCATCCAGGTCTCATCAGCCACAATAAGAACGCCACCATCTTTTCTGCTGAGTTTCCCTGTTTTGATCGTTATAAAGCTCTCAAAATTTCAACATTTTATGGATCAGGATGGATTAGTATAAGATAAAATTTCCATAAAACAATGAGGCATTTCCTGAGATCTCTGGTCTACATTATTCTGAGTGACACTTGATGGTTTTGGAAAGCATTTTCTCATGTAATTGCCCTTGAATGCATTGCTCTGCCATTCACATACAGAGGAAAACTTGAGCAATGTGAGAAACCAGGAAGAATATACATTGTCTCAAAGAAAGAGTCTTAATGTTCAAGAAACTCTAAACCCCGTAAAAAGTCTAGATTATAAAACCTAGTAAGTAAAACTTGACTGAGCAATATACCTTTGCAAATCTGTAGAGGTGTCTGCTTTGAAGTAGATATTTTTAATCTCACCCCCACCACATTACTGTCATTTCCATCTGCAGCTTAGGAGCACCTCCTGGAAGTAAGACACAGGACTTACCTGGGATGTTGCCTGAACAGAGATTGCACAGTCTATTAAAAGCTAATATTAGCAAAAAGCTTTAGCAGGCAACAGCATATAATCTGACTTTTCTCCAGAGAAAGCTTAGGTTCTAAGGAAAAAGACTAAGTTATTTTACATAGTGTATCAGTCTACATGTACTCCTTTCAAGTTCTCAGAGAAGTGTTTTTGACAGGATCAGAGGCAATGGGCACAGACTGAAACACAAGAAGTTCTCTAAACATCAGGAAATGCTTTTTTACTGTGAGAGTGACTGAGCACTGACACAGTTTGCCCAGAGCAGTTGTGGAGTCTCCATCCTTGGAGATATTCAAAAGCCATTTGGACATGCTCCTGGGCAACCAGCTCTAGTTGACCCTGCTTGAGCAAGGGGGTCAGACCAGGAGACCTCCAGAAGTCCCTTTCAACCCCAGCCATTCTGTGATTCTACTTTTACTATTTTGGGGGCAGGCCCTGTGCCAGGAATGTATCTGGCGAGAACCTGGCTTGCATTCCTAGATCCTTAAACTTTATGCACAGGATGCAAGCCTTTATGGAGCCTGTAATTTTCCAGGCTGAGCACTTCCAAACCCCAAGGTTCAGAGCCCAGAAGTATAAATACTCATTTTCATGTAATACTAGCTCAAATCCTAAAGGCTTAGTAAGTAGCAAAAGATAAATTTTACCTCACCATTCATTTCTGAAGGATCTCTCTGGAGTCAATAACTGCTGTTGAGCTCCTCTTATACAAGGTGACAAATTCCCAAGTCTGAACTTTTACAAAGATGGTGTTGGGGTTTTGCCCCAGTCAGCAGCTAAGCCCCACACAGCCACTCGCTCACTCAGCCTCTGCAGGATGAGGGAGAGAATCAGAAGGGTAAAAGTGAGAAAATTCATGTGTTGATATAAAGACAGTTTAACAGGTAAAACAGGACAAGGAATTCATTCACCACTTCCCATGGGCAGGCAGGTGTTAAGGTGTCCCCAGGAAAGCAGGGCTCCACCATGCATAGCAGCTGCTTGAGAAGACAAAAACCATCACCCCAGATATTCTCCCATCCTCCTTCTTCCCCAGCTTTATATGCTGGGCATGACATCATATGGTATGGGATATCCCTTTGGTCAATTGGGATCAGCTGTCCCCACTGTCTCCCCTCCCAGCTTCTTGATTGCTTTCAGGTTCATGAAGTCTGCAGGCTGAATATTCAAGCAGTCAGGCCCTCTGACCCTTCTGTTGAGTCTCATTGTTCAAAAGCAGTAAAGTTCCCAGGTAAGTAGCCTCATTCAGAGTAGAACATCATCCCCTTGTTCAGCATTTTTGCTATCACCACTTACTTACAACACCTGTGACATCTTGAAAGTGCACTTCCCTGAGCCTTTTAATTACTCATGTGGAAATTGAAGTATTTCTTCTCCCAGTAAGACACTTTTGGTTGCAAACCATGAGACAGAATTGTGACTAAGACCCATTTCTGTGGCCAGCCAATAGAAAGCATGGATTAAGATGTCTCAGGCACCATCAGAGCTTGCCTAGTCTAAGAACAGCTCAGGACCTTATGCATCAGATGCAAGGAAACAGTCATCTCCACGTTTCTCTGGGGTCTTCTGTCAAGGCTGAGTGCCAGAGAAAGAAGCACAGCTACAGAGACAAGTAGCCTGAAGGAAGGTCCTTTTCCAGCTGAAGACCAACTTTCTCAATAGTGAGGGAGGAGGGTGCATGTGCAAAGACAAAGTGGCAGCAGCAGTATATACTTCAACTTGACTGTACATGCACAATCAGGCCTACCTTCATAGAACTGAAGGTGTTTACCTTAGAACAGTTCAGCACATTTCTGGCAAATATTTATAGGTTAGTCTGCAAGAAAAGTTTAGTCAGAGAAACAATTACTTTTCCAAGTAGAAAATGAGGAGGAAACATTTCAGCAACTGTGAAAAAATTAATCATATTTATGCCTCTTCTTATGGGCTCTTATGTAGAAGTGTCAGAATGAAATGTTATACTGACATATTATGTCAATAGGCATATTTATTACACAAAATAGGCATAATAGATCCATGTGAAGTGAATTTTATTTTAATTAAAACTTTCTTTGTATGTATTATGAAATCCAGCTCATGAACTCTATTCACTACTTCTCATTCACTACACCCCTTTCGTTCTCAGTGACTCACTAAGACAGAGAATACCATCAATCAGGAGCTCACAGACCAAGGATGCGTCCTAATAGGACAGTACTTCTTTGGGCTTCATACAAGAGTGACTTGAAGTTTGTCAATGTTGAAGGTTTCCAAAGCCTGAAGTACCTCCAGGCATAGGACCCATGATGATGTCAGCTGCACTTTCTTCTCGTTGTTGTAGGACACCACTTTGAAGTCGTCAAGTAAAGACAGAAGATGAAAACATCATGCTGTTGCAGCAGTTGTGCTGGGGGGTGGAGAAGGGCATGGACAGCCTACTTTCCCACTGCTTTTTGTAGAAGGAAGCAGAATCAAATTTGCTTGCTTTTTGCAAGAATTATTCTCTTATAAGAACCAAAACCAACTCTGTATGTTGTTTTAGTCATTGCATGATTTTAGAAGAGCAGCAGGACTAAAGAGGCCCTGAGGATCCTCTGAAGACAATGCACAAAAATGCTTGTAATGACTGCTGCATTCATAACTTAACAGGTGACAGTTGCCTCCTGCCCACAATTGAGCCAATGCTCTTCTAGGAGATGAAAACATTAAAACATTCTGATAAAAATTCTGGCATTCTATTCCAGTCCTTCACAAGGTCTGCTAATTCTTCATATCTAACAAATGTACTTCTACTTAGCAAGTGTACAGGTAGAAGAGAGGCTGCATAACAGACATACGTGTTTATTAGCTGTTCCCAAAGGTAGGCTAGAGCTGACTCCATCTATTGTGTTATTGATTGGAGGATAAATACAACCTGGATTTCCCATGTATGATTAAGGAATCAGCAGGTAAAGGCCAGTTGGCTTTGGCAACCAAGAGAGTCAACACTGGCAACCAAGTAGTTAGGCTAGAAGTAAGCTGGTTCCCCAAGAAATATTGGGTTAGAGGATCTACAGTTCTCCATCAGCAAAACACCTTGATTCTTCCTGTCCAGTGTTTGGGATATCCTTGTTACTGTACCCAAGGCTCCTGCAGTGAGATGCTGGAGTCAGACTGAGCTTCCAGTGTAACCTGTACACTGCAGCATTTCTGCCTGAGAAGAACACCATGAAGTACCATATTGCTTCATCAGAAAGGAAGAGACTTCACAATGCAAAGGCTTTGCATTATTGAAGAGTTCTCATACTTTAGGAATAGTGGCTGGTCCCCTATCTAATGGGGAGCAGTAACAGTGAAGAGTATATACCATTGAGTAAGGACATTAAAAGCAGGCAGAGCAATTTATGACCAACAATGCTGAAGTATTACAGGAAATAAAACCTAACTTAGATACAGTTAATATTAGGAAGATCTCAATGACAAGGTTGCAATGCATACATTTTGCAACCAATAGCTCAACTTTCCTTTTTTATCAGGAATTTAGTGGTAGATGACAAAGGCTATTGTTGAGTGGTTTAACCATCAAATACATGAAAAAGCCTTTGCAGAACAATCTCACGTTAATTCCACTCATAGAATGGAATCATAGAGTAGTTTGGGTTGGAAGGGACCTTCAAAGGTCATCTAGTCCAACACCCCTGCAATGAGCACGGACATCTTCAACTGGAACAGGTTGCTCAGAGCACCGTCCAACCTGACCTTGAATGTTTCCAGGGATGGGGCATCTACCACCTCTCTGGGCAACCTGTTCCAGTGCTTCACCACTCTCATCGTAAAAAGTTTTTTCCTTATATCTAGTCTAAATCTACCCATCCTGATTTTCAGCTGGGATAAAGTTAATTTTCACAAGAAGTTGGGAGGGGACACAGCCAGGACAGCTGACCCAAACTAGCCAAAGGGATATTCCATACCATATGACATTATGCTCAGTATATAAGGGAGGGAGTTGGGCGGGGAGGGGAGATTGCTTCTTGGGGACAGGCTGGGCATCAGGTTCCAGTCAGTGAGCAAACTGCATTGTGTATCACCCACTTTATATATTCTTTTATCAGTATGGTTGTTATTTTCCTCTTCCTTTGCTGTTCTATTAAACTGTCCTTATCCCAACCCACGAGTTTTACCTTTTTTCTTCAGATTCTCCTCCCCATCCCACTGCAGGGGGGAAGGAGCGAGCAAGCGGCCACGTGGTACTTACTTGCTGGCTCAGGCTAAACCATGACACTACCCTGCTTTAGTTTAAAACCAATGCCTCTTGTCCAATTGCAACAGGACCTAATAGAAATTCTGTCCCCGTCTTTCTTACAAGGCCCCTTTAAGTATTGAAAGGCTGCAATAAGGTCTCCATGGACCCTTCTTTTCTCCAGGCTGAGCAATCCCAACTCTCTCAGCCTGTCCTCATAGGAGAGGTGCTCCAGCCCTCTGATCAACTTTGTGGCCCTCCCTGGACTTGCTCCAACAGCTCCATGTCTTTCTTGTAGTGAGGCCCCCGGAGCTGGACGCAGTACTCCAGGTGGGGTCTCACAAGAGCGGAGTAGAGGGGCAGAATCACCTCCCTCAACCTGCTGGCCACACTTCTTTTGATGCAGCCCAGGACCTGGTTGGCTTTCTGGGCTGCAAGTGCACACTGCCAGCTCGTGTTGAGCTTCTCATCCACCAACATACCCAAGTCCTTCTCAGGGCTGCTCTCAATCCCTTCATCCCCCAGCCTCTCCCCTCATTTCAGCTGACCACCACATGAAGCGGTATTCCTTCATAACAATTAGTTTCCTAATTTTTCTAGTTATTTCTCCTTCATCTCTAGGATTCCAATATCTCACAAATGAACACATTTTTTAAAAAGTTAAAGTTCTTGTGATTTTATTTCATGCTTTCTCATTCTGAGGGAAAAAGGAGGATATAATGCATGCAGCCCCTGGCTACAGATGTTACAATATTACACAGTTCACATCCTCAGCAACAAAAGAAATCCCTGGGTGACCTTTTCATTATGAGGGCACTTCAAGAAATGTGATATCAGCCCACATGCATTTGGTGAACCAATGCTATTTACCCAAGGCTACTGATACTAAACAGCATGCACTGCTCCAGGTTTTTTTGGCAGCCCTTCCTAATTTCACCTATATAATCCAGCAAAGAGCTGGGTCTGGGGCAGCTAATTTAATCAATAGAGTAGTTTTCTTTCATAAGCAGAGGGCTGACTCCACGTCTCACTCAACACTCCAGTGTTTTGAATGATCCATTTCTCCAGGAGGCACTGTTCCCCACATGCGCACAACCCCAGGCACACTTCCCAAACTCACCCTTCAGTTACTCTCTCTAGTTTCAACAGTCTTCTCCCACCTACTAGTTGATTAATGACAATAAACCCAGTGGTCCCTAGTCCCTACTCATTATAAATATGCACATCACAGACCACTTTCCAGCACAGCCTGGGTTTCAAGCAGCTCCTCAGACCCACCCCGCAGCTTCTTCACCCTCCTCTGCTTTTCCCTTCTCGCCATGTCTCACATCTTCTTCGCCTGCTGCCAGCTGCTACAGCCACTAAACACCACTTCTGCCTCATTACAGCTACCGATTCACCCTCTGAACTCCCTGTCTCCTCAATTATATGATTTCTCCAGTAGAAGTAGAGCTTGTGGCATCTCCTTTTAAAGGTCTGTCACCATTCTTAACATGCTTTCTATCTCCTTTATATCTGAGGAATGTTAAAATTGAAATATAAGCACATTTGATGAAGTGTAAAAATCTAAAAAGAGAGCTATAACTAGTTACACTGAGTTGGGGAAAACTGAAAAAAAGCCTTAGGGTCTCATACTCTCTGGGTGAAGAAGCTGTTGCCCTTACAGCGGGTAATTTAAAGTTCATAATTACCAAATACCTAGGCATCTCTAAATGGCACACAGAGCCCTGCAAATAAATGAAGCATTAAGATACCCACAAAAGCCTTTCATTTCCTCACAACAACAAAGTAGTATATGGCTATGTAAGACCAAAGCAAGTAATTTTATTTACAGCTCTAGAACATTCCAGATGACTGAAAGAAGGAAAGCCTGTCAGTAAAGGCCTAAGATAAGCTACTACAGCAATTAAATACTCCAGAGAAAAGAAAAAAAAATATATTTTTTGTAATTATTTCCCAAGTCTTGTGTCTCAGTGTGCAGTTAAAGACTAGTAGGAATGAAATCTGCTGTACAAATGTATTACTGATTATTTTTATAGGAGGTAATGTCTAGCCCTTTTAAATGTCTTGAGGTCTCAGGTTTCACTTTAGAAGATGAGGTGGTGAGACAACCTTTAGCAGCTGTTTTATTTTCAAATAAAAAAGCCTTCTGAAGTATCAAAAGGGCTCAACTTTCAAAAGGGTCAAAATTGTGATAACTTTCCTTTAACCTGTAGGCAATAGCTATTGTCTGCAGTAAAGGACTGATTCAGATGCTTTTGTCTTTGATGCTGCTGTTGCTATTGCCAAAAATGCATACTTTGCTGATTGTCCTCAGACTGTCAGGCAATTTCTACTCAATCTCCAGCAACATGAAACTCATCAGTTTCGGATTACCTGGAAAACACTAAGAGCCCACATTTCCTTCTAGCATCCTTTTATCCCATTGTTAGAAAAAAACTCCAAAACTAGTAAAAGTATACTCACAGGAAAGTGTCATCAGAGTCAAAGTACGTCTTTCTCCCTGGCTCAGTGTTGCACAGGAGTTTCTTATCCTGGGCAAACCGTGGTGCAGAGAACAGCTGTATCCATTGCACTCTGAGTTACTGACCTCAATTTTAACTGCGTTTTTCTGCTGCTCCTTTTCTGGAGCTGTCTTTGGTCCCAACAAACTTCTGATTTGCTGATCCGTGAGTTTCCATTTCATCTCTGACTGCTGCATTGTCTCTCGTGGTTGTGTCCACACTTGTTGTGTTTGACCCTAGATGTACAAGAGGTGACCCCTGGGGTAGAGAGCTTTAGCCCAGGCCACGGCAGGCTGGATGAAGATCAAAGAGACTCAGATCGACTTCTTTCCTCGTGCAGTTGTGTCTTCTGTGTGATGCCATTGTGTCAGAGAGACTGAGCAGCTACCAGTCTTCTCTCCATCACTGGGAGGTCCAGAAGGGTTGTGTACCTGTGTGTGAGCCTGTGCACGCATGCCTCTGTGCGTGTGTCCGTCCACTCTCTGGAGTCAATAGTTGGCTCATGCTGCTGCCTCACGGGGTCATTTGTAATATCTTTCCCGTTTCCCAGTTCCCTCTTTACACAGAGCTTACGGGAGGGTGAGGCTGACCAGTCTGAGATGTCACTCATCTGTAGAGCTTGCTTGAAGCAGATCAGCAGAAGCAGCATTTATCTGGGGGCAAGGGAAGGTGGAGGACAGTCTCGCTCACTCCCACACGGTGGTCACAGATGCCTCATTTCTTTAGGAGGCTAGATATTACTGGGAACTTCTCCAGCTCTCCTCCAGAACAAATTGTTTCTCTGTCCTCCATCTACAGAACAGACAGGGCTTAAAGTGTTAATTCAGCTCCTTTTGCCACTAATTACAATGCAGCTAAGTAGGTCTGTCACTGGCATTTCCTTCCAAGACTGGAGAATCATCTCCAGCATCCTTTGTTGTTATAAAATCTGCCTCATCTTATGAGGGTCTTACAGCTTCTAAACCATAGCTAGGAATATTTTTGTGCCCTATCAAATACCCATGTTACATGTGTGTGTGTCTGCATATGATTTCTTCTTCTAGAAAAAAAAAAAAGAAAATTATTTTGTCCATAAATTTCTTCTCAGGTTTCTGTTTTGCAACTGAAGATCAATTTTCCGAATGTGGCAAACACAAACAATATACTATTTTCCTTGTATGTTACATTCTTCTTTTCAAAGAATAATAAAAAAAAAAGTTTTCCCCTCTCTTTAGCTATCATTGTCTGAAAACACTATATACAACTTGACCTTTACCAGCAGACAGCTCATATGTAATGTTATTCCATCCTTAGGAAATGCATAGTTCTGAAAATCAAAACTATATCATCAAAACATAGCCACATTATTAATCCCTCTGGCCACAGAGAGAACTCTCAGAGAATAAACATATTTGAGAAAATGTCAAAGATACTTAATATATTAATAGTCACCCTTTCCATAACAACTTACTAGATTCTGTGTTTTCATTGGTCAATCAGAAATATGCAAACAATTAGGGAAATAAAAATTCTGCAACAAACATGACAAATGATGGAATAACATTTCCTTCTTTCCTTTCTCCTTTACTCACTGGAACACTCACTGTGATTGGGAAGGTTGGATAAAATGTAGGTAGATTATGACTGGTGTATGTCTAAAATAAGTAGGTAACTGTATAATTATAGATTGTCCATACAGTTATAAGTGCGCAGTAATGTACATGTAAGGGATTGTATTGTACAGATTCCAGCTATAGAATTTATCTACAGGTTCTTCTAAGACCAGAGACCAACAAGGTGTTTATAACTATGTATAACATTTTCTATAGGTAAATATTTAAAGATACTGATGTCATATACTGTTCATACATGCCTTATGTTTACAAGTTAAATCATGTATTAATTTGTCTTAAGTGATTCTTAATATGCCATGTTGCAAGATGTGACCAATAAAATGATCACCTTCTTTTTCTACCGAGGTAAGAACCTAGGTATTAATCTGAAAAAACTGCAATGCTGAGCATAGGATGGTCATATTCTCATGACAAAATAACTTTCTATTGGGAACAAATAAGTACTGGCCTGTTTTGAAAACCATCAAAGCTAAGAAATGGCCACAGACAGTGGAAGAAAGTTTTCAGAAAAAAAATCCCACAAATATTATCAAGAATAAACTCTTTGGTGCAAAACCAAATGTTCTGGAAAGCTATCTTTTATTTATGAAAAAAAGTAAACAAGTGCACATAGCAAACTGATTCCTAAAATCCTGAAGTAAGACATGCTTTTTACAAATAGGGAAGAAAGCTAAAAGTAGTAAATAAGTTATTTACAATAAATAATCTAGCTGTTAAAGCCCTCTCAGCAATTTTATCAGTTTTTCCTGTGGGACTATGGATGTCACTAAAAGGGAAGTCTTGGGAGCAGACTTGGAAACTGCTGTGACTTGCAGACTACTGTGGTGTTTTTTTGAATTAACTCCTTTTTTCTTTCACATTAGATAATGTATCGTAAAATATGACAAGGACTGCTTCAGGAAGAAAAATATAGAAGAAATTAAGTACAATAAATCACCGGACCAAAATTATTACGTTTTAAACAGTATTTTAGCATCCTGATTGACAATATTTTTCTTGTTCTTATCTAGTATTAGTAAATGTATATTGTTTCTTGTATCAGAAAAATTTATTTTCTTTCTGAAGTATATAAGTTGGAATATTTTGATACTTCTTCAATTAAAATTTTTCATTTTTTCAGATTATTTTTATTCATACATTTCCTTAATCTTACTTAAAAATATTTCAAAGACTCCACATTGAAACAAACAGATTACAAACATAAGCAATTTTGACCGACTCTGTGTGAAAAATTTTTAAACTAGTAAAAATACAGATTAAAACGCTGAAGCTTTGTTATTGCCAATGAATCAAAAAGGAGGTGAATTTTTAAAAAAATGACCTAACCAATATTTACCAACTATGAGTTATAAAATAAGGCATCAAAAATTAGATATCAAAACACAAAAGGGGGAAATGGAAATTGAGGGAATATGTTTGGCAGGGTAGGGAAGGACATAGGACTCGAGAGAGGGCATAATATAGCACAGTTATATTTGGAACTTTCTCCTAAAAACACCTTTAAATGAGCAGCCTCTTCTCTGTTTCCACTCACTGTTTAAAAGGTTATTGACTCATATCGGGTATTTACCAAAGTTTCCTCAGAAACCTGAAGAATCACAAGCAGGACCAAAAAAAAGCACATTAGTGGGAAAGTCACCCCCAATAGCGTTTAGTGCTTAAAAATGTTTCTTCTCTATGGGCATTTTGCTGACTGAGCGGTCCTGCTTTGCAGCTGTTGGACCTAATGATGAGAACAATTTGACAAAGGGCTTAAGGAGCACGACTGTATGACTAGCTACCCCCTCTTTCACAAGATGTCTAGCCTGGTGATTTTCGTCTTCCTTACTCTGCATAGTTCACAGGGTCGTGACTTAAAGACTTATTTAATACTGCGGCATTAGAGGTGGCTGAGGTAGGGTATTTAATACTACGGCATTCAGGGCTTAGAGGTGTCGTGTGCCTGATGTGTTTTCCAGGCTGAGTGCTGGGCACAGCTCACAGCTTTAGCACACCCACATTTCCTGCCGTAACACAGAACCCAGGACTAGGAAGGGCAAAAGAAAGAGCCTGAAAGTCTGAGGAAGTATGAGTAGCTTTCTCCTCTTGCCTGAATTGAATGAAAGAAGCTGTGTAATTGATTAACGCAAAGGGAAAATAATATGAAAGATGTTTTTCAGAGTGCACAAGGTGTGAATGACTGTTGTCTCGAGTCAGAAGATATCAACTGAATTGAATGCTTAGATGCAAAGAGGAGAAAACCAAGGGGAAGGAAATAGATTTAAAAAAAAAAAA
>VXBL01010187.1:25096-144305 GCA_013400195.1 Aramus guarauna
AGATGAGCAGGTGGGAGAGGAAAGAGCAAAGGTTTTGTTGCTGGGAATACTTGCCTCCTGAAATTGAAGAAACAAAAGGGAAAAAAGGCAGTACTTCTATTCTACTGCTCTGTCTAATAATACATGAAGTGACTTGTTAGAAAAGAAGGAGCAGCATCCATAAACTTGCCAAAGGCAGGACTTTTAACCTGCAGGCTTTATTCTGACAAACCTCCAAGAACAGTATCTCCTTCCTAGGGACTGAGCAATTTGCTTTTTTGCTGTCGATTAACCTATGAAAACTGTAGTGTATCATACATATTTTATAAACATATTACTATTCTTCTTACAATTTATAAACAAGGAAACAAAAAATCCTGTTAGTGAAGTATTTCTGTCTGACATGATATTTTTGCCTGCATGGACAACATTTTGGACTACCTGGGAAATGGAAGTCACTAATACATCAGCTTTTAATTTGCACTTCTCAGGAAGTTTTAAGACCTATCTGTGAACAGTCTCACATTTACTTGAAATAAAATAGCACTTAGAGGCAGAATTTATCCAAGATCAAGATTTAGTTACAGGAATTTACAAAATGCCACACTTAAAAAAAAAAAAAAAGTTGTAAAGTTGTCTTTCTTTTTTAGTGTTCAAGGTGTGAGAAAGGACTGAGATTTGTCACATCAGAGTTGCTTTTTGAGAAGAATTAGCCCTGTGTGCCAACTGAGGAGGACCAGCCACCTCCCAGTTTCATGACTAGCCTAGGGCCAAGGTAGACAGGGACTCAGAGGAGCAGTGGGCTGTCTGGAACAAGGGAGCATTCAAGTTCGGGCAATTGGAATTACAAAGATGACAGCAGAAATTCAGTGTTAACAGGAACTGGGTAGCTGGTGACCTGTACTACCTTTAAGTAAAAGAATAAATAAAGCTGAAGTAAAAAGAATAAAGCCCCAAGGCAGGCTTTGATGCATCGAAGTCAAGTATTTGAGTTACCTTGGACGTTAGCATTCAGAGCTGAGTGAAATCAAGTGGCGGGGAAGGACCACCTTGTGCTGGGCAGAATGTTCCAGAAGGCTTTCATACACCTCTGAGTCTTATTAAATTTGTGTTTTCCAAAACACGTTTATGGCAATAACAAGAATGGCTGGAAGACATGCTGGGTAGCAAGCAGAGGACAGAGGACATAAACATTAGAACAGAACATAGTACAGTGAGATTCAGCATATTATCTCAGCTTCATATTAATAACACTGCTGTGAGATGTTTCTTGACTGACTGATACTGTACATTGAATAAATCTAAGATTTAATGTCACTTAGGGCAGGTGAGGGTCGGACATTTGTTAGACCTGTTTTAGGATGACTAGCCCCAAGTTTTCACATAATGGATCTCATTCTGTAATGTAGTAAAAGACAAGCACAAATGTAATACTATTTTTCTTTGTTTTGCCAAGGGTCTTGAGTAGAATTTTATGCTAACCATTCTGCTAAAGGTAAGCAATCTCATAAGAAAACTCCGTAGCAGACAACCCAGTCTGCTGTGGTAGAAGATGTGCAAAACCATTAGGACATCTTTGGAAACTGCTGACAATATGTAATTAGCATTTAGTGAGGGAGGGCTGGAATGATTTGTCTCTCTCCAGTGAGGTGGCTCCTTCCTTAAGAGGGCTAAATATGCCTATTCAAAATGATGTATGCCCAAAGTGAATTGCAATTAAACTGTAAAAACACCCAAACATATAAACAAAAAAAACCCACAGAACCAGACGAAAATTCAGACCAGAGCCATTTATTGAATGTTTGGGGATACAGTGAGCAGTAGCTTTTCCTTGTAGAAGAGAGTTCCCTTATCTGGGAGAGGAGGGAGGTGGGAATCCCTTTAAGGCTGTGGGGAGGTGAGCACCAGCAAAGGGATCCAGCACCTTCGGGAGATGTCCTTCTGACAGAGAAGTGGGGCAGCCAGGGGCCCACAGGCTGAAAGGAAGATAAGGAATTATTCTGCCTTTGAGGGGGTGTTACAGTACTCCCCTGTGGTCATCGTGGACCTAGCCAGAGTGCCTTTCTCCCCAGATGGGTCTGTGGCTGAAGCTGATGAAGGTGAGGGAGGAGGTCTGTGTGCCCTTCCAGGTGCTGCCCACTGGAGGCATAAGGAGACAGGACCTTTATCCAGGGTCTCCTAGAAATGGGTCTCTTCCCCCAAGACTGACCTTGGGGAGTAATTTTCCTCCTCAACAGCAACAGCAGAAGGAAAATGTTTATGCAGTTGACTCTTACACCCCCACAGTCCAGCTCTGTCCCCAGCTAGGGAGATCGACTCACAGTGCAGTCCTCGGGGCAAGGGAGAGGACAGAGCTGCCAGAGGCACACACAGAAAGCCTGCAATGAGGGGAAGAAATGGTAACAGAGGGCATGGTAACCTCTGCCATACGACTCACCCCCTGACCATTTTCCCTGAAAAAAGCTCATTTCATTCCACAGTGACAAGCAGGGAAACTGAAGTGTGGCTGGGGTGGAGAGCTGGTGATGCACAGGGAAGACAGTCACTGCTCGGTATATCTGGTTTAAGACCCTATTTTGTATTGCATGCAAATGCATGATAGTTTTACTGTTTGTACCAAAATGCTCGGGCTGATGTCCGTCTTGGAAGCTGTGCTACAATTAAGACAGAGTTGTCTCTGTATACCTCTGCCGCTGAGGAATATCTGTAGATGGCCTGAAAACTGGGCATCCTCACTCCTCAGTGGTGCCAAAGGGAGCAGCAGGGCTGTCAGGGGCATCTAGCTACAAAAGGCAGTGTGGAACTGGTGTCTTACATGGCACTGCTACGCCAATATTCCCCAGTAAGTTTATTTCTAATGGGCCTTCATGTCCCATCCTTACAGCACTGACTAGAAGTGTTATACACTACAATTTCATTGTCTTGCTCTGCATAATAGATATTGAAATAAGCTGAGAGGAAATTAAGGCAGACACGCACAATGGAGTATTTGTAGATGTGGTCAATAAATAAGCCGTATCCAGCAGAAGTGAGAAACAGAGATATCTGTTTCTGGTTTTGTTTGATTACTTTTTGCCAGAGTAGAAAACAACCTTTCAAATGTCCTCTTAATATAGAAATTAATGTCTTTGTAATTATGTAAAACTGGCATTTTCTGGAATGTATTGCACAGTCTGTATTAATCATAGATTTCAGATGATACCAGTTTGACATTCATGAACAAAAACTGTGCCTGAAAGGAAGGTTTCTTAAATAACTTCACTAACACATAGGCAATTCATTATATTACTTTAATTCTGTAGAACCATAGTGAACATGCATTCATCCGTGAAGCAGCACCCAGGCAGGGGCACATGAGTGGGGATGCAGGCGCTGCCAAGCTTGGTCGATGCTGGAGGATCCTCCCAATTGTCGAGGCAACACGAGTAAATTTACTCTTTGCATTTCATCTGTGGTTTTGTGGTTGTTCCTGCACCCTGCCTGTGCTGACTCACACATTTGGCATAGTCATCAGGATCCAGGAAGAGCTATGCCATGGCCAGCAAAAAAGTCAAGGACTGGGGAAGCCATGACGGTGACTCCTCATATTCCAGGATGGCCCAGTACTGAGTGCTGGAGCTCCGTGGCCGCTTTCCTGGCTACTTTGGCTCCACTGGAAGCATGGTCTGAAACAGATGAGAGGGTGGTGATTAACCCCCAGACAATTAAAAGGGCTATGTACAGATTGCCATGGAAAGCAGCATCGAAGTCTTTTACAAGTTAGCGTGGAGGTTGAGATGGTTATTAGTTACTGGTCTTAGAGTTCTTGATTGTGAAGTTGTAGCATTGTGGACAAAAATGAGAGAGTTAGAAAGGGAATTCAGGACTTTATAAGATACAAAGGCTATTTGAAGTAATTACCACTCAAGCAGGGCGGTGTCATGGACTGCAAGCTACTGTAGAGTGGTTGGTAGTGCACATTGCTAATAAATGAAGGGACAGATATGGAAAAAGTAAGGTTTTGATTTTCCAAGTTTGTGTTCTCACCACAAAACCTTCGTGGGACCCTAAGGAAGGGATGTAAATATCTGGAGTGAATCCTTGGATTCCAAGGTTGAATTTGAGTCAGATTTAGAAGATAGGGACATGGTGGGAGCACGATGCCTCACACAAATGAGAGGGCAGCAGGAACAAGCAGATGGGGGAGTGCAGATCATGTGTGCTTACACCCCAAAAGTGTTAAGGGAATTTTTAGACATCAGCAAAACAGCAGGGCTGGTGATCCTCTAGCATGGCCCAAGCTCAGCAATGCCTGCATCCCTGCTTGTGTGCCTTTGTCTGGGTGCTGCTTCAGGGATCCCCCGACTGGCAAGGGAACAAAAATAAATCTACTCTGCATTTCATCCATGGTTTGGTGGTTGTTCCTGCCTCCCGTCTGTGTTGACTCATACACTGTGCTCCAGTTGAAATATGTTACCAGTGGTTTTACCAAAGAAATATCCAGACATAACTAAAGACCAACAAATGA
The DNA here is from genome assembly GCA_013400195.1 of Aramus guarauna. Classification (NCBI taxonomy): domain Eukaryota; kingdom Metazoa; phylum Chordata; class Aves; order Gruiformes; family Aramidae; genus Aramus; species Aramus guarauna. Next base: position 29,583 of record VXBL01010187.1, read on the forward strand.
GTATGTAAGAAATTTTATCAAAGTAAGCCACCCATGTACTGTAACAGTAGTATTTACAGTCATAGGACTTTCATCCAGCACATTGCAGTAGTCCCTGTATCTTTGCAGGAAAAATGTCTATACTGTGCTTGGGTCAAAACTGTTACTGAAAAAAAAAAATATTAGTAAGATTAGGAGGGGTTTTTTTTCCTTAAAAAATAAGTACCTTAGGATACTTTCTCAGCACATCCTTCATATTGTCTTATTTTACTTGGAACTATACTATTTCTTTGCAAGATTTTTGGAGATGCATCAGCTATTAAAATTGTAAAAAGTAGTGCTGAGCTTTCAGTATAATAGAAAATCCTTGAATACCCAGGAAGGAATTATCCCATTGCTTTTTCATGATCACAGTATAGTCAGGGGATGAATTTACAAAGGTTCCAGGTTTCTTCCACCTTACTTCCAGCTCTCCGAGTAGCTTTCAAATGATGCATTTATTGCTCCACCTAGTGACCATAACAAGTATCTCCACCGTCAGGAAGGATTCCTCGGTTCAGGAAACAATTGCCGCTCATGGGGCTCCAGGAATTGGAGGGTCAGAAGAGGCTGGTTAGCTATTTAGATGCTCTGAGCTGCATAGAACCACAAAGCAAGACGATTTTCCAAAAATCACTTTTGAATGATGTAGAAAGTGTCTGCACAAAGGATAGCGGTGAGTGATGAATCTAATGCTAAACTGCACAAAGTTGAAAAGTCTTGGATTCATCCCAGTGTGGGGTGCAAGTGAGTTTTGAGGTTTTTAAAAGACAGAGAACTGTCTCCAATGCAGTCCCTAACCCAGAGACTGAATTAGGCTTGACTTGCTGTTTGAGCTGCTTCTAGAGTCTCTTCCTGGACATCCTTTACTCCATACCTAAGACCACTCTTCTAACGAATAATAACTAATTCAAAGCCTGTCACTTGCAACTCTCATTAGTATCATTGCCTGCTACAGTACGGTTAAACTAGCAGAGCTCTAAATGTTTGTTCACCCTTGAGGGGACTTTTGACTCCATCTAGGGACTTTGGATTCCTCAAGCAAAAGCTAACTAAATGTGATGAGCTCCTACATGAACTGGGATTCCAGCCTTTCTGGGGTTTTAATAGACCTCTTTTTCTTCAGGCAGAAACCTGATGTCTGTGTCTAGCCCAGGATGGAGTGGAATGTCTTCATATGCTGTGTTTTTTCTGTTGTTTGAAAACAGCATAAAATTGTAAAGTTCAGTTTCACTTTGGTGATTTTTATGTGTGCATCCATAAAAGTAAGATGTAGCCTCAAGAAAAATGTTTTCAAAAATGTATCCTGTTGCACATGAAGATGATAATATGGATGAAGTACGTGACATTTTTAGTCAATAGATACCACTTGGTTTCCTTACTACTGCTGCATACTAAGAAAATTGGATTCATATTGCTTGTCCTGGTTCAGTACAAATACCTAGCTACTGTAGCTTAAGCCAGCTGATCTACAGTGTCCTCCTCTTTAGAAAGTCTTCTGCATTCCTTCCAATTTTCTTAAGCATATGCGACATATTTGTGCCAGAAGGAAACAGCCAAACTTCCTAGAGCATTCTTGTTTTTTGTACCCACACAAAGCGAAAGAAAGCACAGGTGTTACATTCTGCTTCTGAACTTGAACTCTCCATTCAGTTCAGCTTTAACTCTCTGTCAAAGAGGAGGCCAAAGCTTTGCCTTTTCAAGACTTGTTATAAAGTTTGTTTGTCCAAGAAATTATTGGTCATTTCTGGATGGCTCTGTGGCTTTCCATCTGAGTTACCCAATCCGTCATCTTTGTATAGATGCAAATGTAATCTTTGCCTATATCCAGTTCATAAGGATGCACCAAATACTACATTTTAAAAAATAAAGTTCATATTCAAGGAAGTTTTGTGCTTCAAAGCAGTAGTGGATAAATGCAGTTTTAAAAGGCTTTCCTTCTTAAAAGTTGAAAAATAAAAAAAAAAAAAAAAAGAGGCTTGTATCGGAAACAGGCGTATTTTAAGTGATTCCTGTGTCGATGTCTCAGAGAAGAGAAAAAAAATCTTTTACTGCAGTGCTGAAAAGTATCAGTTTTATTCCATTTCTTGATTTGGAAGAAAATCAGTGATGATGGATTTAAGAATAAAAAAATGGAAATTAAGTGTCATTTTAAACAGTAATTTAAATTCTAATTCTAAGAGAAACCCCACAATGTTCTCAGACTTGCACTTCATTGTAATATGCTGCTGCTGTTCCAGGCTAATTAATCCAACTCAGTTATCTCATTTCAATGAGTAAAGAATATCATTATATGTTCAAAAGATCATGTATAACTGGTATAAAAGTCTCAGGGTAAATACTAGGTCTAAGATAAATGTTTCCAGGGAGACAACCATCTTGACATGCAGACATCTCGAGAACTACTTAATACAAAAACTTTCTGGATGTTTTCAGTTCTGTTCCCAGAGTCATCCTGGCAATATCTTGATTAAGGTCAAGTAAGTGCGAAAGAGTAACTGTAAAATTTTAAAACACAAAAGCAGATGAAGGTGCAGAAATCTGGTTTTGCAGTGATTACCAAATTGGGGGTGGGCTATTCCATTCAATTGGCAAAGACAGTGTCCCCCCATCCCGTGTTGTGTCCATCCCCCTGCAAAACATAGCAAAGCAAAAGACAAATTAGAAATCTCATCACTCAAGCAGCAGAGAAGGGTTCCATCTCCTTCATTCACCTTTTAGTTTAGTTTTTGCCAGTAAGCACAGCTTGCATTCCCTACATCTTCAATCTTTGTCCCTCCATGGGAGGTGTAGACCACTGAGGAGTTAATCTTGACTCTTTTTGCTTTTGAATCTGAAAATCTACCCTGACAGAACAGTAGATTTCCCTGGTAAGATCCAAATCTTGATACCTCCAACATCTGGCGTAGCTGGTATTTCCAGAGGCCTGAGAGGTAGCTGAGGCAGGGATGACCGGAGTGCGTGGTTGTACGTATCAGCCAGGATGAGAGATTGCCAGGTGTCCCCCAGCCCTGGTGCAAGCCCAGGGATGTTGGGGTTTTCCCCCTGTGACTTTGTACAGGGGCACCAAAGGGGCTCAGCACTTCTCCCAGGTAATTTCAAGAGAGTTGCAGTCTAAATGTTGGTGACTCTTAATAGAGTGGCCAGTCATTGCCCTATTATCCTAAGCCCCAGGCTTTATACAGAGCAGAGTATGGAAAATTTTGCCAATAATTTAATCACTACTGCTTCTTCTGCAGTAAAGGCTGGAGATTTCTGGAGTTGTTCTGTGTTCTGCCTGGGGTTTGCACAGGCTCTCAAATTTTGGAGGTTGATGGAGTAGTGAATACCTATATTAGTCACTCTGCTGTTATAGGTGTTATTTAAAATCAAATCTGCTCTTCTCTTAAAATTAGAAATTGCTCATTCCTTGCCAAAAAATGTTATTGTTTTCTTTATTTAAACTGAGCTACTTATAATCCTGGACCCTTCATGGTGGTGTTTAAAAGCACTATTCTGATAGTTTAATACCGTATCTGTACAAAACAATAAACGGCTTAAGCTTGTTTCTAATAATTCTATTTTTTCCAAACACAAGGATATAACATACTTTAACTGTACTACTTAAGCGTATTACTTAAGTAAGTAATGCATACTTCTAGTTCATTTAATTACAACCTTTTCCTTTATCCTGAGGAAGTTCTTTACAATGTACTGTCCTGATTTTGGCTGGAATAGAGTTAATTTTCTTACTAGCAGATGGTATAGTGCTGCATTTTGGATCTAGGATGACAATAATGTTGATAACACACTACCTCATACATTGTTGCTGAGCAGTCCAGGATTTTTCAGCTTCTCATACTGGCTTGCCAGTGAGGTGGGAGGGGGGGGTGCATGAGAATCTGGGAGGGGACACAGCCAGGACAGCTGACCCCAACTAGCCAAAGGGCTATTCCATACCATATGCTGTCGTGCTCCACATATAACCGCAGAATTGGCTGGGAGGCGGTTTGTCTCAGAAACTACCTGAGCATTGGCTCTGGATGGTGAGAAATTGTGCTGTGCATCACTTGTTTTGTATATTCTCGTACCATTATTATTATTATTATTCTCATCCTTTTCTGTCCTATTAAATTGCCTTTACCTCAAGCCATGAGTTTTACCTTTTTCTTTTTGATTCTCTCCTCCATCCCACTGCAGGGGGTGGGGACAGAGTGAGTGAACAGCTGTGTGATTGCTTTAGCTGCCTGCTGGTTTAAACCATGACATGTACCTTTTCTTTTTCTTTTATTTTCTGGATGAAATATGTGAAATATTAAATGCAAAAGTATCCACTGGTATTGGGATAAGTAAAAACTTATATTGCACCAATTTACTCTTGCAAGAAACAAACAAACAAAAAACCCCACAGCTGGATCTAGGTCACCAAAAACATTCCTCATAAAGAAAACTGTTATTTTTAGTACTCATTGCATTTATTCATATAAGGGTCCTGATTGGTGAAGTGTTTGCATTAATATGCTCACAGTAAAGTGGGTCAGAGGAATTTCTCACCTATATGTGTTCTTCAAGTGTCATCCTGTGGCAAAACCATCTACAAGATTTAGGCAAAAAGTTAATTGTTGGTCACCTGGAGGGACTTGCAGAGAAAGGTGGAGTGGGAATTTTAAAAATAGATTTTAAAGTACAGGTTTGACCTTCTACAAGTAGTCAGTTAAGTGAAAGCAAGATGAAAATGTTGCATTGTGCCAGGCAAAAAAAAAAAAACAACAATTAAAATAGAGTTCCTGTTGTCTGATGGAATAAAGTTTGGATAGGAATACTTTTTCAGCAAAAAACTTACTCTTATCAAGTAAATTATATGTTGTAAACCCAACTTGCTATGTAGTTGCCAGATATCTCATGACAAGCAAGTTAAGCCAGTCTCAGCAAAGGCTCTTTGGAAGTCACCACACACGTTAAAATAAAAACTAAGCCCTCATACTCAAATACAGTTCTACCCAACCAAGACTGAATTCAATAGGTGATGAACCAGGCAGTCTTTCATCCATGCTATGGACAGATAGGTTCTTGGGAAAGCTTTTGTTTGCTTTCCAAACTTTCTTCTAAAGCCCTGCCAGCTGGCTATTGCATAATCATATAAGCAAAAAGCAACACCACCTGAAAGTGGCTGGTTGCAGTCCACATGAAAGACAAATAGCCACAAAGGAAGTGAAGGAAACATTAAATTATACCATATTTGTGGGAAACTGTGGTATAAACAGATCAGGTGTAACTATCAACCTGAACTGGAGCTACAGCTAGACTTTAAATTGGCATAGAACGTCTGTCAGAGGAGTCTATGCTGGTTTATAAGTTAAGCCCTTTCCAGATGAATCACAGTATGTTTTTTCGGCCAGAAACACAGGCAGAAAGGTGCTCAGCAGCACCCGCTTCTCGCCAGTTCTGTTCTCTTTCTGGATAATTGCCTTCCTGGATGCCTACTTCCAGACTAGACATGAGCTCTGAGTTTCCCTTTCCTCTGTCCTCTTTGGGAAGAAATGAAGAGTTAATCCTTTCTCCCCAGTTCAGCAGCCTGTCTATTAATTTATCACAGCAGCTCCAAAATGAATTCATTTGTACATCATTTTCTAATATGAATTTCAGAGTACTCTGAGACTTTGCACTCATACTTTATTACAGAAGGATAATTTTCATGGGTATAAGAATTATCATGGCTTTCTGACAGGTGCTTCTGTGAGCGGAAATTAGCGCAGTGCTGATTGTAGAGAGAGATGAATATACTCCATGGAAGCAGGAAGCTGTTTCTGCATCAAGGAAAATATTTGATCCCTGACAAGGCAAGTCTAGCTGTAATTTTTTTTATAACGTGTCAGTAATGAATGCTCATCTTTCTAGTGGCTATGTAGGAGGAAGGACACAAATGGCATAAATTTCAGGTAGAATTTTTTGACACAGCCAAATTCATTTAGCAACCAGTCTCAGAGAACAAAAGCACATGGACCTGTTGGAATGAGTCCAGAGGGGGGCCATGAATATGATCAGAGGGCTGGAGCACCTCTTCTATGAAGACAGGCTGAGAAAGTTGAGGTTGTTCAGCCTAGAGAAGGCTCTGGGGAGACCTTACAGCAGCCTTCTACTACCTGAAGGGGGCCTACAGGAAATCTGGAGAGGGACTGGTTACAGGGGCAAGTAGTGACAGGAAGAGGGGTCATGTCTTTAAACTAAAAGGTAGATTCTGATTAGATATTAGGAAGAAATTCTTTATTGTGAGGGTGGTGAGACACTGGAACAGGTTGCCCAGAGAAGTTGTGGATGCCACTGGCTCCCTGGAAGTGTTCAAGACCAGGTTGGGTGGGGCTTTGGGCAATCTGGTCTGGTGGAGGGTGTCCCTGCCCACAGCACTGAAGTGAGACTGCCAGGCCTGTAATTACCAGGATCTTCCTTCTTTCCTTTCTTGAAAATTGGGACAACAGTTGCCCAATTTGCTTCCAGTCAACTGGGACCTTTTCAGGCTCCCAAGATCATTGAGAAATAATGGAGAGAGGTCTCGTGATAACTTTAGACAGCTCTTTCAGTACCCTGGGATGCAGCCCATCAGACCCCATAGACTTGTGTTCATATAGCTGGAACGGCAAGTGTCGAACAAGGTCAGGGTCAGCTGGGAATTTTTTATCCCTTCAGTCACAGTCTACCAGCACAGGGCTCCAGGGGTGCCGGGGCCCATCATCGCTGTTAAAGACAGAGGTGAAGAAAGCATTAAACGTCTCCACTTTGTCTATGCCCCTATTTGTGAGGTGACTGACCTCATCAAGTAACAGACCAATGTTATCTCTGACCCCCCTTTTGCTGTTAACAAATTTTAAAAAGCCCTTTTTGTTGTCCTTCACAGTGCTGGCCAGCTTGAACTCTAATCAAGCTTTGGCTGCACAAATGTTCTCCCTACAATGGCTGACAGTATCTCTGTAATCCTCCCATGTCACCTGTCCTTCCAATGTCTATTTCTTTTCTGCCTAAGTTCTAGAACAAGATCCTTTGCTCTGCCAAGCTGAGCCCTTCTGCAGCCCTTGCTTGACTTCTGACACTTTGGAATTGCCTACTCCTGCGCTCTTAAGAGATGGCTCTTAAAAAATGACCAGCATTCATGGACCTCAATACCTTCAAAAGCAGATTCCCAGGAGACCTTACTAACTAGCTTCTTCAGCAGCCTAAAGTCTGCTCACCCCATATCTGGGGTGGAAGTTTTGCTGGCAGTTTTCCTTCTATTACCAATGATTTGAAACTCAGCTACTTTGTGGTCACTGTGATCAAGACTGCCACCAATCACCACTTTGCCCACAAGACCCTCTCTGTTTACAAACAACAAATCTAGGAGGGCACCTCTCGTACTTGACTCCCTTAGTACCTGCACCAAGAAGTTACCTCCAGGGTGCTTCAGGAATTTCCTGGACCTGTTTGTGTCTGCTGTATGATGTACCCAGTCAATGTCTGGGAAGTTAAGAACACCCATAAGGACAAGGGCAGCTGATCTAGACATAGCCTTTAATTCCTTATAGAATAGTTCATTGGTGGTGTTGTCCTGGCCAGGTGGTCTATAGTAGACTCCCTCAACAACATCTGCTTTGTTTGCTTTCCCTTTAATCCTTACCCAGAGGTACTCAACTGTGTTGTCATCAACTGCAAGTGCCAAATCTAGCTTCAGGAAGTATGGAGCCTGGACTGCAGCAACCTGGTTAGAATACAGAGGGAGCAGTAAGGACCTCAGCTCACCCCACAACTGTACCATTTCCATGCCAAGATGCCTCGTTCAGGGCAGTCTCCAAAACGTTGTCATCAATTGCTTTAAGTAACTGCTGGGCTTCTACAACCTCTTTGATAAAAGCTGCAATTTCTAAGCTGAAGGTGGCTGAAGACTGACAGTGTCATCCTTCATCAGCCATGTAGGAGAGGCAAATTTCTGGATGACCAGTGGAGGGATTAGAGCCTGCTGTTCCAAGTCACCCTAACGTCATAGGCCACCTCCACATGGTGAAATAACTGCATCCTCAGGGTCTGTTTTCAGTAGGAGGACGGTAAAGAGGTGATTTTAAAGGCCAGACTTTCTCTGTCTACTTTTAGCAGTTTTCAAATATGTCTGTGGAGGTGTTTGCATTTGGGAATGAAACTGAAAAGGGAAAAAGAAAATACCACTTAGAATATTGTATTTTATTATGAATATTTTTTGCTTGTAATTTCTTCTGAAATAGTTAAGTTCATTTGTTAACATGAGTATTTGCTCTACAGAGACTTTGTGCACTTTTACAGTTTTTTAGTACTTCTGCTGATATGACTGTATTATAGATTGTAAATATGTAATTATTTTAAAATATTTATTCCAGTAGAATAAATCCCACTACCGTGGACCCACCTTGCTTATGGCTTCTGTCACAAAGACGTGGCTATCCTTGGATCCAAGATACTTAAGCCATACATTGCGTACAGAAAAGTGGAGTCAGATCATGTACTGCTTGCGTAAAGTTTTTTGTTGTTTTTTTTTAAAGTAAGAGATGCTCTTTGCTGGACTTTGAATAAGATTGTAGAAAACAAGAAACCCCCCATTGGACCAAAGGTTCCAGGGCTACTCCTGAGCTGTAGAAAATTATGTTAGTCCCAGAAAGAGAACTGTGCAGGGTGTGATAACACAGTCCTGCCCAGCTAACTGATACTCTGCTCCCATGTCTCAAAACAGTATCTGCAGCACATCAGCTTCTGCTGGGTGCAGGTGCCCAGGCGCCAGCAGCAGCAGTGGGGCCTGCAGGGCGGCCCCTGTGGGGAGCGGCCGGGGCTGCCCGGTGCCGGACACAGCCGGTTCCAGCCGGCTCCAAGGGCCCCACCGCAGGGCACAGCTGAGCCCCTCAGCCACGGGCGGGCGCCTCGGGGAAAGCCTGGGTAAGAAAGGGCAAAGCGCTGCCCGGCAGCCAGGGCTGAGGGAAACGGGGTGAGAAACAGCCCTGCGAGCCCCGAGGGGAGAGCGGGAGGAGGGCAGGAGGGGCTCCAGGTGCCCCCGCTGAGGTGCCCCTGCGGCCCCGGGAGAGACCCTGGTGGGGCGGGTGTTTCCCTGCAGCCTGTGAGAGAACCATGTCAGAGGAAGTGGATATTTCCTGATGGAACAGCAGCCCATGGAGCACCCCATGTTGGAGCTGGGGAGAAGCATGAGGAGGAAAGAGTAGCAGGGCGGAGCTGTTACCTGTCCCTTCCCATCACAGTACTTGAAGGTGTCATGAGCGTTTCCTGGGGCCTCTGATATCCAGGGGCTGCCCCAGACAACTCAGCCCCTCAAGCCATGGCTGTAACCAGGGTAACTCCTCCCCGCCCTCCCTCAGGTCTGTCCTGCAGTAGCTTTTCTCACTGCTGGGATGTGCCTGGGGTCTTGTCAGCCTGGTCCCACTGGACGGTGTGACCCACAGTATACAGCCCTGCCACTTACTCTCTAATGCTCCAGTTGTTTCCCAATGGAGTAACAGGGAAAATAGGAAGGTCCTCGGCTGTATAGGACAATGCAATGAGGCAGACGACCCTCACAGGATAGTTGGAGGGAAGGAACAAAGGGGAAAAGTTGGTGCTGCTGAGCCGGTTGTCTTGGCCCATGTTTCTGACAGCAAGAGGAAAGGTATCTGTCAGTCCTCTAATGAGCTCTTCATTTGTAAGTGTGATGGATTAACCCCACCATCCAATATAGATGATCTAGATTTAGATCTAGATAGACAGATACGGACTTTATTTATGACATTGAATCAAATCAGTTTCTTGGCTCAGAATTCCTGATCCACAGCCCACAGTTGTTTGACAGCTATCCCATGGGGCAGTTCTTGTACAAATAATACTCTTCCTCAACAACCTATCTCCTGATAGAATGCTACAAGATTGCTTAACTCCTCCAAACACAGGCTGAGAAGGTAAAAACGCACGTGGATCAAGGGAATTCTTGTTTATCCAAGCTGTTTGGGGCACTTTCTTTAAAAGTTGGGCTGGTGGTAGGGAGCAGTTTTAAAGAAATCAGCCCTAATTACATTGTGAGAATTGACAAGAGTGTGGGCTCATTGCTTTTTACAGTATGCAATTTACCTGGCCCAGGGAAAGATTCTTACGGAAAAAACACATGCCTTGCAAAATTTACTGTCAAATCAGTCCCCCTTTTCTATGCTCTTCTGAATGAAGGAAGGAGGATGGCTTGACCTCTGCCTGGCATACCACCATGCCATGTTTTCATTGCAGTATTTCAACGTTTGATCTGCACTTCAGAACAAACACAACCCCACTTCTGCCTTTCCTCTTTTTCCCTTCCCCAAACCCCTCTTTCAAAATAAAACATCAGCCAAAGCAACTTTTGGCTTGATACACTAAGCAGTTAACATCACCACAGATCAGCACCCAAAGAAAACAGAGGTCTGAAATCCTTCCATGCTGATAATAAACTGCGAGTTGCTTCTGTGAACCTGTCATGCTAGTGTCCATTCGGGCAATGCCCTCACAACCACAAAGGCGGTAAGGTTACTGCCCTTTCTTAGAGAAATATCTCATGGTCCATATTCAGCTGTTTCATAGTCTGAAGATAGAGCCAAAAAAAAAAAATGTCCATTTTTCTGATGTTAAACTCACCACAGATTACCAAAATACAGGCTAGGAATAAATTTATTTTACTGAGAAGAACCCTCTAGGGGAACACAAAAAAGATCATAGCAAATTAATAGATCTATTAAGTAAACATGTATCTGCTTTACTGTTCAGTAAGACAGTACCAGGACTACTGAAAGCCTCCCTAACATATTTACTAAGTTGAACTGATTACTGAACATAGACACAGTATTACAATCATAATTTTTCAAAGGGATTTACAATCAGAAAAACAATAATCAGCCCTGTCAAAATGGGATAAAGAAGGCAGGATTTTCCATAGCATGCTCTGGAGCTGGCAGAGGCACCAGGTAGGATGTATCTTGGGAGAAAAGGGGAAGGATAAACCATTTTATTTGATGTCAAATGATCTGACATTACACTGCCCCATTGTTCATGATAGCAGCCAAGTATACCTCTTAATCGTTGCACAGATACAGAGCTGTCTCTGGAAGGTGAATGTTTTTTCCATTAGTCTGTACTACGTCTCCTCCTTCATCCATGTCTGGGGTACTCACAGCCCTTGCTGACCTGGCTTGTTTCCGTGCTTTTCCCAGCGATCACTGGACTGCTGCTGAGACCTGCTGCTGTCACCATCCAGCCCTGCTCACTTGGCTCCACTGCCATGGCTCTGCCCTGTTGGGGCGGCACAGCCCAGCCCAGCCCAGGCCAGGGAAACTCTCAGCTCTCTGCTCCCGGCCTGGAAAAAGCAGCCGCCATTGCTGTGCTCTGACAGTCAGCTCAGGCCGTTTCAGCCCTGACCTGGCCATTGCCAGGAACAGCCCTTGCGCTCTACCAGGGCCTGCCCCCATGACTCTCCCCGATCTGGGTGCTGTGGGGCCTGGCCATCAGGCTGCAGTGTCAGTTCATGACATTGGCTGCGCAGTCTGGGGGGTGAAGAGTGAACCCTCAGGGCCCGCTGTGGCTTAGGGCCAAGTGAGGCCCCCACAGGGGAGATGGCTGGGGCTGACCTCCCCGCAGGACCTGGAGCATTGCTGCCAGCCCTGGCAGAAGGTGCATCCAGCACACGGGGGGGAGCCTACCCACACCCTGTGGTGAGCCTGGCCACATCTCCCTCCCTCTCCCTTACTATCTCCAGAGGAGGACCCCAGGGAGGCAGATGCCATTCAACTGCCAAGAGTGGCCCTCACTGCTGCCTGACTCCACGTGTGATTTTTGCCAGCTTCAAGGCTTTTAAATGAAGTGACACCCATTTTGGCCATGGCCTACGGCCATTACTACAGATTTTCCAGCAGCCTTTGCTTTAGATCTTTGTCTCGGCACACTTCTCATTTAACTGACCTTATATGCAAGTCTGATCATGACTCACTGTGGTCTGAATGATGAGGGAGAATAAATACTACAGCAAAGCAGCTGAGGTAATTTGAGAGCTGGGAAAAGAAGTACTGCAATTAAACAGAAACAATAACTTTAAGATACCATCTTGGGCTAGCAACTATTCCAAGTCTGTGTTGGAAGAAGAAAAATATAGGAATAGTCCCCTAGAATGAGGACTGCAGCCCCCTCTATTCAGATATGTCTTAGTCAGGAAGCCTTTGTCTAATTGCATATAGGCATACATACTTTTTATCCTCAAAAATATGAAAAAAATAAAATACCAAGCCAATGTCAGTACATTAGAGATATTATCTGAGTCACCAATGAAATACTCTAAAGCAAAATAAGACAATATTAATGCAGTGGAGTATAAATATAAATCATACTCTGTGGATGGGGCACAACCCATAAGCTGCTCTAGAGAAAAGACAGGCGGATGCCTGGTCATCTCGAGCACAGCAGTTAAGAAAGATCACTATGTAAACCTACTGTCTTAATGGCATTATTGAGATAATTTTTCAAAAGGTACAATGCAACTCACGAACATATCTGTTACTCACCAAACTTCATCAAAAAAATTTAATAAAAGAATTCCATTTATTTTAAAAGTTATATATATTATTTTTTTTACAGACACTTAAAGAAATCAGGTGAAAAATACATTTTATAGACAAAAACTAGTTTCTCTTGCAGCAATTTTAAGAAGCAAGACAGTAAAATAATAATCACAGAACTAATTGAACAAAGCCAAACAGGTAACAGTTCAGATGCAGCTGACTTGGAAAAAGCAATGTAACTCAAAACTAGCTCTTGGTCAGCTTGGGTTCTAGTGCCACCTGCTGAAATAACAGTATTTTTCTGCTTGCAGCCATAGCTAATATGCAATTTAAATTAATCCACTGCATTAGAGGGTGATACATGAAGAAAGGTCACAAAGAAGATGAGGTGCTTGAGTAATCTAAGTGCACATCCAGAGTGCCATACACTGAACCTAGTAAATTGAGGACCTTCTCTTGAATGATGTCAACTTGCTCTGAAGGGCAATAGTCATCCAAACTTGATCTGTAACAAGGAATTGAAAAAAACATGAGAGAGTACAGATATCACCACCATCACCACATTGTATATTCCCGTAATGTTCTGTGTCTCAGCTGAAGCTACTTTCAAACTGTTGTGAGTTCTGCCTCCCTGTATCTCTGCAAAGCATAGTGCTGTGCTTCTCTTCATTACTTTCAACAGTAACAGCTTGCCGGAAGTTAAATAGAAATTCTGGAGCAGATCAGGAATGCAACCTATTCATCCTTCCAATTCTACTCTCTTCCCAACTCAGACACACAACATCATGTTGCCAGTCAAAGTTCAAGCAAATGATCTAATTAAAGGTCTGGTGGAAAGTTAAACTTGAAAAATTCAAATGCTACTAGCAAAATAGGTAGGAAAACTTGAAAAAACAAATCTTCACAATCCCTGGGTTAAAACATTATTTACAGTATCTATTAATGAACTACAAAGAGATACTAGTAAAAAAGAAGAGCTGACACTTCTTGGATTTTATATCTGTCAAGATCTACACAAATGATTCTGTATTTTCTCTGCAGCAGTGGATGATAACCCTGCAATTATCAGGAAATACAGCTTTCTTTTATTGTAGGTATTAGCCATGCTATTTCTTGTTGACAAAAACAATTTCATGTCAGTTTCTGCTATTGTTGCCTGCCCTTTAAGGGTACACTTAGTATTTCTGAAGTGATTAAATTACAGTAATTTGTCAACAGATACACTATGGTCTTCAAATTAAGTTCTCCCAGGACAGACCCCTGGTTCTCCCAGGTCAAACTCCATCCTCTTCTCCCAGATAATTCCCTTACAGTCCTGGAAGGATAACTTTTACCCCATACAAAGCTTTACTAGACCTTTCTAGAATATAAATCCCTTTCAGCCTATTAGATGAAAACCACTTCCATCAAGTTTCCCTGCAAAGAGAAATCTTATCTGTAGTACAATGAACCCGAGTACAAGAGAGTAAGGAAGGTGTGATTTCAGCCCACGCAGGCTTGTCCAAACTGGCTTTGCTCTACCTATCACAGGTATGAACCACAGTGACAGCTATTAATCTCAATATACAGAAAGCCTCATCACAGACTTTATATAGCCTGTGCTGAAGCTCATTAAGTCATCATGTTGTCACTGCTTTTGAAATCTGTGCTATTCTAAAGCCCAGTAAAACTGGCCATCAGTGCAGAACCTTCCCTTAGCTGTGTAGATACTGTCACTGCCTTATGATCAACATTTTCAAATGTCAATTGTCACTACACTGTAAGGCTTGCACTTTTAAGACAGAATTTAAGATGTGCCAACCAGTGCTATATTGATAGAATCATTTAGCTTTGTGAGCATAGCCTGAGCATTTTAAAGTAAAGGTATCTACGTAGTCTTACCGAGCAACTGTCACAAGTGTCGGCTTAGGCATATCTTTTAGTAGAATTTTAATGGATTGTATGAGGCCTTCGATCTCCTCTTCAGTGCTAACATGGTGGGGAAGCTCCACATAATCACAGGTCAGACCAGCCTGATGGACCTACATGTAAATTAAACAGAGATTTAATTTCTGTTGATGAATTAATGATATAGCTTATCTGTGTAAAAAGTCTCTAAGATACCATCTTTGTCCCAGTAGCTAACTTGCACGTCTTCAGGCAGTAAGACTTGGGTTTTTTTTTTTCCCCCAACTTGTTCTTTAAACAAAAAGAATAAAATTCTGGAGGTTATATGGATTGTTTCATTATCTCCAGTACACTGTACCTCTCCTATGGATTCAGAGTATGCTGCAGCCCTTGAAGATGATAGGTCTGACCTTTCACAAATAGGTACCTTAAGTTCTATAAGGCATACCAACAGACCCTGGTGAAATGAAATCTTCCTTCACAGGAAGCAGCCTGAGACGTCACAGTCCTGAAAGATCTAAATATAGACTAAATATAGACAAGCAGAGCAGAATCTTAGAAGTTTTAAAAGAAAAGCTGGCCTAAGTGGTAAGACATAAAAAAATGGAAAACTACCAAAATCTCACAAAATCCTGAATCAAGAAATAAGTTTGAAATGAAGCATGATCTCCTCCCTCCCTGTTGAAGCTATGCTTTTGAAATCTCTCTACTTTCTGCTCTTTTACCTAGTCACCTACCATTTCGTAGTCTGGACTTTCTATCCTGGTTTTCAAACTGTGAACTAGTTGAACAAGTGACTTCATTCTGGAGTTAAAACAAAACCAAAACTTGTTACATAAGGTATAATATATGTGTTTCCAACTGTTTAAGTGGTTAAAAAACAAAAGAAAAAAAAAAAGAAAAAGAAAAGTAGAAGTTATCATGGCCTAGGATTTGAAAATTAAATTTGCCCCTCTGTGTCATCTTGCACCTGAGAAAAATAGAAATTATCAGTACTATTGTCTTTCTCAGCAAGCCCCTGTACTCATACCTGCCTCTGGCAAGACCTCTTTGCACTTCTTTTAGGGCAGACCTGGAGAGAAGCTGTTGTAGCTCAGAGTCATATGAACTTGATAGGAAATGCCTGTGGTCACTCTTACCCAGGTCTGGCAGTAACTGCTGCATCTGATGGGAAAAATAAGTGATCTTCCTATGAAAGGAAATCTCGGATTTTTGCCGTTTCTTTTCAGCTGAAAACATTTAATTTAAAAGCATAGCAGATGCTGCTGAGATATTTTGTGGACACTGTTGCTCAGGTACAGCCTTTCATTCACTTCCATTTTTCTACAGAAAGCAGAGAACCTTTGGGAGAAACAATGAAGTCGTCCTCCATATTCTCCATAGTTTGTTGCTTTTTTGAGGGCTCTGCTTTACACAGGTCACTAAATTTTTAGTCACCAAATCTGCTTCCCTCCACCGGCAACAGAATTTGCATGAAGCCATACAAGGCTGATCTTGGAAGGCTTACCACAACATTGAAGACAGCAGGCTGCCTTTTGTCGTGTCTAACTCTTTCTCCTCTAGAACTAAAGGAAAAGTGGTAGCTTTGCATAGATCCTATCCAGCTTCTCTCCTCTTCTGTTAGCAAAGTGCTGGGCTAATCAGTTCCCAAACTACTGTTCGCATGTTAAGCCATTTACAAATCTCCTACCCAGGATACGAAGCCCACTTCTGCAGGGTCTCTTCGTCATCATTGTCACACAAATCTGCAAATGCTGCTTCCAGATCTTCTAGCTGATGAACACGGTCTTCAACACAATCCAGCAAGCCCTCCTTTAAATAAGCACATATAAAAGTACATTAGGAAAAAAAAGAGGTAAGAATGTCATGGCTTACCCTATGATTTAAATTCAGAAATGATCGATCTACTGGAAGTGGGAAATCAGAAACAGCTGATTCATTGCTACAGAACATCTTTTCAAGAGGATCAGAATGAACGCCCCGCAGAAGCTGTTACACCTTCATAGTAAATCACTTCTCTTTGCTCTGTCTTTCCCACAACAAACAAAAAAAGCTACATGCTGGTAGAACACACCGGAGACAGCTAAGAAATTGTATATGACTAATTGTTGGATTTGTTTCTATAGCACTGAAATGCTCCGTACAAGCTTTACATTTTTATAATGAAAGAGAATTTAAGTTTCTTAACCAATATTAATAAATCAAATGCATTTTCAGAAAAACAAAACAAAATGGGCTATTTGATGCTTTGAGGTTGTTTCAACTGTGTGTGCCTGAAAAAACATGGAATTATTTTTAAAATGTCAGTTATTGCTCTGATCCTGCAAAGGTTTATGCCCTATCTTAAACAAAAAAAAGGTTTATGCCCTATCTTCAGAATGCATAAAGAGGCAATCTTCTTGGAGTCACACTACATATATGAATGTAGTTGTGCATGCAAACATTTGCAGAAAGAGATCCTACATAACATATGAAAAGCAATGCTTGGCATATTTCGTATTAAAAATGCTCAGTGCAGTGGTTTGTGAAGGTAAATTATTAAAACAGCACACTGGAATAGATGGGTAACAATTAAGAACATAACAATTCACTCTTAGGATTCTGCTGGCTGTATCATGTAACAGATACTGCTTCTTTTGGCTAGTAATGTCAACTTTGTGCTCATTTTTAATAGGAGCCGAGGGTATCAACCATTCATGAAGTACAGCTTTACGATCCTATCTTGGGGTATGATTAAGATGCTTTTCCAACCAGCACCAGTAACGAACCTTAAAGACACATCCAATCCCCCTCTATACTACTTAAAAAACCTGTGAACAAAGTAATATTATATTGTATAATAGAAATGCACACCTAACTGTACTCTGGAACTACGAAAACAGATTTTAAGAGACTAGACATCTAGGATATTTTCTGAAACTTTGAAAAACACAATGTTCACTAGTTTTCTACCTTCAAACCCTTTAAATTGGCTGTCTCACTGCAAAACCATCCATGAATGTGGTCTTGCCTTGTTCAGTTCTAGACCTATCCGTTACTATCTGCTATCCATTTCGGTTGCCTCCTATAGACTTGTTGGCTTTTGTAAATAACTTAGGCCCTGAAATCATATTCATTTATTGAAACTTAAATCACAAGCATTTAGCCCTTTCACATTTAACTACCTTTTAAAGAAGTAACTGCTTTTATTGCTGATTGACTAAGAAACATGAAAATTAATTTAACAATCTTCCACATATCTCCATTTCTTTATACACACATATTAATTAGGATTCATTAATCTGTGATAATTATATGTGTTTAATCTCTCTGTAATAGTGTTCAGATGAGATTACGAAAGCAAAGACCAGATTCAGTTTAGAAATTACTTGGTGTAATGACCATTAAGATGACTGTCTCCATGGTTAGGGCTCAGGGCTGAATGACTATTTTGGCAGTTACAGCAGGCTTACATTTCCATAATTCAGAAGCACACAATGCATACAATGAAAAGTACATGACAGTGGTATAATACTGGCCTTTCCACATTTAAATAGGCAAAATACTAGTTAGGCATTGAGCACAGCTCCAACTATCCAGGAAGAACAACTATGGCAAGGAAGGGGAGAGCCTGGAAGGAAGGAGAAAAAAAAACAAACCCCAAACCAAAGCCCCGTTCAGTCATAAAAAGATTGCAGATGACTTACTATGTTTTAATTTCTTTCTTGTCAATTGCCACTTGTTTACATAAATTAAATTTCACACTCATGCTAAATATTTATGCAGTTCACACCTTTAACCAAAAGGTTTAACAGGAAATAACTCCTAAGATGTTGCTGATTAGCATTCAGCATGCTGCATACCTCAATTGGACACCACTTCATTAAGCACCTTAGGAGTTCCTTCCCTGTAACTCATTTTCATTGGGTAAAATAAAAGAATCATTCCCTCATACATCTCACAAGGAAATATCATACCTCTGTTGCATTTTTATGAGGTTTCTTGAAATTGTACAATTCTTGCAAAAGCTCATATTCTGTCTTTGAAAAAAGAAAGAGAGAAGTAAAAAAATTAGGCTCTTCAAATGAGAAACAAAATTCTCAAAGCCCTCCTTCTTCAGAAAAAATAATTTGATCGCTAAGATCCTTCCTGTAGTCTAGTACTTCAGACAACTCCTCTGTAAATGCAGGTGAGGAAGAAGCTGCAAGGCTTGAGAAAGCAATATGGCTTCAGTCAAACATTTTGCAATTGCTTATCTTTAAACCTGACTTCAAGAACACAGCTTTCAAAGCTAAGTATTTACAGTCTGTTAAAGAGTCTCTGAAATTAAACTGAACATTTTGCTGAACTATGGTCCCAATGAGATGCTGAGATAGCACATTCAGACAGAGAAAACCAACAGGAGAATATGATTGTAAATGAAAACTGGAGAGGAAAAGGCTTCAGGTTGGTTGGCCAAGTTTACAAGTAAACTATTACAGGGGCTTGTCAGCCCTACTCCTTGATAATATTCAGGATAAAGAGATATCATCATTTATCTAACAGCATTCAAAAGGTAAACACTCATGAATTTTTCAGGAGTAGAGGGAGAATGGGGTAGACTAATAAATTTTTACAGAAATACAAAGCATCTTTAGGGCAATGTTTTGGATTTTAGACTTTTTTGATGGGAAGACAATACTCTTCTGTATTGGTGAATCATATTTGCTTTTTAGGTTTTCCTTGTATTCTTACATCTCAAATGTTAACTTGTGAAATTTTTTCAGATAGAATTATCATAATTTACAATTGAGGGAACCTAGTTAAAAAATATTAACTTCAAATGAAATTGCTACATCAAAAAAGGCACACTGGGTGCTCCACACAAGTCCTGAGAACCTATCACAGCACAAAACCAAAAAAAAGCACAGGAAACAAAGCATACCCCCAACCCCCTCCCCAAAATAACTGAACATAAAAACCCCCAAAACTCCTCCCTTATTTTATTCAGAATGTATTTTACTGAAGAAAGCTATTGAATTTTATTCTTATATGGCAAGACACCCCCACCATGCTTTCCCTTTGCTGTATGTACTCTTCTCTTTGTGATTCAGAACAACTGCCATTGCACTTTGTCTGAAGATACTGTGCTCATAAATACTGAAAGTCAGAAGCTAACAGAGGTCAGGGACACTATATTCACTTCTTTATGGTGAACAAGGAAGCATTAGTCTAGCTGAAACTCGAAGATGTCAGATGTTCTCTAGCATAGGCTGAAGTTAAAAGTGTTAGAGAGATTTAAATGCTAAAAAGAGTCAGAATATTGCAGAAGAATTTGTAAAACTAAATGCCACACCCAATTTTCAGGGCAGATTAGTTAGTTCCCAAAAATCCTGCTCACATCAAGAAAAGCTGCTAACTGCTTTGCACCTTTGAGGACCTACATATTTATGACTCCATACAGGAGAGCCACCTTTGCTGTGCAGGCAAGTTATATAAATGGAATATGAGGCACAGCCTTAAGCTCAGAGCCACGTTACACTCGGCAGTCCAGACACAGAAAATGAGAATAACAGCCTCTCATCAGGACAAGTTACAACTCTTTGGGGGTAAAAAATGATACAATCTGTCATCCCTTCCTGATGAATGTTGCGGGGGGTGTTTGCAACATTACCTCTGGAAACTCAAGCATAGCTTTTATGTCCCAATGTGCACTCAATATCTATTTCAAATATAAGGATCTACCCTTACGAGGTTGCTGTACTTCTTTGGAGCGTACACTCCCTTAGAATGTCTCTCCTTCAAATATTACGATGATTCATTAACCATGATCAACTGATATGCTAGTTTAGCTTAGATGAGTTTCTCCA
This sequence comes from Aramus guarauna, assembly GCA_013400195.1. Classification (NCBI taxonomy): domain Eukaryota; kingdom Metazoa; phylum Chordata; class Aves; order Gruiformes; family Aramidae; genus Aramus; species Aramus guarauna. The sequence goes on from VXBL01010187.1 coordinate 49,843, forward strand.
CAGACATAAATGCTAGGACTGGTACGCTTTTGTGAATGGTAAGAGACCTCTCCATTGTCGTGCTTACCTGTGTGTACATTTCTTTGAATGGATTTTTAACTGAAAAAAAATCTAAGTCAATGTCTAAAACATAAGCATCCCCTTTCCGCAGCACTTGGCAGACATCTTTAGCAACCTCCCTTATTGGGCATTCACTATTTCTGAGAGAGCTTGAAGCTGAGCACTCTGACAATGTTTCTGCTTTGTTCAGGGCACTTGCATTTTGTACTTCCTTTTTCTTCAGACTTGGGGTGCTGTGATCAGGGTCACCAGCAGCCACTGCTGAAGAGGCAGAAGCAGTGCTTGCCGTGTCATCTGTATTTAGCTTCAGTCTCTTAGCAGATGTTACTTCGCAGTTTTCTTCCTGGCTGTTTGATGCTTCAGTAGGATTGATGAGAATAACGTGTAAATTTAAAGGCTTCTGGTTTTCTAGTTGATCAGCAGAGACATAAAGACCATCACTTAAAAAGTAATGATCTGTACCTGTAACCCTGAAATCAACAATAACTCACAGTTAATAGACATCTTTGCAAAGAGCTCAGGATGTACATTTAAGGTATTCTGAGAAGAATGAATAGATGATTGATCGGTAACAAAAGCAATAAAACTACATACACAGAATTATTTATTTTAATCTGTAGGTTTTTAAATTTAAGGTTTTTTAACTTCTTTATTACTGAATCAATATATTAAAATTCACTTGGTATTTTTTTTTTATGATAGCCATACAAGGTTTTTAATGGATAAGAAAAAGATTTTACATTATGTGCTACTAAGATAAATTTGCCATTGAATTGCATTTTAAAGACAACATTCAGAATTCAACAAGTTATTGTCAATAATACGGCATATAAGACTGCAAAGCTATGAGTATTTTGTCTTGGATTGCCTATTTTTTTAAGGAAAATTGTTAGATGTGTTTGAGAATTGCCCTGAAACCCATGGATATTGATTTAATAAAAGTAAAATATTATGAATTAATAGGCAGCATTTAACTTTTCTTTACCACCAATATAGATTCTCCGTTCTACATGGGGGAGAGCAGGTAGCTTGAGGATGAATAGCTACATATCAATGGAATCCACTTAATTAAAAACAAACAAACAAACCTCAATGCTAAAACCTCCACTTGCAGTGAAAATTTAAAGAATATTATTTTCAAGCCATATTTCAGTACATTAAACCTTAAGCATCATAAATTCAGATCAAAAAATGAGCTTAAGAAGCAGCATGAACTTCTGCTCACTTGTGTTATTTGATTACAGGGTATCATCATCAGTCAACCACAAAGACAATTTCATGAAGAGTAGAAATTTGAAGCTTAGTTCCCCTGTGTCTTGTGGCTGTATTATCTTAAGCCTGCTAAAGCGAGCCTGGGCCTCTTCCCAGAAATTCTCCAGAGTTCAACACGAGCTCATGCTACAGCCCTTGCCTTAGTGGGACACTAAAGTATCTACTGCATATCCAGCCATCTGTTGTCAACAAAATCTTTAAGAAGTTCATATTTCTGAGGACTCTTCCTTTCTTCCTTCATGATTTTTGTAAGCCTAGAACCTGAAGAAAAGATACCTGACCTTCTTCAAAAGGCAGCTTGAAATGTTGTTTGTAAGGTTGCTAAGGGTTTGCATGGCAAGATTTCGGTAGCGGTGGGGCTACTGGTGTGGCTTCTGTGAGAAGGTGCCAGAAGCTTCCCCCATGTCCAACAGAGCCAAAGCTAGCTGGCTCCAAGATGGACCTGCCACTGTCCAAGGCTGAGCCCACCAGCAACAGTGGTAGTGCCTCTGGGATAACAGAGTTAAGAAGGGGACAAAAAAACCACAATAAACAAAACAGGAGTAATTTTGCAGCCAGAGAGAGGAGTAAGAATATGTAAGAGGAACAACTCTGCAGACTCTCCAGGAGTTCCTCCAGGAGGAATAACTCTCCAGGTCAGTGCAGAAGGAGGGGGAGGAGGTGCTCCAGGCGCCGGAGCAGAGATTTCCCCTGCAGCCTGTGGAGAAGACCATGGTGAGGCAGGCTGTCCCCCTACAACCCATGGAGGTTGATGGTGGAGCAAATATCCACCTGCAGCCTGTGGAGGACCCCACACTGGAGCAGGTTGATGCACCCAAAGGAAGCTGTGACCCCGTGGGAAGCCCGTGCCAGAGCAGGCTCATAGCAGGCTCTGTGGAAAGGGGAGCCCATGCTGGAGCAGTTTGTGAAGAACTACAGCCCTTGGGAAGGACTCACATTGGAGAAGCCCATGGAAGACTGTCTCCTGTGGGAGGGACCCGAGGCTGGAGCAGAGGAAGAGTGTTAGGAGTCGTCCCTCAGAGGAGGAAGGAGCAGCAGAGACAACGTGTGATGAATTGACCACAACCCCCATTCCTTGTCCCCCTGTGATGCTAGGTGGGGAGGGGCAGAGAAATCGGGAGTGAAGAAAGGAGGGGTGAGGGGAAGGTGGTTTTAAGATGTGGGTTTTATTTCTCATTACTCAACTCTGATTTGATTGGTTATGAATTAAATTAGTTTTTCCCCAAGTTGAGTCTGTTTTGCCCATGACAGTAATTAGTGAGTGATCTCTCTCTGTCCTTATCTCAACCCAGGAGCCTTTTGTTATATTTTCTCTCCCCTGTCCAGTTGAGGAGGGGAGTGATAGACTGGCTTTGGTAGGCATCTGGCTTCCAGCCACGGTCAACCCACCAGGCAACCAGAGGATCTGTGAGAGCTATTCAGCCATCATGAAGTATTTCTGTATGTGTGCTAGTTCTTGTGATTAAATGTAACTGAAAGCACTAGCTTTTGTCTTATTATTTAGGTTTACTTTAGGCCTCAGATTCAGTATTGTAGAGCTTCTGTGTTTTGAGGTGGTTAAACAAAGCATTTCTCTGCTGTTTCCTGTTAAACGGGCTTCAAAAGATTTATCTTGATATGCTGGCAAGAGACATGATTTGTAAATGTCCATTCAAGCTGAACAAAATCACAATGCAATGAATGCAAAACTGTCATTGACTGCATCCTGTAGAATTATGAGAGGCTGTCACCGACCCTTGAATCACAGAATGATCAAGATTGGAAGGGACTTCTGGAAGTCTCTTGTCAATCATCTGATTAAAGCAGAACTAACTTCAAAGCTAGATGAGGCTGCCTGGAGCCTCGTCCCTTTGAGTTTTGGTTTTATGAAACAATGAAGAATTCTCTGTCTGCCTGTGTACCTGTTTGAGTGCTTAACTAGGGGATTAACTTAAAAAAAAACAACAAAAACTAACAAAAAACAAAGAAACAAAAAACCACACATGAGAAAAACAGAATTGTCAAGGGAAAGGAAGAGACTTCTCCTTTTATTCAGCACCACTAAGGTCACATTGGACATAGTCTGCCCAGGTTTGGGCTTCCAGGACATGAGATATGACATCAAACTGAAGAAGGGCTGCTAAGGTGCTTAGAGGGCAGGAGCAGAAGCACCTAACAGGGAAGATGAGGGAACTGGGTTTGTTGGTCCCAGCAAGGGAGGACTGGGGAGGATCTAACTGCTGCCCTCTGTTACTCAAATTCTCTGTTAAAAAATTACTATTTTCTGAGATTTTTACTTTAATGAAGAGAATTAATTTAAAATTAGGGTAGCTGAAATGAAATGTGAATAGCTAGAATTATCTATTAAAAAAAAAAAAGGGACAATTTGTTTTCCACAAATAGTCATATCAGGTCCTAAGTAACTCACAAACACAAATTTTCCTCTTTATCCAAGAACACAAAAAAATCACCCATGAAAAGCTACAGAGATAGCATTTATATTATTAGCATACAACAGCAGACAGTTTACCTGATTGTAGTTGTTGATAAGTCTTTCCCAATTAAAAATTGGTGTTTTCCTTCCGATATCTGCTGAGCCCAGGGTGGGTGAAGCCATACTACTTGAGAAATATGGCCAGCATAAACAGCAGGCATAATCCAGTTCTCAATACTTAATTCACTGCAATGAACAGAGAGAGACTGGAGATAATATTCCTACCTTCCCTGCAAGTAAACCATGGTCAAGAACACAACATCTTCCACATCTTGAAAACCCCCATGCATATCATCTGAAATTAGTACTGTGTAAGGTTCACCTTATCAAAGAAACAAAAAGAGGGAAATCTTTATTCATAAGACCAACCAAAAATGTCTACAGTAAAATTTAAAAAGGTAGAATTACAGAGTGCAATCAGCTTCACTCTTAGTATGGCACTTTGATTATAAACTACATGGATTTGTTGTCCTTTTTCTCTTTTACATCACACAGAGGAAAGTACAATAGGCATCATCAACACTGTTCTAAGTAACTTCAAACTGATCTCAATGGAGTATTTTACTGTAAACTGTTCTAAATAGATTTTAAATATAATCTCAGTAATTAAAGTGAATCAATCAGCACCTATAGAATAGCAACTTTTCTGATTATCAGCACCCCATTTTTTTAGGTGTACAATCTATTCCACAAAACTACTTATTCATCCAACAAAGAAAACAAAATATTGACTACGGGTAGCATGATACAATTACTTACATACCAATTACATGATCTTGTCATTGCTGTAAATCACCATAACACTGAAGCAATCAATACTTATTTTAAAACAGGAAAAGAAAGACAATAGCGAAGATCACTCTGGGTCTTAATGGTCTTAATGATCTTAATACAAAAATCTTGTTCAATTTCACATATTCACCACGTCAACATAGGAGATGTTATTTCAATCTCAAAGTCAATTTTTCAGTATGAAAAGAGAAAGGGTCTTTTAAAATCACAGCTCTTCAGACATAAAGCATCCACTCAGGGAACTATCCTACTACTCAGAGGAACTACTAATTGGCCTAATAACATGATGCTGAACTGAAGAACTAAACAAAGTAAATTTCTAAGTCTTAAACAGCTTGATATGTGACTTAAATATTTTACTACATTCAAAAAACACAAACATAACTTTTTTCATCAAAAAAAAAAAAAATCAAGTTTTCTGCAAAAGTGAAAAGACAGAAGATACAACTTGAGACTGACTTACACCTCTTTTGTTCATATGTCCTGTGCAGTCATACCAATATTCACTGTAAATGAAAGGCAGCAGGAAGTAGACATAAAGTATTCTGATGCAGTACCCAGGACTTACCTAAAAAGAGCTTCTTTGTCAAATACAGTGTCTGCAGGCATATTCACAGGAATAAGAAGGTCTGGATGGGAATCAAAATGAACAAAGCTGATGTTACTGGCAGGAAGATGCTTTGAACCAATGGCACGATAGATGAAAGGCAGCACCTAAAACAACGTGAATAAAAATATTGCCATTGTAACCCGTGAGCTGAAAACTGCAATGGCTTCAACAGCAAAAACACTAGTCCCTTTAGAATTTGGGTTAGAGGGAGGAGGAGACTGAAAACAATACAAAGGAGAAATAACTCCATTGGCAAGACAGCTCATGAACTGTAATCATTATGAGCCCAAGAATTCCACACATGAGAAGCTACTGAAGAATCACAGCTCTACTTCCTCTTTCCTTCTTTATAGGAAGTCTTATTTGCAGAAGCTCTTCTCACTCAATTCCTAGGCTTTTTTCATTTACAGCTGAACCCCAGGAATGTCTTTCCTCTTCTGCAGAGCATTGCCCCTGCATTGCCTTCTCCATGCTATAAAGCTTCCTCACCATGCATGGGTGCTGTGAGGACAAAAACATTTCATTGCTTGTGTTTTATAAGTTAACTGATAGAGAGTGAAAACTGACCCCACCATCATTCAAACTGTAGCTGATCTTTTAACCTATCCCCCTTGAAGAAAGGGCTTAGTTCCTAATACTTGCATGATTTAGTGGCTGCAATAAAGAGACTACCTTTCTCAACTGTCCAACCCTATCCCTGGCTGAATGTCTTCACTCAAAGGTGGGAAAAATAGGAGATGAGGCAACTCATCAATTTATAGTGTAGCAAACCACTGAAGTGTAATAATGTAGGGTGGTAAAATGAGAAAACTGATGGCTGATTCATGATACCTCTTACACTGAACTGCAGTACATGGAGTCCCTCCCACAGTTACGGGACAGTAACTGCCTTAGCTGCCAGAACAAATCCAGCAAGGTCTGTGAATCACAGCCTGTTATACAGGGAACATGAAGACTATGAAAGGACTAGGCAACAAAATTTACAACAGAAACTGAGCTAAATTTTTGGCATAAAACTGATTAAGATGACAACTCCTGTGTACCACATGGGCATAGCCATAAAACATGACTGACAGCCAAAATTAGGACTGTATCCCATCTGTCTAGTAATAAAATCCTCAGTTTACCCACTACATATGCAGTCACGTGTACTACTGTAATAGTAGATAAAACAAGGTTAAAAATAACAAGGACTCCCTGATCCATGACTTTTGCTTCTGGCCTATCTAACAACCTACAATCTTTGTTGGTTAAAGTTTCATCTCACGTAAGTGTTACTACAAATTGTGAGACTTAGGAGAGGATGAAGACACGAATGACTAAGATCTCTAAGCTTGCATATTCTCCTGCTTTGGATTAAGAACAAAATTTCCTTTACACCAGCTGTAATTATTAATCACAGTGTGATGCATCTAGTGACACCTTGCCCTAGTGGAACATCAGTGTCAGCAAAAGACCATATAAAGTTTCTGTGGAGTACTTACACTTTGGGATGAAAGGCCATATATGCTCTAGGCAAGACAGACCAATGCATATGCACACATATACTGAAAACACAGCATATACATTTAGTATGAATAGACTTCTGTTAATTGAAACCAGGAGTATAGAGAGTAAAACAAAGATGAATCATTAATAGTCACTATTTCAGTGCTCCTATCACAGTGCCACTCTTAGTCCTTGGTTACCAGGGAAAACCAGCAATCACAGTACCATATATTTCAGTGAGTCTTAGCAAAAGTGCCACGTGTTAAACTATTTACTTACAAGTTCAGAACATTACTTTCTTTAACAAACTTTATTGCACTCAAATTTTCTGTTTGCAAGACATTGATAGTGTTGATATTTTTCATTTTTATCTCCACAAGGTCTTCATGCCCCCAGCAATCCTCACTGAAATTAGTGGGCTTCTGCACCACTGGGTAAAGAATCTGCTTACTTAGGACTAAGACCTCAGCTTATACTCCTATAGACAAGCCATATGGGAAAGCAGAAAAGACACTTCAAAAGCAACTCCTTCTTCACCCCCTTGCTTGATTACTTAACTGAAAAAGGAAAGTTCCAAATTTAACATTTTTCATCAAGTAGCAGTTGTTCTTGTTAGGATGCGATTATATTTACCAATTTGCTGTTGACATGTCATACACTGTGTAGGGTTGAGTTTCCAAGTACTGCACTGATGCCTAGCTAATTCTAAGAACAGTGTAATGTCAATATTATTTCCTTTTAACTTGTCCTGGTTCTGGCTAGGATAGAGTTAATTTCACAAGGAGCCAGGCCAGGTAAGCCAGGCTGGCCAGGGGGTATTGCATACCATGTGACGTCACGCTCCCCATAAAAGGGGGCTGGTCGGGGACGGGCGGGTTGGTGCGGCTCCGGGATGGTCTGAGCGTCCCCTCGGTGAGTTGCTTTCTGTTATCACCCGTTTTGTACATTCCGTTATCAGTACCGTTGTTGTTGTTTCCCTCTCCCCAACCCACGGGGCTTTGCCTCTGTCTCCCCGTTCTCCTCCCCATCCCGCCGGGGGGTGGGCGGGGGAGGAGAAGTGAGCGAGCGGCCCCGCCTGGTGATCAGCTGCCGGCTGGGGCTGAACCACGACAAAGTATAACTACAACCCGAAAAAAAGAAAAAAGGCCATCAATAATTGGTTAAAAAGATGCCGAAACCCGATCGTGGCATTAATTAACCTGAATCACCGAATCAGGAAGGAAATTCGGCTCACCTGAGCACTGAACTTTATTTATATTTCGTTAGTGAAAGAGCGTGCAGGTCAGCGCACGGCTGGGCAGATGGGGACTAGTCCCAAGGAAGGAGTGGGAAGACCCCGGTCACACCGCGGGGCAAGGCGGATCCTGCCGGGAGGCGGCCGGTGACTACACAGGGCACCTCCCTTCGCTTCCACCTACCAGACTAAGCCTCCACAAGGCGGAGAAAGACAGACACAAACGAAGCTATCACCCGAGGGACTCCCCATGCCACGGCCCAGCCCCACCGCCCAGCGCCGGGCACTCACGTCCTGGTGGTCCTCCACCACCCACACCGGCAGCGCTGGGTAGGCCCGCAGGCAGCCCCCGCGGGACCGGTCCCCGCTACCCGCCGCCGGGCCGTTCATGCCGCGGCGGCCACAGGCCGGGGGGGCGCGAAATGCGGCCCCGTCTCCTTCCCTCCCTCCCGGCGGGCGGTACTTCCGTCCGCAGTGCCCTCCCACCGCTTTCCTCTTCCGGCGCGCTGCGGGCCGGGCTGGCCTCGGCGGCGGTGCGCCAGGTGGGCTAGGCTGCCTGCCGGGGGGGGCTGCGGGACGGGCGGGGGCTTCCCTTGGGCCGCTCCGCTCTGCTTGTGGTACTGCTGTTCCCCGCGCGGCGCGGGGTTCTGGGGCCAGGGCGGGCGGCGGGGGCAGGTCTCCGAGGCGCTGGGAGAGGGGGGCGCGGCGGTGCCCGTGGCGGTGCGGGTAGGGGTGGCGGGGCCCGGGCGGTTACTGCCGGCAGCGCCTCCCGCGGTAGCTGCCCGGCCGGCCTGCGGCTGAGGAGGCTTCTCCGTGTGGGGAGCGCGGCCGTGCGGCGGGAAGGCAGCGCGGCAGAGCCTGCTCGGCCGGGGGTCGGTCTCGTCGCCGTGTTTGTCTCTGCCGAGGCCTCGGCGGCCGTTGGAGGCCGTTACGGACCGTTGGGAGGCGGTGGTTGGCTGTGGCCTGTTCTCAGTGCCCTGTTGCCCTCAGCTGTGTCTGCAGGGAGAGTTTTTTCGGTGGTTTTTTTTGTGTGTGTGAAGGCTTCCACCAGCACAATAAATGTCGTCTTCTAGGTGACAGGGAAAGGAGAGTGTCCTTTACACAATTTTTTGAACAGGACCAAAGTTTGCAGCAGAGCGAGCTTTAAAATAGCTTAAGTGTTTAAAATAATTTAATGTATATGTTTTTGTATTTTTTCACCTGTGATTCTGCATTCTGAAGCAGTGAAATTAAAGTGGTAGAACAAGAGCAGTTCTCTGGTGTTGGGAAAGTCTTAGAGCTCTATCTAAGAGAGAACTGATAAACAAGACCTTTTGTTTGAATTCTATGACATGTTAAAAAAGAAGTATGCTTGAAGGCAAGCATTGTGGTACAGTGGCGTTTGCTTTAATTTGTTTGAGGTAATAACAGTCTAGCTCAGCTTGTTTAGATAAAATGTATATGTACATGTCTGCAAAATATAGAACAATTTTCTGTTATAAGCCTGAGCTATGTGAGATCATGACCAGACAACTAAAGCAAAATTGATTCAGTGTCTGATGGATTAGAATTAATAATGATAAAAGATTGCACTATTGCCAAACAAAATAATGGAAATTAACTCTCTCCCTCTTTTTTTTTTTTTTGAGAGCCTTTACAAGGTAAGGTTGGATGGTACGGAGCAGGCACAGGAAGGCTTTACTATTTATTGTGGCTGCTACATCCTTCTAATACAGGATTCACACTTAGTTTGGCCTTTGTCTAGCTCGTTTTGAGACAATGAATGCTATTGCCACTAAGCCCTGTGTGTGTAAGGACAGATATAGACTCCTTTTGTTTCCTCCTCCTTGATCTTCCTTTCCTCCTTCATTTCTCTTGTTTTCTTCCCACTGGTTTGCTAGAAGTCATCTGCTGCCTCTCAGCAAGCTATATCTTTTGCAGCACTGACACCAGAACACAGCTGAAAGTGGTCCTCTGAGTAGTCCAGGTTGGCCATGGTGCATGGTAGCAGGTGGGAGAATATTCTGTGCATGTACTTGAGCATCAGCAGAGTCTCAGTAAAAGGGAGGCTTTGTCTTCCTTATCTGGTGATCTTTCCGTTTATGTGTGTGACTTTCCTTTCTCTCCCTCTCCCTTACGGAAAACAGGATATAAATGTTTTTGACGTTTTTCCAGTTTTTTAAACTTAACATTGTAATTAAAGAATGAATTTTAACTCTAATGAAGCACAGTGGTTTTCATTTATAAACATTAATACAACGCATTAAATACGTGCATAGTTTTGTGCAAGACTTAAGCCTACTTGAAGCAGTGCCAATTGCTGGAAAGGTAACAGGGCCAAGCAGGGATTTTTTGGGAACCATGAAATGAAATTGAAATAACAGCACAGTCTACATACATTTTTTTTTTTTCTGTAACCTGTAAGATTCTCATTCCACAAAAATATACCTAAGTAATACTTCAAAGTATCTGTTGAACTCAGTCCTTTACTAAATTGGGATCTCAGTTGTCAATGTAAATTGCTACTATCTCATTTAAAACTTACATGATTTGTTGAACAGGGTAACTTGCAATGAGGTGTTAGTAAAGTCATTCTGCCTGAAGTTTAGAATCATGTTCTGGAAAAGACTCCTTGTTCTGGGACTTTGGATGACAATAGCAGTTCTTAAAATGACCAGTTTCTTTGATGTGGGGTATCTGAAGGCTTTGTATCAGTGTCTAGTGAGTACTAGTAGAGGCGCTTGTATCCTTGGCCAGTTGTCATATAAATCGTTTGTTGAAGTTAACATTGCCCTAAGTCAGAGAGTGTTGTCCAGTTTAGGTTCTGGATTAAAAACAGTAGAGTCCTTTCATGGATTAGAGGCTTAAAGAAATTAAAGGGGCATTAGTGACCTGTGCTAGAGGTCTGAGGAGCACAAAGCTCCCAGTGAAAGACAGTGGGCATCATTCACTGCTTCTGTCAAAGGAAATTGCAGAAACTAAGTTCAGCGCTTCAAGAGTAGTTCCTGCACATGCATTAAGGACATCCTACAAAAATTGTGTGACACTGGACTTTTATTTTCCTTATTAAAGGTGAGCCATGTCTTTCCATTCTGGGCGAGGATGTCCCCGTGCTCAGGGGGGACCAGGAGCAAGAACTTCAACACAGACCTACCGCCCTCAGAACCTACGGCAGCTTCACCCGCAACAGCCCTCTGTACAATACCAGTATGACCAGCAACCTGCCCCTCCAACAACCTATTCAAACCCTCCAACCACCAGTTACATGCCTCCCAGGCCAGACTTCGTGCCCTATCCTCCTCCAGTGCCCCCTTCCACGCAAAATCCCATCAGCCAGTGTCCGATGAGGCCACCGTTTCCAAACCACCAGATAAGGCAGAGCTTCCCTGTGCCTCCGTGCTTCCCTCCCACTCCTCCGCCAGTGCCAACTCCTAGCAGCACTCCTGTGCCAGGAACTCCTGCTGGGCAAAGCACCTTTCCTTACCTGATGCCTCCTCCCACAGTCCCGCATCCTCCTCCCCCGCCAGTCATACCACAGCAAGTCAACTACCAGCCTGTGTACTCTGCAGCATATTCACAGCAATCCTTCCCACCACCGAACTTCAATAGCTATCAGCACAACGCTGCCTCCTTTCAGAGCAGCACCACCAACAGTAGTGGCAGCAGCAGCCATTTTCGGCACACGGGTCAGTATGCGGGAGAGAAGTCACAAAGCGATCGACGGTCTCCAGAGAGGAGCAAGCACTACGATGAGCACCGACATCGTGAACACAGTCACATCCACAGTGACAGGCATCGGTCCACTAGCCATGGAGATCGTCGGGATCGAGGCCGGAGTCCAGATAGGAGGAGGCAGGAAAGCAGTCGGCACCGGACAGATTATGACAGAGGAAGGCTGTCACCTCATCACAGAAGTTATGAGCGTAACAGGTAATTTGAGGTATCTTCTGCCTGCAGAGGGAAAGCTGTTATCATTGTCCCATAGTATTTGTTTGCGTCTGTGTTCTTACCTTGACCCTTGCTTTTTCCCCTCTACCTTGGGAAGTAACCAGTACTTGGGTCTGATGGAAAGACCTATTGTTTTGACATCTTTCAGGTACACTGCTTCTGCATCACATTTGAAAGCTTGGCAGACTTGTTGCTCTTGTTCATGGAGATAGCTGGAAGCAAAGAAGCTCTTGTTTGAAAACTGAATTGCTGAGTAGTGTACCCTATTCTCATGGGTATTTACCATAGAAACTTATGCACATCTGACATGACAGTAGAGTTGGCACAACTTTGTGCAAAAGACTGTGTTCAAAGTTGAGCCTTACATTTAAGTCTCAGCACTTCAGATTTCAAGATTTAGGTACCAGAGTTAGGATTCCAGGTGTTACTTGAATTTGATCTTTTTTGAGTAAGCCCTGTATTTGCAGAGAACCAGTACTTGGAGGGGTTTATAGTCTGATAGGTGCACGTATCTGGTCCCTGCAGTGAGGTGTTTTAGTGAAAAACATGTTGTGCAGCATTCTTCCTCATGCTCTGTCCTCATCCTTGTGGGACACCAGTGCAGATGTGTACAGGCTTCACGGGACCTCCAAGTGGGTGCTTAGACCTGCTTGTGTGATTCTGTTCAGGATGAACAGTAAGCCAGCCTGTGATCTCAACAGGACTGAGGTGAAAATTAGCATACACCCGTTAAATAGGCAAGTTGTAGTGTATGTTGACATCTTATGATTCAGATGTATGAGTGTGGACTTATTTTGGGATGTATCATGAAGTTTGTCCCTCTGCTTCATAGGTATGAACAGCTTGCTCTGATGTTTTAGAGAAAAACATAATCAGTTAGTAGATATCTTAGATTTGCTCTGTTGGTGGCTCTTTTTGTGTCTAATGATGTAGGTCAGAATATTCAAAAAGAGATACTGGAAAGTATCTAAATATTTATCAGGGCACCTGGATCACATGCTCTAATTTTAGAAGCTCTGAGCTTTTTCATGTCATATGTGAAACACAAATTTACACATAGTGCCCGTGGAAATGAAGCCACTTTGATTCAGATATGCAGAGATTTCATTGCAGAACCTTAGACAGCTCTATTCCAAAAAAAAAACCAACCCCAAACCACCCCACACCTCACAATTGGTAAGTTTATTTTGATTTCCAAAAGGGGATTTTCCTAAAACTGAATGCAACTGGCATTAAGGCCAGGCCTTATCTGTATGATGAGCTTGTGGAATTTTCTGCCCTTTTTATGTAACTCAAATATTTGCCACATAATTTCACAATTTAATGTTTAGATTTTTAAAGTTCAGATTTGAAAATACATGCTTTCAGCTTCTTTCTCAAACACTTCTGGACTACTGCTTGAGAACAGCTTCCAGGTCTACTTGACGATGTATCTGCTTATCTTAATGAGAACTGTTTGCTGGCCTTGGTACATTTTTTGCACAGCATTCCATCTCTCAAGCAAATCAGATATGCTCTCTCTGAAGACTGACAGTAGATAATTTATATGAACTTTGTGCTTTGGAAATTTGCATTCTGTTTGATACTGTGCATATGGAAACATACATGTATGTGTTCATAAATAGTCTTCACTCATCCTGTCAGCCCACCAAACCACTGGAGGCACATATTTATAATTCCTTGTGTATCAGCAGCCTCATTTGCCAGAGATTTGATAAATACACAAATGACTGTGGGCTAATGAGTTGTCAGCTGTTAGCAGAGTATGAAAACTGCCTGTGTGATATTTGCTGCCTCATGTACATGGTAGTGTCAGCATCATTTAGGTTGGAAAAGACCCTTAAGACATGTCCAACTGTAAACCTCACACTGCTAAGTTCACCACTAAATCATGTCCCTAAGTGCCACGTCTACACATACTTTAAATGCCTCCAGGGATGGTGACTCAACCACTTCCCTGGGCAGCCTGTTTCCAATGATTGACAATCCTTTCAGTGAAGAAATTTTTCCTAATATCCAATCTAAACCTCTCCTGACACAACTTGAGGCCCTTTCCTCTTGTCCTATTGCTTCTTACTTGGGAGAAGAAACCAACACCCTCCTCGTTACAACCTCCTTTCAGGTAGTTGTAGAGAGCAATTAGGTCTCCCCTCAGCCTCCCTTTCTCCAGGCTAAACAACCCCAGATCCCTCAGCTGCTCCTCATAAGACTTGGTCTGTAGACCGTTCAGCAGCTTTGTTGCCTCAGCACCTCAATGTCCTTTTTGTAGTGAGGGCCCCAAAACTGAACACATTACTTGAGGTGCAGCCTCACCAGCGCTTAGTATAGGGGGAAGATCACTTCCCTTAGTCCTGCTGGCCACACTATTTCTGATATGGAGCAGGATGCTGTTGCCTTCTTGGCCACCAGGGCACGCTGCTGGCTCATACTGAGCCAGCTATCCACCAACGCCCCCAGGTCCTTTTCCCTAAGCCTTCAGTTAATTTAAAGCTCTTTTGCCCTGGAAATATGTTTGGCTGGTCAAGTTCTATATGGGTATGTGCAAGCTGAGCCTCGTAGAAGATATTTGTAGTTTCAGTATGGTACAGATTTTCTGTGTTTATCAGTTTTTTTTGTGTGTGCTTGAGGTGGCTGTCAGGAAGGGAGGGCTTGCCTGAAACTCTTGAACGGCTGCTGTGCTTACAAAGCTGTTGTGCATCGTATAGGTTTTCCTCCCCTTTCTTGAAGCTTTAAGAGTGTTTAAAGATGCGATAATCTTACCCTTTGCCACTTGTAACAGAAGAGGAAGAATGGCAATGAGTCCTGTGGTGAGTTTATAGAATTTATCTCTGCGTGGTATGAATTAACTGTTGTATTGAGATAGATGGCTTTATGACAAAGGGGGAGGAGATAAGTGACTGTCTTTTACAAATTTCTTGAAGATCAGCATTCAGAATGTCTGAGGTTTTAGCAGTCAACACATGTGTCATTTTGCATAACATTATCTCAGCCTGCCTCTGTGCTCCTTTCACGTGTGGAATGTATGAAATGCCAGATTTCTCATCTAACTTGTTTTGAACTCTCCAAGGGAGCGGGAGAGGGAGAGGCATAGGCACCGTGACAGCAGAAGATCACCATCACCAGACAGATCCTACAAAAAAGATTACAAGAGAGCAGCAGGAAGGTAAGGAAGGTTACATTCGGCCTCTTGTGTGTCTGAGGCTCTGTGTACCCACACAACTGAGTTTTTGTATATGTACATATGTGCCTGGCTTGAAACTTGGAAAAGATGAGTGTCTTAAATTTATAACCATCTGTGTATACATGCAAATGTCAATTATCTCAAGACCTTGTAGAGCTAGAAACAGGATTAATCTCTGGAGAGATTTGCTGCTGTGTCCTAAAGACTTCTCACATCTGCTTTCAGTCTTTAAAGTACCAAGATTATTTAAAATCATTCTAGGTTTAGATCATATTTTAGGAGCTTTTTTTATGTTGGGATAAAACAAGATTCCACCTGAATCCTGCATGGTTGAAATCAGTACAACATTATTGGCTGTGTAGGCAGTGGAGATTTAAAAAAAAAAGTTTTCCTACATTCAGCTTCTGAAAGCATTACTCTTGGAATACATAAGGAATATCATAGGTTGTGTTGTTCAAAGGAGCACCATAATTAGAGTAACACAAGCAATGTGGCGTCTGTATAATCATTCTAATAAACCCCTAATTCTTTTATCATTCAAATATTTTGTGGGCTATTAATTAAAACTTCTTGATATTGTAACTTTGTGAGTGATGTGACTTGATTTTTAGTGATGAGTTTCTAACTTTGGAACAGAATTAAGTCATCTAGAATGCAAGTAGGAATTTTACATTAGAATAGCATGTATTTTTTCATTCTAATTCTAAAATAAAATTTAAAATAAAAACACTTTCAATTTTAAGTCATTTTTTATAGCAGTTCAGAACTACAAAATACTCTGTTACATGTTAAAAACAGGAAGATGCAGTTGGATTTTGCTGTAGTTTATATGATAGAATGATGTACTGATCTGAAGCAAACTATTTGTTTTTCATTATAAAACTGTCACTGTTAAAATAACAAAGCGAATTGTTTTTCTTTGCCTTCTCCCACTAAGCCGATCTCCAAGCAGAGAGAGAAAGAGACCTCGATGGGAGGAGGATAGAGAAAGGTGGTCTGAGAACCAGAGCTCCAGCAAAGAGAAAAATTATACTGCTATCAAAGAGAAAGAATCAGAGGAGAATGCATCTGAAAAAAACGAAGAGGAAGATGAGGAATTACTTAAGCCGGTCTGGGTTCGCTGTACCCATTCTGAAAGCTATTATTCCAATGACCCTATGGATCAAGTGGTATGTCTGTGAGAGAACTCTAAAATTATTGTTTACAGTCCTTTATTGATTATTTGATTACTTGATTAATATGAACCCTTCAGAAGGATCATGTTTTGTGTCACTTAATCCTTCTCTCCTCCCAACCATCTCAGTCTTTTAACCCTGTTAAGGGCTTATTTGTCGGTATTCTCTATTTTTATCAGTTTCTTCTGTCTGTTTTCATTCAGTTTAGTGGTACATGGAAGAGGGGTGCTTTTTTGTCTCTGGGAGGGAAGAGTGGGTTTTTTCTATTATACCCGTAATTGAACAAAGATGCCTCAATCACCATATATTCCCACAACCTTTTATATAGGTTTATATAGGTTTTATATAGAAGCAGGAAGTCAGAATTCTTTGTACTTGACAGTAACGCTTGCTGGTGGAGTAGTGGTAGAGAGGGGAGGTTTCTGGGGTTTTTTGTGGGGTTTTTTGTTTGTGGGGTATTTTTGAGAACGACGTGGAGAGCAAGTTCATGGTGATTCAAAGCAGACAACAAGATGAGCTGAGCTTTGTGTTTCTTGCGTGTGATAAAATTCTTTCTCGTTGCAAAATACTTCCACGGGTCTTCTGTTTCTTCTGAACCTGTTCAAAATCAATGCTGAGCTTTACTAAATCTGCTTATCCAGAGTTCTGCTCTGAGGCCAAAGGTTTGATGATAATGCACCAGAAAATTAAGTATTTTCTCTGCTAATTCATCTGACAGAGCAATGTAATGGTATGCTAAAGTCTTACAAGGATTTCCATGATTTATTGCACTACACAAAGATCCATCTTTCCCCCTCTTTTCGTTGTGAAACGCTGGTGCATGTTGTGTTCATGTATTACTTGAACACTGTCTTTTTGTTGTTGTTCTGTTTTTTATTTAACAGGGGGACTCTACTGTGGTAGGAACAAGCAAGCTCCGAGATCTGTATGAAAAGTTTGATGACGAATTAGGAAAGCGACAGGCAAAGGCCAAAGCAGCCAGGCCACCATGGGAGCCACCAAAGACCAAGCTGGATGAAGATTTAGGTAGGCAGAAATGATGACGAAGCTCTGAAATGGAATAACGTGTAGTTAAGCTAGTTTTGGCAGTTGTTTGTACTTAATAATGTTGGTAGGTTAATATGTGTTTTTTAAATCCTTCCTTTCTATTGCATATCTGTGGGAGTTTTCCTCTTGTTTTTGACTGAAATAGAGCTAGATTTTTTTTACCCAGAAAGCCTGAGGGAAAATGGAGAGTATCCAGCACTGTCTTATGCTGAAGTCTCTTCTATGGCATGAAAGCACCCTGAGCATGGTCAGGTAGGCCAAAACATGGTGCACAAGAGGCTTTGAGGAGCTTACATTTCTAAAAAGGAAGCAAGAGTAGTGGTGATAAACTCATGTGCCTGCTTGTGATCGCACTGCATTCATCTTTCTTCTATTTTGGTTGTGCAACTTTGCTTACCATGATCTTATGCAGAAGTATCAGTTTTCAAAGCATAGTTTGTCTGCATTGTTGTGTACCACCGTATGGATTCACTACCAGTGAAATAAGTCTGCCAGCTGTATCGGTTACTGGGGAGATACTGGTTAAATTAGCAGGGCATGCTTTTTGATAGCAATTTGTGTACTCAGAAGTCAGTGAAAGCTGTTTTTCTTACTGTGTTTTGTGAGAACTGTTAGCTGTTCTTATACTTTTGACATTTCAGTGTATCATAGTGTGTTTTTCAGTCAGTTGCATTAGTTCAAGAAATTCTTAGGCATGTCACATTAATTTAGATACTCAGCTGGGCTTGCTTTTTAAATTAAGCTTAATGTCTGCCCATTGAGCTGCTTCAGACTCTCACATCTGAGCCTAGCAACTCTTTACAAATCACAGGTCAAAAATTCTAAAGTTGAAATACAGATATATGATGACATGGTCAGTTACATGTGGGCAGTATAGAAAGATACAATAAGGACAAAAGAAAAATAGTAAACACAGATTAAAATGTGAATTCATTGTTGTAAAGGAAACACCTTTTTTTGAGCAGCTGATTTGCATGTATTTAAATTCAGTCAAGAATCAAAGTTAACTGCAGGGTTTTTCAGGAAGTATATTTTCATGTGGGTGAAGCCAGGACAATACTACATTCAACATAGCTGTGTACAGCTTCACTTCCTTGGATCTCTGCAGTAAGAGTTCCTTTGCTGCTCCAGGCTAAGATACAGGGCCAAGAGCAACTTCTCTGTTTTTTGTTTTTTTTTTCCCACTCTTCCTGGAGGACCTGAAGGCTCTGTGTTTGCACTGGTCCCCTGGGCTGACTTGGTGTCTGTGCCAGCTTCTCCTACAGCCATGCTTCCATGGTGTCTAATAGTTTGTCTTATTTTGTACTTAAGTAAATGCTGTCTCTTCTGCCTTGTGTTAGCAGTAATTGTGTACTGTAGTGAGACAGTGATGTACTCAAAGAGCACTTTTAGATCCTGAAAGGCTGATTTCAGTACATGAAATCCAAAAGTTCTGCATTGGTCTTTCAGAATTCTAGCTTAATTCTGACAGGTCCCACACTTATTTTGCACCTGGAATTAGACTTATGCAACTATTAGTGTTTATCAGAGAACTTCTACAGTCAAGTGTTTGTGAATATTTGTAGGTATATGAATGCGCATTAAGACAAAACTTGATAGCAGCTGAGCATATATGACCTATGTAAACCATATGTCCCAAGGACACATTTTAATAACACCTTATGCTGAATTATAGACTGTATAAAAATACATCTGAATTTTTAAAAAAAAAAAAAAAGGAAAATAAAGGGAAGCATATTTTATTAGTAGTAATCTCTCATTTTCTCTCTCCCTCTTTTTCTAAGGGGAGTCTTGTATTCAATTAAATACACCTACTTTAAAGCATCATTTCACAGTATTTTAAAGCACTGGCAGCATAGTAATGTGTTTGCTCTTAAGTCAAAACTTAGAAATGGAAGAAATGTTGCATCCCTCCTTCCAAGAATAATAAACCTTACTTGCTTCATGCTATATGTCTTGGTTATGAAGGCATTTATTTAATTTGGAGCTGAGATCATCTGTGGAAATGAGTAATATTACATACATAAGAACAGGAGACACTTGTATGTACCACAGGAGGTGGGAGTTATGTGAGATCAGGCTCTGAGTTTTTTGTTGGTTTGGTTTTGTTTTTTTATATTAAGTCCAGACACTTACTAACACTACTTTGACAAGACCACAAAGGAGACATTTTAAACAAGTCTAAGACCATCTTCTATTTTTTTTTCCTTTAGCATTGTTCTCCCCTCTGATATATCAGAAAAATTGTTTCACTTAATTCAAAGAAAAAAATCTTAAAAAAAAAAAAAAAGGGGAGGGGGAGGGGGGGAACTCACAGAACAGGGCTTCCAGAAAACTTATTGCTGGATTCACTCAGCTAATAGTTCAAGATTTTCTTCTTGTCTGTGGTTTCTAATATGTGATAATGAATTTAGTAGAAATAATTGATTTTGAAAAATTAGTCTAACAGTACATGTTCTATAATAATTCTCTCCATATGTGCTGTTTTGTAACTCTTAAATAGACAATATCCTTCTACACACAGGAGCATTTTTAGGTAAAAAGAAACTAGGCATAAGTGCTTTCCTCATGGCAAGCAGAATTAAGCTTTAAACAAGGTTTTGTTTAGCTCGTGCTAATGACTTTATATTTTCTCTTTTCTCTCTCTTTTTTTTAACTTTACAGTCATCCTTGTGTTGGTTATAGCTCTACAATCTTTAATGTCAAGTAACTGAAATTGCTCTTCTACAACTGAACAGTGGTGCTCCTGGACAGCCAAACAGCAATCCAATGCATGCAAACAGATACAATTGTTGTAGCCATTTAATATCAATAGCGTTTGCTGTCATATTTAATTAAAAATGCAGTTGCTATCCCTCTTTTCATTAGTGTGAATGTCATGCACAACTTTAATAACTTTCAGTATGCCATAGTTAGTTATGTCATGTTAGAGAATGCATTGCTAGTGGGGAAGAGAGTGTGAGGAAGTGTTTTTCAGCTGACTTTATTTTCTCCCTGTGTGAATCAGAGAGCTCCACTGACTCAGACTGTGACTCTGAAGATGACAGCAGTTGCTCTAGCAGTTCAGATTCCGAAGTTTTTGACGTCATTGCAGAAATTAAGCGTAAAAAAGCACACCCTGATCGTCTCCATGAAGAACTGTGGTACAATGATCCAGGACAGGTATGGTGAGAGGAAAAAGTACTGTTTCTGAAAGTCATTCTCCCCTGCAGACCTAAAATTCTGCATTGTTGTCAAACATGCTGAGTGACATCTATTTCAATACACATCTTTTACCCCCCCCTTTTCTCTCATCTTCTAAGCACTTCACTTGTGATTTCAAGAGTGTGGTTCCAGCTCATGAATCCTGGGGATTATTCAGACAGTGTTAATAAAACCTGAATTGCTAACGGTGTACTAATGCTATCCTCTTAGCCCTGAGATAAAAGTACACAGGTGAATTCTGGGATGGCGAAAAGGCAGCATGTTTACCTTCTTTACAAATGTTTCACCTAAAAGCTCTCAGCTCATAATGATAAATAATGTTTTAAATATGCAGTTAATGCTCCTAATTTCTTGTCTAATGGTTCTTTTGTAATTGCGTGGAGATTACAGTTCTCATTAAATGTAATTGCTGAGCTCATGAAGTGTTGTTTTGAATGTATACATTGCACAGAAGACTAGTTTTTGTTTGCAAATTTGCCATCTTCATCTTTCTTACTTAAATATTTTACAGTCTGTTCTAACTCATTGTCAGATGGCATCGCAGTAAATGTATTTTTTTGGCACTTTGTGTGATGCATGAGTTTAGCAGGCAGCAAATCGTAATGCCAGGAGATAACCGCAATGCTTATTGCCACTGTGGTAATTCAAAGGTCTGTTGAATATTCTATTACAGACTCATATTTATGCTTCCAGTTAAAAAAAATTTAAAAAATAATTTGACTGAGCATAGGTAGCTGTTTTTATTTGTATGGAAAACAAAATTAGCGAACCGTTTAGATATTTAACTGAAAAAATTGTGTAGCTCTTGGGCACACTTCAAAGTAATGTTCTAGGCCAGAATATTAGCTAAATAAAAAGTGGAATAATTGTAGGATAAATAGATTCAGGACTGTGGTTTATGAGATTCCTGCTGAAAAACTTTCTTTCCTAAAAACTTTCTTGAGACTGACTCTTCATCTTTCCTGAAGGGGCTGAAATCAGATCACTGTGAGCTTGTCAGTGCTGTACTACTTTTGAGTAGATTTTATTTGAAAACATTTGAAGTTTTCCTAGATATTTATCTGGTATGCCAGAATGCTTTCTAACTACATAAACCGGGAATAATTGCCGTGCACACTGGCACGTACAAGTACATTGTCTGACACGGAACTAGATTTTTAGGATGGATCTTCCCAACCTTTCAATCTGAGCAGTGTGTTTGTTACTTTGGGTAATCTCCAGCAGTGTTGGCAGTTGCTAGAAAATAAATTGTTAAAGCCGATGCTACCACAGTGGCCTTTTGCTTACAAGTGTTATCTGCTTGTTTGTGTTGCCCTGTTGACCAGAGGAAGTCAGAAGCTATTGCCTTAGTTTATGTAAAATTGTAATCTTTCAACGTCATTTTATCATCGCTTCATGATTGCTCTTCTGCATTTTTTCCATGAGCTGTGTCCTTGTTTCCCAAGTCCTGGGCTTTACAGGTACTTCACATCTCCCTCAGTCTTGGTCTGTGCATTAAACGTAGCAGAGGCAGTGTTAGTGCTGAACAGTTCTAAGAATTAAGGATGAGATTTTTAAAAAATAAGTGATGATTATTTTAATAGCCTCAGTAAGCTCTTATTTTTGGGCAGTGATCAGCAATTTGCTCTTGACTGCATTTTTTAACTCTCTTATGTTTTATAACTGGATAAGCTAGTGAGGAAGTGTGCTTTCACCTGTAAGAGTGATTCCATTTCATTGAGCCTGTACTCTCCGCAGTAGTCTCAGAGTGTGGAAAACAATGTGTGAACAACAAGCTGTCATGTCACTCTTGTTCAGATTGCATGACTAAGCTCCCGAAGGAGAAGTACCCTACTAATGTTCCTTTGCATGTATGTGCTGTGCCAGTCTGAAGAAATTAAACTGAGATTAATATTCAGAGACTTAACATCAAACCCAAAAAGTTGTGTCCTTCTCGACTGTTTGAAAACTACATTAGCAGCAGTTTGGTGGTTCTTGCTTCCTGAAGTTTCTTCTTCACATTATATCTGTTTGCTGATGATACTATTTAGCCCCACCATGGATTCTGTTTCCAATTTCAGACAGCTTACAATGGCATGGAAAGTGCTGGGGTTTGTACTGCATTGCAAGGTTGTGGGGGTTTTCTAAGTCTAAGAAGAAAGTTTCAGTTCTTGGATTCAAACTTTGAAAAACTCTATTAAAGCCTGGGGTTGGGAACTTCATTTGTTTCTCTGGTTTGCTTCTGGGTTGTTTTGGGGGTATTTTGGGTTTTTTGTTGGATTTCTGCAGTGGGCACGATGTTAAGAGCAGAAGGCTTTAGAGTATTTCACTAATTGATAGTCTGCATTAAACTTTGTCATAAAGTGAAAAGAAAGACAGTAGCTCTATACTGTGCGCAATGGCCCTTTTTGATACAGCTACTTGATGCACCCATAGAGAATACTAAAGTGGATATTCCCTGCCCCCCCTTCTTTTTTTACTGATCTGTTCGCAGGATGCATTTGAAGTGTTCCCATTACTACTTTAAAGTAACAAGTAAAATCTTCAAATGGTCTGCGTTGTGTACTTTTGGTGATAGCCTTGCCACATTGCAGAGGGGTTAATCCGGGATGGGATTTCAGTCAGTGAACTGACTGGAACTATTTGAACACGGAGATTTCGGCATGTAAATATTTGCATGTGTGTGTTTAGGACCTGAATCTCATTTTAGGCAGACAGTGTGCTGTTTGTATGTGTAAGAAGTGGAAAAGATATATATGATAGTAGAGTACTACAGTTCTACCGAGAGCATTTTTCCATCTTGTGCTTCTGAAACAGTGATGAAGGTCTAATGCTATTGTGGTTTTCTTACATTAGTCCATACTGTTTTCAGTTTTATTGGCTTAAGAACATCCACTTAATCTAAGCATGACAGGCTTTTAGAAGCATCAGCACTCCAGGCATTAAAACCAACATACTTTTCCAAAATCGTTTTTCAATAAAAACAGAATCCTATTTTGTTTTTGACAGATGAATGATGGACCTTTGTGCAAGTGCAGTGCTAAAGCCAGACGAACAGGCATAAGACATGGCATTTATCCTGGCGAAGAGGTAAGTAATTCTAAGAATTGCAAATATGAATACAAATTTGCTGCTGTAAACTCATAGTTGGGCTGATTTGAGGTTTCTTGCATGATTTACAGGTTTAGTAAAAACTCCTGTGCGACTTTAAATCATTTAGTTGTATAACCTCCTATTTAAAATGCAATGCCAGTAATGAAAAATCCACCTGAAAAGTATGGAAAACTTTTGCTTGTGTCTGTTTAGTTCTAGTTTGTTTTTTTTAAGTTTCTGAAACACAATTACATTAAAAAGAACTTGTGGTCAGAGATCTACCATCTTCAAGTGGATGAGTATGTTATGAGGGCCTTCTTTGCTTTAAAAGTAAATAAAATAGGAATTCTGCTGCTGACCGGAGCAGGAAGCTTGTCAGCAGGTGTTCTTGCCTTAGCACTAGAGCATGTCTGCTTTGTAAACATTCCTCCCTACCTTGTCTCTAGTGTTTTTCTTGCAGAGAAGGAGGGAGAAGATTTTAAGGGGAGAAAGCTGATATATAAAACTTGCCGCATCAAGGCGGATGCTCCCTGGAGCAAGGCCAGCTGGGAATTTGAGGTTTCAGAATATCTCTTAGGATATACTAGTTCTTAGTGTCCTGTAGATAAAACTGCTAGCTTTAAACTGGCTGGTTTGTAACTGTCTTACTGCAGCAGTGAGAAGCTTAATTTGGGGTCAAACAGCCAGAGTAATTAGCCTACTTATTGGATGGGTTTTGCAAAGTGCACAAAGCTGCTTAGTGGTGAAGCTTATTTTGCCATCGCCATCAGGGCAACTTTTGTAATGCTGTTTAGAGTAGTACCCTGATGCTGCAGTAATTTTTTTTTTTTGCCATGTGGACAGATATATTGTGTACAGGCCTCTGAACTGCAGCAATTTGAGCGTAGGGCACATGAGAAACTGGTTTTGTCTGACTGCTGAGGATTTTTAGGTCTTTAAACTGGACTGCTTCAGAACAAGCTGAAAGCAAACATGAATCTCGGGCATTTTGTGTTGCATCAGAGTGTACAGAGGGTTGGCTGCCTTTGGACCTCACAGGCAGGCATTACAATGTGGAAGACAGAGCAGGGTTACCAGAGCTGCCTGTTGGTGATAGACTCATCCCTTCTCTTCAGGCCCCAGATTTACCCCTAGCAGATGAGCTGATACCTCTCTATCATGGTAACATACTTTGAGATCTTCTCTTGTGAGGTCCAGGTTTTTATTCATAAGCTTTTAAAATCAGTTTCCTGAAACACATTTATATAGAAGGGGATATTAGTCTAGTGTGTAAGCAACTAACTGCTGTGTGTAAGGGAGATAGAGAGTCAAATGGAAAATGAAAAAAATTACAGCAATGTTTTTCACCTTATTTCCTTTTGAATAGCTTTAAAAATATTTCTGAAAGTGAAAATGTAGATAAGCCCCCACTTTCCCGCTTCCCAGAATGCTTAATTATGACTACCTGCTTTTATTTAATTTTTCCTAGTGCATATTTCATGGCTATTAGAAATGCTTTATTCTCTCTTTTAATCTAAATTTGCCTTGACTCTACACATAATTCTACTTATCTATTTCTTTAAGCCCATTAAACCATGTCGCCCCATGACCAACAATGCTGGAAGACTATACCACTATAGAATTACTGTGTCACCTCCCACAAACTTCTTAGTAAGTATTTTATAAATAATTCTAACTAGGACTCTAATTTTGTTTTCAGTGATGGTAGTTCTACCATCTGGTTGCTTACTCCATGGTGGTTTTGTTTTTTTGTTTTTTTTTAGACAGACCGACCTACTGTTATTGAGTATGATGATCATGAATATATCTTTGAAGGGTTCTCAATGTTTGCACATGCCCCACTAACAAACGTAAGTATGTTCATTGCTACATACGTGGGATTTGTTTGGAAGGCAAGCTATTTCTTCCCTGAAGTAGAACTTAATCTAAAACAACGGCACATGTATGTTACAAACATCTTGCCAGCTTTGAGGACATGGGAAAGACACATGTGCTAATGAGTCTCAGGTTTTGTCTTGACTAATTGTGGTAAGCATTGTCTTCAAACTGTGACTGAAACTGATGTGCATCAAAGTAATGTTTTTATGTATTTCACAGTTTGGAAGTGAAATAAACCATGGAATAAATTGTTAAAACTGTTAATTGGATTTAAACTGGATGAGGAGGTTTGCTAAGTTGAAAGTCTGAAAAACAGCAACAACAATAAAAATGGTTTTCTCTTTAAGTGACAAATGGACTTTTTCAGAGATCTACTCTAAAGGAATTTCTCTCTTCTAAAAACTTACCTAGATGTAGCCACTAGTTTCTAACATCTGCTCAGCTTCAGGAACGAGGCAAGTTATTGATTTTTATTAAAAGTTGTAACTATTTAAAGGCAATTAATTTCATGTTTTGAAAGCAAATATAAGAAGAAAAGGACATGATTGGTACCTGACTTTTCCAATATAAGCTACGTTAGCCATATCTGAATGGAAAATATGCAAATACCTAATTTCTGTACATTTGAACATTTTCTTTCTTATCTTGATATTTCAAGAACTGCTTTTTCAAATGTTGTGGGGTTTGTTTCCTTGGTTGTATACCTATTACTAGGTACGCTACCAATGCCAAAACCCAGTATAAGTGGTTATCAGAACAGTACTGGCATGTAAGAATACTGGAACTGAGACGCACCAAGAAGAAAGCATTTTTTTGTGTGACAGTTTGTTTGCATAATATATATGACAACACTTTACTTTTGGCGATCAAGGGAAGGGACTGTAATCTTAAGTCATTAAGAGAGTAGTGTTCAGCCCATGGGGTTGTAGTATGAAGCAGTCCTGCCAGGTAGCATTAGCTCAGTCTTGGGATTCATGGCAGATTTGTCCTGAGACTTATGTTTTTGCTTTGCAAACAAGCAAAAACAAATAGTTTTGTGTTACTCCCATTAAAAGGATAAAAAGACCACCTTATCTTTATAATTTTTGCATCTACTGCATGACAGGAAGGCTGAGAGTTATGGAAATCTTTAATGTACAGAGAACAAGGAAAACTTTGTCTGACATGGGTAGTTATTGAAGACATTGAGCTTACTGTAAAGTGCACATGTGTGTAAAGCCCTCCAAATAGAAGTGATCAGCAGCAAATGATTACTTTTTTAAAGTTGAATATAAAGCAACATCATATTGTCAGTTCATGTTACTAACAGGTATAAAGCCCTTTGGAAAGAGTCTCTTGCTGTCTTGAGATTATTTTCAGCAACATAAAAGCTGCTGTTTGAAACACATTTTGGAACTTACTTGGTATCGGGGAAGTGGCAAAAGGTAGGAAAAATGGAGATCCAAACACCAACATTTGTGAATGAACAAAATTTCAGTAATTTGAAATCCTAGCTTTGCTAAGACTGTTAAGTCTTACTACTGTTATTACTATTACTCAGTAATTATTGAGCAGGTCAGATATTAGGGAAAATAGTACAGTCATAAGAGAAATTATAACTTTCTTAATATAACTACCACAACAATTTTATAGTAGCAGCTACATGTTCCTTTGCTATGTATTTGCTTGTGTATGTGGAACTCTCATTCATGGAGATTTTGATAATGGTCACTTCTCTAAAGCATTTATTTTCTATTCAGTACAAAGGAAAATACCCCAGGGTACTGAGTTTCTGAATCAGAATATCCTCTCCTGGTTGTACTTGTTAGAAAGTAAGCAAATACTCCCTGTATTTTTTTTTTTTAAAGCCCTGCTGATTTAAATGTGACAGGTTTTCCTCTCTTCAGATTCTAAATGGGATATTTGACTTGCAAGGTTTTTTATTTTTTATTCATATTAGTATTGTATGAAATTACATGCAATGCAATTTTTTTGTCTGATTGTTTGGTGTAGCTCCTTAGTTTATCATGCAGATATCAACAGATTTTTGTAGACAAAGTTAGTTAAATGATTGACTTGCAAGAAGATGCAAGCAGAATATTGCACCAAGTCCATTGATTTCAGTGCAACCCCCGCACTGTTGAGATATTTATTTGCATGCTTATCAATGCAAAATAACCTTGGGTTGCCTCACTTTCACAGACCATTGAATTGTTCTAAGACTCTTTAATGCTTGCAAGGCCAGTGAATAGTAAAACTTGCTAAAAGCTGTAGATGTGTAGGGTAGGATTAGGCGTTTCTGTAGTCTTTTAGAAATTGAGCATTTTTGCTTTTAAAAAATCCAATTTTTAAAAAAATGCCTTTGGCAATCCATGGACTCTGCAAACAAAGGAACTTTTTTCAAAGGTGAAAAAAGGAATTAGATATTTGATATATATATATGTAAGGTATCTTACTAGTTAGTTGAATAAACTTCTGAGAATATTTATTGAATGAAATTAATATAATCCTATAAATTAATCCTGAAGTTCTTATATTGTGTTGCAATGACTTAAAGCCATATTTTAAGACAGTATGGCTAACAGAATTGGCAGTGTGCTAAAAACACCTTGCCTTCAGCTCACTGATGTGTTGTCACCAAAAATAAATTCACTTCCAAATATACAAGTGAGAGAAGATAGGAGTTTACTGAGCTTTGCTTTTTCTTCTAAACAAAATTTCATCTCCAGTAGATGGCATTATTTAATCTTCCTTTGCCATCCCTCCTGTCAGCCCTGTGTTATTACAGAGGTGAAGGTTAGAACTGTTACTTCTCTTGTACATGCTTGTGTTCCTGTCTTTGCATGATCCCCCAGAGCAGCTGTTTAGTAAGTGCCCTTTTCAGCAGACAGTGATACCTTCGCATACATAATTGTATTAACTATACATTTGGTGCTGTATAGTTTTTCATGCTGAATTTCTATTTTTCCTTCCAGATTCCTCTATGTAAAGTAATCAGATTTAACATTGACTATACAATTCATTTCATTGAGGAGATGATGCCTGAGGTAAGGAGGGTAATTAGTCAAAAAGTCAGAGTGGGTTATGAGTTGTTGATATGCTTAATGGATTAAACTCTTTAGAAGCCCATCTTGCAAAATCTCTGAGACAGGCTGTGTTCTGAATGAATGGCTGCAAAGGAACTTGTACTCAGATACTAGCACAATTCCATCTACCTACACTATTGTATATTAAAATCAAATAGTAAGAAGACCTCATATCCATAGCTGATTTTTATTTTAAGTTATATACAATGTATGTCAGGTACTCTTATCTGTAAGCAGAGTTAGGCATTACCCTTTTATACATGACAAAAAGAAGGCATATGGAGATGCTGGTTTGCCAGGACCGCATAAGTCGATGGCAGAGCTGAAACATAATCATGAGTTTGAAGCTCTGAAGATTGCTTATCAGTACTTAATATAAGCTGTTGCCAAAACAAATTTCCGGTGGATACAAACAAAGCACATTCAGTTCATAATCTTTTTTTTATTATTATTACAAATTAATCTCTGGTGAAGCCAGTTTGTGAAGTAAATTGCTGCAGTGGAACAGCATGTGTAGGTACATAAACCCCCCTGCATATTAACTACAAAGATAGGATAGGTGTTTAATTTGGCCACGTATATTTACATTTTTCTTTCTAGTTATCTCTCTTTTTATTGCTCAACAGCATCTGAATATACGCTAGAGCCCTGAAATTCCTTAGCAAGATTAATGTGATCAAAGCGATTCATTTCTTGTTACTGAATCTGCTGTGTTGTCTCCAAATCTTGTTCTAAACCAACAAATGGCCATCAAGCAAAATAGGGAATTTGACTTTTTTTGGACTCCTGGTCAATTGGCTACAGCACTATTTGCAGACTGTCTTTACTAAAGCATTCTTGCAAAAAATTGTCTTGTTGCGTTTGGAATTTATGGCCAGTATCATACAGATGCAACTTACATCAAACTGGCCTGATTTTGTTAAGGTAGGCTTTTCCTTCACTTCTGAAAGCAAGCTTTTTAATTTGGAGGATCTTCTTCCCCACTTGATGAGAAGAATCTTACTCTTTTTTTTTTTTTCCCTTTTTTTCCTCTCCTTTCCTGTTGGTTCTTGAGGTCAAAATCCTCAATTTCTGTTCTACTGATACGTTGCTATAGAAGTGATCATGATATCATATATGGTGATTTTATAAACATTTAATATGAACCTGTAGGAAAAAGTGAATTGTGAAAAATACCCTTCTCAGAAATGTAATCTGTTTAGTTTACTTGGGTGTGAAAGGGTTTTAGTACATGGCAAATTATCGCAGATTCATAATTTCTGCCTATAGTGTTAATTTCAACATTGATTAAAGAGTCTTTGTAACAATGCGTTCTTGACAACGCTTTCTGAAGAGATCACTGTATTATGTTACAGTAGATGATTACAGATATATCAATACTATTTCCAAAGCCCAGTGTCTAGCAAATATGAAGACACTGGTTTTTTTCATTTTTTTAGTATTAAATATACATGAGTGGCATTATTTGTATTTTATAAGTCCAGTTGTTTTTTTCTTTCCCCAGAATTTTTGTGTGAGAGGTCTTGAACTGTTCTCTTCATATCTATTCAAAGATATTTTGGAGCTCTATGACTGGAATCTTAAAGGTAATTTTTATTTAGGGGGAAAAAAAATTACAAAAATCCAATTGTAATTGCAGCTTTTGTAAATAACTATTTTGTAAATATCTATTTTGTTATGTTCTTTGGTTTAAAAAGAAAAAAGTGGGAAGGGGCCTCAAAAGAACAAAGTCAAATTTTTGTTTATGTGAGAGGGACAGACTTCCACTTTCTTCTTCAAGAAGATGAAATATATTGGTGTTCATTAGTGGGCTATTGGAATTAAAATGCACAAACTTTATGGCACTGCATTCTTGCAGATAAACTAAATTTCTGCCTTAATCCAAAACTGTTTTTAATCAAACAGTAAATACTATTGTATGTTTAATATTGCACAGTATTGTCTGGTATTTTGAAAGCCAAGGTGTCAGGTAAACTACTCTGTCTGGTTTTACAAGTGAAGAGGCAAGTTACTCAAAGTATTTCTCTGCAGTCAACTTACAAAGCAGTGTCATACAGACAGCCATAGAGGGATAACATATCATTATAGCTGAATGTTTTTGACTTGACAAGATGAAAATGTATGTTTCTGTGAAGACTGTGACAAAGGAGAATTTCGGGGGTGATCCTTCCCTTGGTCTGAAAGAAAACAGAGAATATCAAAGGAATTTCATTTCAGAATCTGTGGGTGTGTTTTGGTGTCCTGACTTTGTCTATGGACATGCACTCTCCACTTATTGCAGCTAAACAGAGGAGCATACAAGTTTCATGCATTTTGTGTAGCCACCTTTGTTTTGATGCGAAATGTATTCTAATATCAATGTTGTCTTTCACATCGCTGATTCTTCTTTCTTTTCTTAACACTAGGTGCTTACTGGTTTTGTTTTATTTTACTGAAAAGCTTTGGATGATGAAATAGGAACCAAATAGGAAAAAAATAACAGCCCCACAAAAAAGCATCATGGAAATTTCCTTATCTTTGTTATCATGACCAAAAAACACCCTGCTAATTGGGAGGGACTAATAAACTAGTGCTTGTGTCTGTAAGGCTTAAGTGAATTAGTTATATAAAACAACTTTTTTCTGTATCACTGTTTCAAAACTACTGTGTGTTTGTTAGATATTTTTAATTTTTAAGTTATTGTTGCTTTCTTTGAAATTGTCCATGTGAAAGCCTTCACTAGAAGTTGTTACTCTGTTCCTCTCTGCTGTGCATTTTGTTATTTTTTCTGACTGAAACTTAGGCTCTATCAAATGTAATCACTGTTCATTGATTTCATCTGCAGCAGGGTTGTGTTCTTTTTTCTTTTGCGAATATATTGATGTTCATAAATTTTTCTGTATTTTTTTCATATTTAAGGTCCTTCACTTGAAAATGATTCTATTTCCTGCCCCAGATTTCACTTCATGCCGCGATTTGTGAGATTTCTTCCAGGTAATGTTTGTATTATGTAGCTTTATGGAAATTAGATCTCAAAACCAAAAAGAACCAACCAAAACCACACCCCACAAAAAAAAAAACTTACTGCAAGTCAAATGATGCAGTCAGTGTAGAGGGCTAGTGCTTCCATCTGAAGCTGGCAGTGCTTGCTGGCAATGTGGTTGCTTTACTCAGAACTGGGGTTCAGGTGGGCAGGCCAAGTCTTGCTTCCAACTGTTGTCTGTCATGGTGATTTTAGGCAGTGCTGTGGGTCATTCTTGTCCTGCCTTGTGATGGAGCTGTGGCATGTGAGGAGTGCTGTTACCTAATCTCGCATGTGAAATGGAATTCAGTGTCCCCTCTGCTCTATGTGATTATATTAAAATTCCTGATATGCAGTTTTGAGGATCAGCATGATTGACACCCCTGAGCACATGTTGTTCTGATTGTTTCTTTCTTTATGTTAATACAAGCTTAGACCTTGCAGCAAACAGTGAAAGACAGAAAAACACCATTCCAATACAATTCAACCCTAGCCTGCCAGCCAAGGACAAGCTTCAGTGTGGAGCTTTATGCTTGTTTTGAGTGAACAGCTCACGTAGGCGTTTAACACATCCTAAGATACTAGGACAGACTTTCAGTTGATATAAATGTCATGGCTCCATTGGAAATGTGTCCTGCTGAGATCCTGCCAGTGATTGCTCCAGAAGGGTTGTGTGGACAGGAGAATGCATTTCAGCTGCTGGACTGAGGGTGCAGATGGGACATGGAACAATCTTCATTAAGAGGGCTGTGGCCTGGAGGTGCTCTCTGCTCTGGGCTTTGAAACTTAGTTGGGATATTAATTACAGCTGTAGCTAAATGAGGTTTGGCTCGTTACTGTGGAGAGTACTGATGGCTGAATGACTATATTTCTAATTGTTGTTCCTTCCTGGATACACAACACTGTTCAATCAGAAGCAGAGCTCTGAGGCTTGCTAGCAAACATTGATTTGGTTCTGCTGAAGCAATTTACAAAATAAGCCATCAAGCCACATGTGGCTGATTAACTTGACCTCATCACAAAATGAGAACAAGTTTGACCTGCCTGGTTTCTGTAGCTTGAGGGTATTTTCCTGTTAGTTTGGGGTTTTTATATTCTGATTTGTTTAGAACTCAGCTCTTTCTGCACTGTTGGATTGTTGGATAAGTCTCTGTAACATGTATTCCTGTGTGCTTTGTCTTTAAGGTTCCTGGTCTTCTAACTCTTTATAAAAATTTCTTTTTCCTGATATTTCTACGTATATAGTTGCCTTTTAGCATCTTTATGACAGATTTTTTCAATCAAGTTTGCATTTTTATTGATTATTTTTGAGATATCCTTGGAGTTTTTTAATTTCCAGAGACTGGGCATCTATTTCCTTCAGGTATGTTTGCAGAACATTATTTATCTATGTCTAATGAAAGAAGATATATTGGTGCAACGGATCTCTGCACATCCATCAGCTGTCTCTTTAAAGATAGAAATGAATTGCTGATTTCCCATCCCCTCTACTTTTCTTTCTTATTTGTCTAACATGGTCTAAAAATATGAGGTTTGGGGTGTCAGGTTTTCTGTGTGGATTACTTAAAGACAGGCCTTGGGGTAGCTCTAAGCTTTGAGCTAATCATACGGGTTTTACTGAGTGCCAGAGGTGCACAGCATGCGGAGTAGTTGCTGTATTGTATTCATTGTCAGATTTTTATGATGATAAATATATTTAAGAGAGTAAAAGACTAGAAAAAAAAAAAATTGAGGTCCTGAGTACTGTGTATTCTGACTCAGGAAAGGTCAGGTCTCCAACTACTGTTTAGCACATCTATCTATAGCAACCTGTAACCTTCCAGTACATGGTCTTCAGTGAGTGATTGTTGGAAATGGGCTGCCTCTTGCTTAACAGTATAATCTAGTTGTTGTTGAAGACAAAAGTCTTTTAAAGTGAGTCCCCCTTTAATTTGAAGGAGAATTTTGCATGTTTAAAAATGTGCCCCTGTAGCTAAAAGTTCTGTCTGTTTAGAAGTATGCTTTGTTTCCAGTGAGGTTTGTGGTGTGTTTTCCCTATTTAAGATTCTCTATTGGAGTTTGATGAGGTTAATTGTTTGAAGAGGCCAAGTTATATTATTCCCTTTCATCTTTTCTATACCATAGTTCTGTAATACCGGCTGAAGTAAGAGAATTGCCTGTTCCCTCACGTGTCTTGTAGAGGACATCATCTTATGCAACACTGCTGTTACACAGCAGTTCTGCAAGGCTTTTCCTGTGTGCCTGGGATCACATTCCTTGTGCTGTGGTATCATCCCCCATATTGCTCTAAGGCTTTACTTCGGTTTTTTTCTCCATTCCTTTTCTGTGTGTGTAGTGATGGAGATGATGTCCTCAGTTGCAGGACCAAATTGCTCCTGCTTCCTGAGGAAGGGAAATCCACCCTTCTCTGTGCTCTGTGTGGATGAAACTTGAAGGTGCCTCCATACCTACAAATTTAACACCTTGTTGTTGGAGGAGGGGGTCGGAGAGATGTGTGTCAAAATTAAAGCATTGTAGTAACATATCTGTTGTCTTACTCATGTGAGTGGACATAATGAATTTGAATAGTTGGTGTCTTCTGAGTGGTGGTCTGTCAGGACCGTGACTCACTCATTCTTCCTGTTTGCATCTTCACATCTGTAACTGACTACTTGGAGTCAGTCAGATGTTTGTTATACTGTCTTCCTTTGTTACAAGCAGCCTTCGCTGTGCATGTTTCCTGGGATCTCAGAAGTATTTAGTAGTTTTCATGTCCCCTTGAGTCATTTAGTGACAGAAGACAGCATGTCTTCTGTCTTTAGTCTTCATTACTGCAGGTACAGCATGTAAGAACTACGGATGAGTTTAAAATGCAAGGATAACTTACTACATTCATCCAGAAGTATCGTGTAAAATTTTGAGTGTTCTTTAAAAAAGCTGCATAAATGCCTAAAGGCTTTTTAACTACCATTGTAAAAAGAATGATAAAAGTGTGAAAAGACATAACTGGAAAATGTAACTGATTGTTCTGCCTACTCATTTTAAAGTTTTTTCAGGCAAGTCAGAAACTTCAGCTTTACAGTATGATGAAACTGTTACTCTTCCTGCCATCACCATTATTGCTTCCAGTTTAGCGAAATGTTTATGCATGTGCGGTATTAATCAATAAAACATTTGCCTTCCTATTTGTCAAGTCACTTAAGCATTTTGCATTTTATTTTGCTCATACAAATATTTTGTGTTCTGCATATTTTCTCTTGCTCGTGCTTTCAGATATTCTTTCCTCAATGTGTTTTATTTGTTTTTAAGATGGAGGAAAAGAAGTACTCTCAATGCATCAGATTCTTCTCTACTTGTTACGATGCAGTAAAGCTCTGGTGCCTGAAGAGGAGATTGCCAACATGCTTCAGTGGGAAGAACTGGAATGGCAGAAATATGCAGAAGAATGCAAAGGGATGATCGTTACCAGCCCTGGCATGGTAGAGCACATAATTCTGATTTATGAACAACCCAATGACACATACGTGCCTTGTTTCAGAGAGGCTGCTAGAGGCTGAATTGGAAAGTGGAAAGATGACAAGTGACAGTTGCAGATTGCTATAGGAACAGCTCATTGACTTGTTCCAACCCTGGGAAGAATTGCACCCTCTGCTCTACCCAAGGGCAGATTTCCAGATGAGCACTGTTTCAATGTGTGCATTAAAAGGAATGGCTGTATTTTATGTATATGAAAGTGTAGTTTGCTCCTCTGCCTTCTTATTTTCTCAGACAGTCTTCATGTGCATGATCTCATTCTCTTTTCCCTGACACAGGACCAGAGAATTAGCAACTATTTGCTGTTTTCTTTCATCATCTTCTTTTGACCCCCCAGCTCTGTTTAAAGTGCTCTAACCAGATTCTGCCCAGGATATGGAAAAGGTGTTTTCTGCCTATGTGGTTTTTTTCTCCAGGTTGCTTTTACTCACACTGAGGAATTTTGGGTACATTAATGAATGCATCCATTAATTTTCAGTGCCAAGTTTGAAGCCCCTATGGCCTTGTTATTTTTGGAACAATTAGTATTTTAAAGCATATGTTCTCAGAACATAGTTCCTTTCAACTCCAGTGTTTATGTGAATTTAGCCCATTTTTCTTTCTTAAGAAATGTGGGTCATGAGAATAGATGATGTCCACTAAAAGCTGCAGGGTTTTATTTGCATGGTTTGATCAGTATTGCAAAGTGGTATCTCAGTAGTAGAACTGTGTTTTGGACCTAATATTATAGACTTCTCAGTTGTAATACCTTTCTTTCTCTGACTTTATTTTCCTTCTTTGCTCATAGCTCAACTTCTTAGCTTCTCCAGAAAAAGTGTGACTTGGTATCATGCCTAAGGGGAAATTTAGTTTGCTAACTGAAAAACCTGTCCCCAAACTGCAGCCAAGGTGACTTCCTAAGTATATTTTTCAAGTTCATATTTTTAAGTGTGGCAGCATCACAGTTAGTAAACTATTTTATAAGCTAATAATAACTTGGGCAGGATAATCTGGTTTTCCTATGATTATATTCTGAGTGTTTTCATTCTGGCTAAAACTTTCTAGACCAAAAGGAAAATAAGATCATCTGTGGGAACATGAAATACAGTATACATGTGAACTCTCACTATGGAAAATTCTACTCGAGCTAGTTAAAACTGAGTGCTAAATGAGTATCTCGTAATAGGTGTTGATAGACAGCCTTAACTGTTTAATTTAACATTGCCTGTGGTTCTGTGTTATAAGGTACATGCTAGTGCACAAGTTGTCAGCACCTGAATGGTATATGCTGACATAAATTCGGTGGTTTGCTGAAGACAGGCTGATTTCAGCTAGCTGAAAACTTGCTTTTTTGTTTAGCATGAAGGAATGCATATATGATCCTTTCTTGTGTCACTGAACTGTAAATGCCTATATGGACAAGGCAGTGCAGCTTGTGAGTGGTAGTGTTAATTTTGAGATGTTGTGTGATTTTTTTTATTTTTTTTTCTCACAAACTTTGCATTTTACAAGATGATGTTTTCAGAGATGCATGTGGACATCGAAATATGTAAGCATAAAAGAAATCTGCAGCACTTTGAAACGTTGTCATGTTATAATGCCATCATTCAAACATGTTTTTTCTGTGAAGAAGATTGCAATGACTTTCTTCATAGTTTGTGGATTTTTTTCTGTTCATTGCAGCTTATTCTATTGAGTATGAAAGTAAGTGAAAAATAGTGTGAAAGTATTTTCTATGCGTTTTACAATGTTAGAAGATAAAACAGTTCTATTATAGAGACAATGTGAAACTGTTTTAGAAAATGACAGCTCTTCAATTCAATTTTATCCACTTTACACAACAAAGTAAACCCACTACATTTTCTTTTGCTGTTTTCCTCCACAACATCACTTCAGAAATAATAAATCCTCTTCTGAGCAGATCTAGTTTTTATATATGTCTTTTATTTTTTTCAAAGTGACATGTATATATGCATGACAGAGAAAGGCAAAAAAATTGATAGGCATATAAATCCCATTTACTTAAACAACTAACAATAGTTCAGCACTATTAAAACAATTTAATTTATTCATAGTGTTTCATTAGTTCAGTGAAACTTTGTGTTGGAATAGATTTAAAGGTTCACAAATTTTAATCCTCTTTAATACTTTTTCTTTCTAAAATATTGTTGCTTTTCTCACTAGTACGAATATATATGTATTTTAACCTACTCTTATACTACATCTGCATGCAATCTCATCATGTCTTCTAATATCAGCAAAGCATCAGTTGAGGTTTGGAGTAGGAAACAAAGGTAATGGACCTCTGTTCTGTTAGAATTTCTTTGTTTTCAATGAGATTCTAAAAGGAAGGTTATGATTAGATGGTCTTTTACAGCACTTCTTTTAAAAGAACACAGGGATAAAAATCTGGAAGAGCAAGATCTAATTTGCTGGTGTCCTGTCTGCTGGTGTGCAACATAAACCATATGTTTCTGTATGGTGTTGTTTGTACTTAAACCTTCAGAAACACCAGAGAGAAAGCTGGTGTTCACTGTGCGGAAGGCAAAAAGCATAGCCAAGCCACTCATGCTGTCAGTGAAGGAACAATTGTGATTGTTTTAAACAAGGATTTCTTTTGTCCTGGTTGTTATCAGGCATCTGTGAACAGCTGCGTAACTGAGTGACAAAACTCAAAGTCAGAGGCATATAAATGAAGAGAAAGTCTGGTTTTGAGTGATCCCGAGGCCACACATTTCACACGCGCACCCTGCTGCAGGCACTTTGAAAGCTCTTCTCCCTTTCACACTTTTGAGGATCAGATTACTTCTGTTT
The DNA here is from genome assembly GCA_013400195.1 of Aramus guarauna. Classification (NCBI taxonomy): domain Eukaryota; kingdom Metazoa; phylum Chordata; class Aves; order Gruiformes; family Aramidae; genus Aramus; species Aramus guarauna. The sequence continues at coordinate 87,628 of VXBL01010187.1, forward strand.
AAGTGTCTAAAATATGAAATATTTGAAGAGGAAAATAGAGTCTAATTGGTTAAAAATATTTGTTTTACGTAGGGTATTGAGTATAATTATTGTTTTATATTCTGTTAATCATATTTTGCTGCCTTGGTTCTCAGAGGAGTTATCGTGTAGCAAGGCTACTTTTCTGAGGGGGATAGGAATGGGGGAAGTTCCTCATTTTTAATGTTGAGAGGGGAGAACCAACAAGCAGCTTTTGTGAAGATAAACATTTCTCAAATTGGCTTTGTACAAACTCAACAAAACCAGATCAACTTAAATTTCAGGACTTTAACCTCTGGTTTAGAGAACAACATTCTGCCTGCTACAAATCCTTCCCGTGTTTTTCATTACATTTTTTTTTTTTTGTCCAAATCCCTGTGGGGAAAAACTTTTCTCTTCTTTTTTCTTTTTTTATTTTTTTTTAAACTTGACAACATGAGCTAATTAACTTTAGTTTTTTTTATTTTTCTCTTTTCTTTTTGCCTGGGGACATGTAGATTTATGTTCGGTCATCATGTCCAAAGGGAAGCTGATAAGCATTTGTCCCTTGGAAAATATTTCTCTATCTGGATGTCAAAGTTTTAAGTTTTTGGGTTTTTTTCATAAAATAGATTGGAAATGTGGCCACCTGATGAGGCTTACCTTTATTTCTAGAATTGGCTTTGCTTACCCATGCAGAGAATGACTCCTGTAAACAGTTCTACCAAGGTGGTTTGAAGGGTAAAAGCTTTGTTCTTGACACAGTTTTTATTGTTTTGTGAAGAGAATGGTGGGAGCTGTTTCTGTAGCTCTGAAACTCATCTTTGAGAAACTCACAGTGCTAAATTAGAAGTTTTGAGATGCAGGTAACTAGAAGTAATGCCCTTTTTCTGAAACGTTAGACAAGCAGAAAATACTAGCCTCATCTAACTGATTGCAAAGTCGGGAGTAAGGAGGCACATAAAGCAGCTAGGCCAGATAATGGAGAAAATGTTTACTTGGAGACAAACTGTGCACCTTCAGCTGAGTTTTTAAATATGGTAGATAAGTGATCGAGTGTTCTGTAAGCAGCATGTCTTCTACAGTGATGTGCAATTACTCATTTTCTATGTTTTTAGAGGTGAAGTGAAAGTTGCCTCCTTCTACGCTGTCCTTTTTAACTATAAAAACAATTTCTGTTTTGAAGTGTAAACTGGACAGAAGTCTCCTCATTATACAAGACTGTATTCCTCATTGTACACATCAGCCTAGGAGCCTTTTCTAAGAGTAGCATGACATTTTTTTTTTTTGAATGCTGTTTAATTGGTGTGATTGAATGGATCTAATAATGGCTTCACTTGCTTCAGGAAATCAGGAACAGAGCTAAAATTAGAGAGGTAAGCTGATCTTAGTGAACAACTCAGGCATGTGGGAGCTTAGATGCCAGAACGCTAATACTGATTTTTATTTCCAGTGTGGTATTCGACTAAAGAAAGTTGCTTTAAGTTCTTGGAAATAATCAAACTGTGAATTTCCTGACTTGTAAAATGAAAATAAGATGACTTCCTTTTTTTCACTAGGAGAGCGAAGTCAATTAACTTTGTTTCAGTCACTGTCATTGCCCAATATTTATTCTAATACTAATGGTTAGTTTTATGTATATTTCAATAAGCTTGGAATATTGCTGCTTTGATTACTGGATAGGGTGGGCTAGAGGCAATATTTTTTCCATGAAGTTGTTGTCAATTAGATGTTTTGTTTTTTCTCCTAGAAACCCAGCTCAGTTCGTATTGATCAACTGGACCGTGAACAGTTCAGTTCTGATGTAATTACTTTCCCCATTATTGTCCACTTTGGAATACGACCTGCTCAACTCAGTTATGCTGGAGATCCTCAGTAAGATGTTTTTCCTTCCATCTTTCGTTCAGAAACTCATTACTGTTGTCATTTGTGCCTTAAATAGGGCTTGTTTATGTGCTTAATTGAGTCCGATATAAAGCTTAGTGTTCATGGTATTGGACACTAGCTCTTGTAAATTAGAATATAAGGTGTAAATTATTTTTCCTGCCATAATTCAGGATCTGCTGAAGTAAATGTGCATGCATGTGCAGTATGAAATTTCTCAACCTGAGAGCAGCTCTTCTAGGTCAGACTAAAGGTTCCTTAAGCTCCACATTATTTCTCTGAGAGGCTAAATATGGATTTTTAGAGAGAATAGTGTAAAAGGAAGGCGGAGGGGGAGAAATACCCAGGCTTCCAAAGGTCTATAGCATATGGGCTTCTGAGCTAGAGGATGTATTTTGATCACTGTAACAGCCCTGAATGGACCTTCCTTGTCTAAACTTCTCAAATCACTGTTTGACTCTTTTTATGCTACTGACAGGGAGAAAATTCCAGGTAATCATTTCCCCAGTACGATTGTGCATCATATGAAAGAGGACTCACTTTTGTTTCAGATCTGCTACTTGATCATTTGTTTAGATGCTTTTCAGGTCTCACATCTAGTAATGAAGAATATAACCATTTTCTGTTCACTTTCTTCATGACATTTATCTTTCTTGCAGCCTGCCATATCCTACTTAGTTGTCTCCTTCTATGCCTTGAAGGATCAAGTCTACGTACTGTTTCCTAGCTTGGAATCTGTTGCGTCCATGCCACTTCTGTCTGTACCTTTTATATCCTTATAGAGATTGGGAAGAATGGAGAGAAAGAGCAGAGAGGGAATGAGAACTTCAGGCAGAAGTGGATTTGTGTAGTAGCATAGAAGTCATTGCTGGATTTTTAATTCGTAATTTCTGACAATTTTAAGGAACTCTTCCAGTGATTTGGAGATTGATATTCTGAATGATGACATCCAGTATAGAGCCCATCTCTTGTGCTTGTATACTTTAGGTTGTCTTTTTCCTCATGCATTTTCCACTGTCTTTTAAGGACACTGAATTTCACCTGCAGTTTTGAGGCCAAATCACTCCTATGTGCATGTATGACAGACATACTCTTCTGCAATTCCTTGCTGAGAGTTTTAGATTGAATATGGTGGGAAGAGTGAGTGCTTATCCAGATGATAACCTATTTTTCTCTTGGCTTTGAGTATGACTTTTAATCCTCCTTGTCTTTTAGTTTTCTTATCTATAAAAAGAAAATAATTCAACCAAAGAATATAAGAACCATCTCTATTTTGATGCTGAATTTCTTCATATTTGTAAAGTTCTAGTACCTTGCATTGAAAACAGTATGAAGATACAAAAAATATCCTTCCCACACTTTTTTATTTTAGCTTTCCTTAAAATTTCCATGACTTTTTTCAGAGCTGCTTACAGAATTTAGGCATTTTTCTCTTTATCAAAGTAACAAAGCAGTTTTTGTGAAAGACCTCTGTGGTGCCGTCATAAATCTCAGGCTTAATGCTAGTGTATATATGAAATAGGTAGTCCCCAGAAAAGATGTCCTCCTAGTGTGTCTTTTCTTTATGAGGTTCTAATAGAGAATTACTACATTGTTATTGTAATCTGTTATTAATTCTCAAACTTAACGGCAATAACAGAGCTTGTTCTACCCATATTAATACTAGCAGTAAAACTTCTATTGTAGATAATAGTTTCAGGTTCTTGTTTTTGGGTTGAAACCTCCTCATGGCATTTGTTTGTTTTCTGGTTGGTTGGTTTGTTCATTAACTCACTTTTCTTCTTTGGATGGGAATTTGACAAAAATAGATGTGCTATTCTGCAGATTGCGGAAATGTGGAGAACAGAGCATAGGAAAAAAATCTATGAATTGACCATTTTAGATGTGTTTATAGACTCAGAAAATTTCAGGATCTCTAGAGGCAGAGAGTATACATTCAAGAATGCTGCAGAGAAATATCTATGGAAAAAATGCCAATAAGAAAAGATTTGTGTGCTTGTGTATGTGGGATGCTGGGAAGATTACAAAATAGTAAATGATGCAGCAGCTCTTTTACTGCTTTGCCCCTTCGTATGGTAACTTCCGATTAAAGCCACTGCTCTAAGTTGGTGCTGAGGAGGATCTTCTTTTGTAATGTAAATATAAAAGAAAACAATTGGGTAAACTTCTTCCCCCTCTCCTCTAATTCTCTGCTTCCTATTAAAAGTCTGGGGTTATGTTTTATCTTGAAAAAGCTACAGAGGTGATACTATTTTGAAGATAGCATTGTTTCCTAAAGACATGAGGTCCATATCATGACTTCGTAGTTCCTTCTCCTGTAATAACTTTTTGAACCTGTTGGTCATTAGCAGCTGAATATAATGGTGGGATGTTGTCTACAAATGCAGTAAGTTCTTACAAGTTTTGTGAAAAACTGTGCTAGAATGCAGAGGGACTCCCACTGAGGAAAAGTTCTGTTATTGCAGTTCATGTGTAATTAGACACCCCCTTTTCCTATTTGAAAAGGCTAGATAGTTGGAGAAAACCAGAAACCTAAAGTATATGCTAACCATAGAGAAAACTTGACTTGCTGTTTCCATTCAGCACAAACCCATAGGGAATGAAACTTTTATTTTGCTGTTTGCAGAGTGACTTTGTGTTGCACGTGACTTGTAGGGCTTTTCCTCATGTGCTTCACTGAGAAGCTTCAGCCAACGTAGACAGACACTTCTTGGGAAAGGTTACTGCTGCTTTTCAGTGAGTGATAGGTGAACCCTGTGGAGAAGAGGGAGTTTTCAGCTGCCTGAATTGAGATGTCATGCTGTGGGCAAGTCTTTTCAGCGTGCAGAGGTGGCCCTTTGGAGAGGTTGGGTGGGTTTCTGGGAGACGTGGGTTCTGCGCTGAGCTTTGCTGTTCACCTCACACTGCACACTAACGCCTTCTTTCTGCTGCCATGCCCACCCTGCTGGAACAACTGCAGAGACACTGTCACCTCTCTTGGAAAATGCTTTGAGATTTTTTTTTCTGGAGCAAAAATCCTTGTAGACAATCTGTGTGTATATGGGTACGTTATTAGCAGCTGGTGTGGTCATAAGGCCAAATGGTGAGAGACGGTTTTTGTATCAACCAAAATATTGGTTTTCTGTTTTTGTTCTTTAGATACCAAAAGCTGTGGAAGAGTTATGTGAAGCTGCGTCACCTGTTGGCTAACAGTCCCAAAGTCAAACAGGCTGATAAACAGAAATTATCGCAAAGAGAGGTATGCTGGACCTTCCTAAAACTGATAATTAAGCATTGTAATTCAGGATAGAATAAAGCCATATGACCACCCTGTTTATGGAAACAACAGAAATCCTGCACAAAAGATTCTCTTTTCAGGCTGTTAACACTAATTTTATTTTAATCTTTGCTTGTTAGTGAATGGATTTTTTTCCTTTTTTTAGTTGTCAAACTACTGCGAGTTTTTTCCCAATTATAGAAATGATCATTATAGAACCATAACTTCTTTATAGCCGTTGCCATTAATGGTTTCAAGAATTAGCATAGAGAAGGACTTTGTATTTCAGAGTGCATTTTTAACTGCCTCATAACTTTAAACATTTATTTTCTGAGATAAAAACTGCCAAACTTGTGCATGGTTTTAAACCATAATTTATTAGGCAGTCTTGGTGGCATTCCTTAAGATCTTTGGGTCAAAATCATATGGTGGTTGTTATTTTCAGTAATCTTTAATGACAAATGAGGTATTTGTTGAATTTCTTTTCTCTCTTTTTTTTTTTTTCCCCCTTGAAGCGATGAGCAATAAGCATTTCCTAAGTGCAGATGCTCAACTAATTTGGAATTAAAATCACAAAAATAAAGTCACCTAAATATAGACTAAAGGAGCCTGCTATTTTTTTTTAAGATCTTGGACTGAAACTTTGAATTTGCTTGGTGCACATTTACCAGGCACTCTTAATTGGACAACTTACGTAAAGAATACATGGAGGAGAAATTAACTTCTTTGGTACTGGATATAGTTTAATTAAGTGGTGTTGTCTCTTTTATTTATTGATTAGAAACTCTGATGATTCAGAGTATCCTGAGTTGGAAAGGACCCACGATGATCACTGAGTCCAATTTCTGAGTCTTCTTCAGTTTGCGAATTGTGTAGCTTTGGTTGCAGTAAATGTTTGATACACTTGACGTATTTTCTGATTTTTATTATTACTGCAAAGCCTAGTATGCTGTTGCATGAGCAAGAGTCTCAGTTAACATTTTATTTATGCTGATATTAAATAAGGCCTTAGCTTCTTTACTTGTAAATGGGGAAAGAAAAACAATATTGTGACTTAACTGTGCCACAATTCTAAGTAAAAAAAAAAAAAAATTGTCCCTAAAGGAGGTGATTTTGTTTGCTACAGCTTTCTACACTTAAAGCAAGTAGAAGGGAAGACCATTATTTTAGGGGCATCTTTTCATTAGGGGCTAATGGATGACTTATTTGTAGAAATGTAGTGGATTGGATGTAGGGGAGTGATTATGTTTTGCTGCAAAAGATAAAATGCTCCTTTGCTATTTATCACTTACTGTGTGGTGTGCTGATTTTTGTTTCTAAACCATATTATCTGGGATAATGAGTTTATCAAGTAATTTACCATCAGAGCGCCATACAGGGCTGAAGCAGAAGCTTTATGTGAGGATAAGCTATGCATTTTGCCAGTGGAGGTGTCAGTAACTTAGAAGGAGCTGGAGGGCTGCACCTGACTGGTACATGGGCTTTTAAAGATTATGAATCATATATTATGAGTAACACTGGAGTGCTCCTGAGCCAGTCAGTCTAAAAGTACAGCTAGAGCTAGCAAACATTGTAGCACCTGTCTCAGACAACATTCACTGACATAGCCTTGAAATGCAAATTTTAGACAATGCACAAGGGGTGCAGTGCTGTAAGCATCTCTGTTCCCTCTGCCATCGGTTATTCACTACTACAAGATTGGTTGATGTTATTATTTGTGACAAGGTCGTGCCTAGGGGCTTTATTCCTCTAACCTAACTTTGAGCATTTACAGCAGGTGCATAAATTGGGACCTGAAGGCTCACTTTGAAGTCAATGGAGAGAGAAATGCATTTTTTTGAAGCCATTTATCCTCCTTCATTGAATATAAAAGGAGCCAGGGCTAACTAGCCTCCTACCCTAGACGCCTCAGCGTTGAGGTGTCTGAAGTTTGATGACTCTGCATCTGGATAGATGCACCTCTGGGAACAGCTCTGTGAGTCTCTGCAGAACAGAAGACAGAGCCCATTCCTGCCTAGAGATGCTCACAGGCTTCAGACTGGAAGCTGGGAAGAGATGACTTTGAGCAAGTGCCCAACAGTGAAAGGAGAAGGAATGGGAGGCTGGGTTGCACCTTTTGAAAAGTTTCATGTTCAGGAGCAGGAAGAGGACTGAGGGAGTCTTTACCATTAGTGCATGCTGTGTGGGGAGCTTGCATACCCTGGAGGCTTTGTAGTATTGGAACCAGGAGATTCTGATCAAGGGATTATTTATTTTAGCTGTTTTTCTTTCATTCCATTTTTACAGAAATATTGTCTTGTGATAATTCTGTCAGAATCTTTTAATGATTCTGTCCCTGTCATAGTTTCTAGAGACAAACTGTTTATACAACACCAAACAGCCAGTTGTCAAGACAAAACAGATTTTTATTTTTTTTTAATTGAAATAATATTGGTAGATTTCATCATAATAGGCTCCAGGACTTGTGAATGCTGATGCCTTTCCCAAAGTAGGAGTACTAACAATGTTGAACAGGAACTATTATGAAGTAGCTGAGATCACAAAACAAAGCCTTGCTTTTACTTGGTCTGTTTTACTCCTCCTGAATGCTTCAAACCAGGAGTACTCATGGTGATGGACTTGAACGAAGAGGTTGTTTCACACACAAGGGTAAAAAACGGTGCTTTTGTAAGGTCCTTAACTTGCTTACAGATCATCTTGGATGTATGAGTTGAACTGGTTTGTTCTGTCATTTGCAGAGAAAAATGTAGTCGCCTCTGTTCTCAGTCTGACAAAATCCTTTGTCTGCACTGTACTTCAGCATGTTCACCACAGTCTGGCTGGCAGCTACAAGATTTGGACTAGTCTTAGAAACTGCTCACCAAAACCAAACCTTAAACTGGTATCGTGAACGCACTTGTGTGCATTGATACTGCTTTGTTTTGGAAGGTTCTTCACAGGAGCTCTGCTCTCTCCCTGTCTAGGAAGCACTGCAGAAAATTCGTCAGAAGAACACAATGAGACGTGAAGTGACCGTTGAGTTGAGTAGCCAGGGATTCTGGAAAACAGGGATACGCTCTGATGTCTGCCAGGTGACTAAACCACAGAGATGTCTGATGTATTTTCTTTCTTGATAGCTGCCATTTACCTCCTGTAAGGGTTTGCTGCTATTCTAGGCTGAAGAACCAAATGGAAATGAATACTTGGCTTCAATAAGATCAATCACTTTAGGGAACTGTTCTAGTGTCCTGTCCACCCCCTCCACACACAAAAAAATTATTTTCAAATTTTTGTTTTCTTGCCACTGGTTGATAAGCACAGGGAAGAGGGAGTAGGAATGCTCAGCTTGAGGCTGGAGGTTAGCCAAATGTTGTGTCTAGTGTGGAACTGCAAGGGCTTCTTCATCCATCAGTTGGATTGTTTCTAGATATTTTTATTTTAATATCTTTTTCTATTTAGATATTTTTAAAAAATAATTTTACAGTGCAGCACAGAGAAAGATCTTTTTACTTGGAAAAAAAAAGTCAGGAAAAACCCACCACAACTAACTTTTGGATTAAAACAGGTGACCCATAGGAAGACAGCTTTTAGATGCTCTTTCATATGCATGACATCTCTAAGGTACAGATCTCTGCCGGATCCTAGTCTGAAGCAGTTGACAGCCACTGACTTTGATATGATAAAAATAAGTGCAATTTTTATATAATATTGTATTAGTAAAATTCAAGTAGTTATAATGGCCAAATACCTCAATTAGAGGTATACTTGCATCATTTTTTTAGCTGTTGTTTTAGAGGTGTTATTTAAGAATTAAATGCTTACAATTTAATATTAACTTAATGGTATGAAGTAGAAGCTTTGGGGATTGCTAAGCAAAGGTATAGTTAGAAATCCTACTGTTATCTTGGAAATCTGGTAAAGCCAAAGGGGAAATTCTAATGGGAGAGAAATGCTAATAACTAAAGTTACCTTTCTTCTGTCTGAAACATTTCTTGTGATTCTACTATTGCTTCTGAAGTCGAAGAAAGAGAATAGTGGCACAGTATCTTCTCACATAGCTGAGGAAAAGTACAGCCCTTTTCTAATTTTTTGTTGCATACTGTATCTTTTTACAGGTTAAGTAAACTGCAAATTTCTAATTTAGGAGCTTTGAAACAGTTCTGTGTTATAATATTTTCTGTGATTCATCTTTTAAGGTCTTCTTGGCTATTCCTGTTACGTTTTGTTGTTGAAGGACAGCAAAACACCAAAGAACAATGAAAATAAAGCTATTTCATGTTTTTGTGCCCATCTGCAGCTATAATATCTAAATCAGCCAGTTCTGGTATGAAGGTTCTTTGATTTGATTTCTTTGAGAGGCCAAGAGTAGACAAACTGTATGTCTGTAAAATGAAAGATTGCTGCTGTTGCTACATGCTTTTTCCAGATTAAAGAAGACTAAAACTAAATACACATAAATCAACTCTGTGGGCAGAGCTAAAATGCAGTGATTTAAAATTAAAAGCATTGCTGTTTAGAAGATTGAAACTCTTTTAAGTCACTCTGATAGCTTATAGTTGCTCTAAGTTCCATGTAGCAGTAGTGACGCTGGTCTTTGCAGAGTCAGAAATGAACTGCTTGGAGGGGGAGAAAAAAGGGTGAGGGAAACATTCCAAAAATGTAAAAGTGCTCTGTTCTGCCCGGCTCAGTTGAAGTTATCGAGCAGATGAAGTATGCTACTTGGCCACTGAACTGGGCAGCACTTACTATGCAGTCTGGCGGGATGGAGCCGTGCTAAGTAGATGCCACCCTCCTCATACACACGTTGTTGTCTGTATTGTTGCTGGTGTGCCCTCAACAGCTGTGTTAAGTCTTCAGGGTGAGGAGAAAAATGTGTTTCAAAATATTTCAGCTTACCTGGTTCTTAATAGCTTCAGGTCAGGCGCATCTGCCAGCCTGGGGGATGGTGGCAGTAGCTGTGGGAGCACCTGAGACAGTCCCTGCCTTGCCGTGCCAGCTGCAGTGAGAAAAGAATTTGCAGCATAGTTAAAATCACATGTATTTAAAAACAGAAGCAGAAGTTACTTGTATGTTTATAACCAGATGCAAGTGCCAGGATTATGGGATGACTCCTGTGGCCATATGATTTCAGGAGATTTTTTTAATCACTAGCCATTCTTTAGCCTAGTACAATTTTTAAAATATATATTTGATTTTCTTACGAAGAGATAAATACATAAAACATCAGAAACATCAAATAGCTGTAATCCAACATGATGCACATTAATTGAATCAATCAAGTATTTAGTGCCATGAAAGCAGCACTTTGTCAACATAACTGCAAGAGTCAAATTAAAGGCTTTCTGTATGCTTCTAGGGAGATGTCAATTCTTCATTCACTGCGCCAGAGCTGATAAAAATCTAAAACTTTATATTTTAGTCCTCAAACTTATGGACACATATATTATAAAGAATATTAAACCTTGCTTGAGGGACTCCACACAGCCCCTGGCGCACCCCTTCACCCCCCTGGGCACAGGGAAGAGAATGGTAAAAAGCTTGTGGGTTGAAATAAAGACAGTTTAATAGGATAACAAAGGAAGGGAATAATAATAACAATAATGATACTATAGCAAGCGATGCACACTTTATCTGCTTACTAGATGATCAAACAGCAACCTTTCTGATATTTTTTTAGCACATTAAGCCAGCAAACGCCAGACAACAGCATTTCAAAAAGCCCTTAATTCTTCCTCAGAAGGAAATGAAGCAAGTCACTAATAACCATGCTTGAAAATCAAGTAGCTACTGTTGTTTGGTGAAAGCTGGTTAAAGTAGTATAAAGTGCTTCTTCCCTAAAGCTATGAGGCAGAGGGGAAATGGTCTTTCTTAATCTTTGGTACTAACCTAAAACTACAGGATGTTAATGAGAAGGTACAAACATATTGCGTCGTATTCAGTCACAGCATATTGAAATTTGATGTTCGTGATGACCAGACATTTTTGTCTAACCTCATTCAAAATATTAATAAGTAGAAGACTGGGTTTATGTATTTATTCATTTAGTCTGGGTGAGGCTGTGTCCCCACTGTGATGATGCAGATAGACAAATCTGATTAAGTGTTCTGATGATGAAGGTTGGGAAACCATAATCATTTTTTTCTTCATTTAAGCCAAAACAGTAAAACTCAGTGTTGTGACAACTAGAAAATGCTCGTATTTATAGTTTAGTCAGCCACGTACTCTGTACACTGAAGTTAAATGCTTTTCCTTATTGCAATTGTGTTTTAGCATGCAATGATGCTTCCTGTCCTCACCCACCATGTCCGCTACCATCAGTGTCTGATGCATTTGGACAAATTGATAGGCTACACTTTTCAAGATAGATGCTTGCTGCAGGTAAGCTATGAAAAAAAAGAAAATAAGGTTTGTCTTCCTAATATTATTGAGTTTATTCATAATCCTGCCTGCTGTACAAACTTGAGAAATGCACTGCATTGCCACAGCTTGGACATACTTGATTACTTGCACTGCAGATCTTTCAAAAGTTTCAGTTATCCCAAGAGACTTTAGAGATGTCTGTTGTGCAGGTAGGCATACACCTACCTTTGCTCTTGTGATAAATCTGGATTTGCTTGTAATGTGTAGAAAGATAAAAATAAGCTTACTGAAAAGACTGGCAGGTATATTGCTCATTATTTCTGCGTAAGTTCTTTTTTTAGATATTTGTGAAGAATATGATGCTATTCTGCAGATGAGCATACATGCCTTGCTTCTTCCTTTTATAGTCTGCTGTTCTAAAAAACAGTAACTTGAGCGTTGCCATTTTATTTTGCATTTATAGCTAGTGAAAAGGAATTTGCAAACTACTGTTCAGCTCTTGGTTTCTACAAGTACGTGATGAAAATTTGGCATTTACAAACAAGGACAGGAACTGGAGAGGAGAATTTACTTGTTTTACATGCATCCATATCGCATGACCAGTTATTTATGTAAGTGCATATTTGGAATTGATCAGCTCCAGAAGGCTGATTCCTGGCATGGTGGCCCCTTTCCCCTTACATTTTTTTCTGAAGTTACTGAAGGGAAATGGAAACTTCTGTTCAGGATTCCCCCCTGAAATAAGCATCATTTCTCTCCACTGACTGGAGCTGAGAAAGGCAAATTTTTTTCTAAGTTCAAAACATGCAGTTTCTGTATGTATATGGAGACTTCACTCCCAAACTACTTGAAGCAGAGACTTATGGAGAAATCTTTTATCGTAGCTTCTCTATTTTCTAGAAGTTGGTTTCCAGGGCTTGTCCTACTGAAAGTTACATTGAACACTGGGCATCTTGTGGGATTTGGTTGCTTGCAGACTGCCTTAGTTTTATTTAATACAAAGGATAAAAATGCAGTGATGGAAGTCTTCAAAATGGTGAGACCAAGCATAGAAACCAAAAAGGAAATTGCAATTGAAAAGAGGAAAAAGCATAAAATCGAGTGTGTCAACATTAGTCAAAGTTTAGTTATAACAAAAGTACTTTTTAATGCTTGATCCCTATTCAAATTTATTTAAAACCTACAAATTTGTTCCAAAAAAGGAAGAGCTTTTTAAAAATGTATATAGTACCAGTCACCTACTTAAGCATAGGCAATACTAGATGTATAGTTTTCTATTGATTTTTACCTGTTTCATCATGATGTATTCTTCTTAAAGTACAGACGGGGCAAGAAAGATTACAGTAATTTAACTATTCAGAGAAGTTCTAATGTGTCATCCAGTTCAGATAGAGCAGAAGTTGAGAATGCACAATTGTGACAAACTTATTAATATTATCAAGGAATTAAAAAGGACTTGGTGTTCTTACTATTGATTAAATATAATTTTACTCTAAAATAATTAAAATAGTCTTTGGAAAGCCACGGGCAATGTGTGAATGAACTGCTGGAATGTCTTTACTCACAGTCTGCAGCACCAGTCCTGCAGGTGTTTCAGAACTAACTTTCTGCAGTTTAAATTTGCTGATGTATCTCTTGTTTTATATACAAGGTGTGTGTACACATGCAATGATATGTGTATAAGGTTTTAGGTGTGTATGTGTAAAGTAAGAGAAAATGCATGAGTTTGCAGGAGGGAGTCCTAGTAGTCGTTCTATTCACCACCATTTTTGTAGTGGTGATAGCAGCAAAGTAAGCTTTTGATAATGCTAGATGATACAAATTTAAAACAGAAGACCAATCCTGCCATTGCTGTTCACCTATAGTTGGAGAATGGCCTTGTATCATGACAGAAGGAGTTGTTCTGAGAATAACCATGCCAGGGATAATATACTTGTTTGTTGTTTAGCTTTTTGAAAGGGGAAAGTTTTACAGATACTTAAATAACCTAAATCAAATATGTGAATGGTTGAGAAATTCTTGTAGTTGTTCATATTTTTAATATGATTATTTATGCTGCAATGTTAGACTGAATATATGTTTAAATAAGCAAAGGTATTGAAATCAGGTCAGCAAAGCTTGTAAGCAAAACTCTTGGAGAAAATCCACAGTTCATGCTTTTTCTCTTCTAAATGAATTTTTCTTTAAAGAAAAAAAGTGTTGAAAGTTAATTAGTTAAATTGATGATTGGGCATAAATGTTGCTTCTTTCTGACATCTGAAATAGTACATCCTGCATTTAAATTGCTGGAACCAAGCTACTAATTGACAGCATCACTTTGTAGCCTTTCTTCAAACTAAAAAATAACAATTATTAGCTACTAGTCTAAGATTATTTTTTTTTACATTTGCAAAAATACATCTAAGCCTTTTTCTTTTCCTGTATGTGCCACATTATAGCTTGCCATGACTCATCCAAGCCATCACTTAAACTTTGGAATGAATCCGGATCATGCTAGAAATTCCTTATCCAACTGTGGGATTCGACAGCCGAAGTATGGAGATAGAAAAGTTCACCATATGCACATGAGGAAAAAAGGTATGCTGTTACACCACTGCTGTGTTTTTCTCACCTCACACTTAATCAGTAAGAAATGTTTTTTGTCTGTTATCATTTTGTTGGCCATTGTTCTTCTGAGAGTTCCCTTCAGTGGAGGATTTCGGTGGTTATACACAGACACCCGTGAGATCTTTCTAAAAGACTGGATTTTTCAAGTTAGTCCACAAGTAAAGCTGAGAAAAAGCAAGGATAATAAATGGGAGGATGTATTTTCTTTAATTTTTGACAAGTATTGTTTTCTTAATTTCCTGCTCAATGTGGTAAGCAAACTGGAGGATATTTTGTAAAAATGTCTTAATGTGAAAATGTGGTCTGTCTGCTGCAGAATATTCCTTACCCCTTAAAAGTATATTCAGCTGTAATGAAGTAAATTGATCATTGTTTATGTAATGTTTGGAAAGTCTTTTTCACGCAAAGGTGGTATTTTTATCTGGTGCTCTGAATGCAAAAATACAATAATATTGTAATGGGACTGCAGTCAGTTAGGCAGAGAGCATCTGTAAGAATTATACTTGCTGTAAGTAAACCCTGTAAATAACAGGATGATCTTGTATGCAGCAATTACAGTAACATTTTGAATAATTTTTTTCTAAGCCTATTCAAATTGAATTAGTGGTTGTTTATTTAATAGTGCCTTGTTTATATTTCTAGGGATAAACACCCTGATAAATATTATGTCCCGTTTGGGACAGGATGATCCAGCTCCTTCCAGGTAATGAAAATAACTGTTTGCAACTAGGGATGCTGTTGCAGAGGGAGATGTTTGATAGAAACACCCAACTTACTGTCAGCAGCAGCTTTGGCGTATAGTTGAAATGAAAAGTCATTTTGAATTGACTTTTATATTACGAAGATGTGCTGAAACTCCATTAGCAGTGACATAGTAAATGTTTGGTCATGCCTGCAGAAAATTCCTGAGGAAGGCTTTAACAGATAATTCTATCATCTTTGTTTATCCTTGAAATGAGGAGGGCTAAAAGGCTACCCTTTTGCTCTCTGCAGACTGAAAAATGAGATTTGTTGTTACTGCTATCATTGCTATAAATTGGATTCTCCATCACGTTTCCTCACAGTGGTACCTTCCTGGCATGGCACCTTGTTAACACAAGCGTGATACGGAGCATGGGCTTCTTTGATTTACTGGTCCAATTTAAAGATATATGTAAAAAACATTAATGTTGTAATGTAATAATCCTTAAATGACCACTAAGAATTCTATATAAACAAATAATGTTTAAGGTGTGGTTTGTAGCCACAAGCACCATATTTAGCCAAAGTGAATAAACAAAGCTCATAGGGCTAATGCAAGAAGTAGTTGTATCTGAAATCTCAAGTGTGTGAACTAGCGGGCAGAGTATGTTTTAGGTAAGAAGCCCAGTTATTGCACTAATTAAGAGTCATCAATTTGGGGGAAGCTTGGGAATGGGAGAAGTTGAGTTCTGAATAAGTTGTTGTTGCAGTGTTCCCCAAATGCTCTTTCAGCTTAGACCATGCCTCTCTTTGAAGAGTCAGCCTCAAGCTTATTTTGGCCCTCTTAAAATAGTGTGAGATAAGGCTAAATTGCAGTAATTCTCACAAAATAACACAAATATAAAATCCCTCTTCTGAGGCCTGTGTCTTCCGCTGTGCTGCTAAACAGAGGACTTGTAGTTTCGCTCACACTGTTTTATGCAGTGGAGGCACTTGCATTCTTTCAGCCCATAACAAAGGCCTGCTATTTCAGAAATTAGACTAACTATATAATTGTTGGGGGAGTGCAAATTACAGTAAAAGCTGTCAAACACTTGAGAAGGATCTTCTGGATTAAAAAAAAAAAAAAATCCTGTGGCAATGGCCTTGATTCTAGTACAATCATGTGTGAAGTCAAAATGGTGCTACTTACGCTTTGATATGTAGAACAGAAATTTGTATATATTTGAAGACAAATTCGGGTTCTTTTTCAGCTGCTGTGTCCTGTTAGTCCTTTGTTATATAAGCAGGCAGAGAGTTTGGAGGAAAGGAAACTTTATGCAAAGCAAAGGAGTAGTGATAGAAGAAAAGGAAAACACAGGAAATACAAGATGCTACTACTTTAATTGCATCTTGGAATGGATCTTCTTGTACAGCTGTTTTTTCCTTTAAGCTCAAAGAAAGTTACAGAAAACATGGCATTTAAAGGTGCTATGAAAAATGAAAATACTTCCTCCTTTGTAGCTGTGCCATACCAACAAATCTGTTGCAGAGTCATCACACCCTGCAGGTGTTGACGTTAACAACGTGCATTTCCCTAGTTGCCTGCACAAGACTGAAGACAGGCTGCTTGTTTCAATCACCTGGTGCCCTCTGATGGTCCAAGAAACCCGACCTCAATGCCAATCACTGGAACTGTTTCCTTTCTCCATTTGTTAAGCTCTGACAATAGCTCAGAATGGAACATTGGAAAATTTCAAAGGTGGCGGTGTCAGTCCTAAGTTTCAAGATTACATGTAGTTTTTGTTCTGGTTTGGAAAGGATTGTAAGCCAGAGAGGGCGGGGGAGGCTGCAAGAATGTCTATCATGGCTGATTGGCACTCAGCTCTGATTTATTCTTTTTTAATTGTATTGTGTAAATAACTATCATGTGTTACTTAGCTGATAGTAAACCTTAAAATGCCTTTTTCAGGATTAACCACAACGAGCGTTTAGAATTTCTGGGAGATGCTGTGGTGGAGTTCTTAACGAGGTAAATGGGGAATTCTTGAACAGTCCTCACCTTTGTATGTTATTGTCATATTGTTGGGCTTATTGAGCTTTGCAGTGTCTGCTTTAAGACTATGTATGTTTGCAGTCCTGTCTGATATTTAGAGCTGCACATGTGCACACAGCTCTCCTGAAAATTCCTTCAGTGCTGATGATGCAGCAAGGAAGATGACAAAATGAAAAACTAGACTTTCTGTTTCATGGAGTGCAATTTTAAGTTGATTGGGGTTAAAGATTATTCAGCTACAGATAAGTTGAACTCTGTACCCTTTTTAAAAAAAAAACAACAAAACTTATTGTTCTTAGCATGCCTTTTTGTTTCTATGGGTTCTTTTTCTCTAGTTGCAAGTGAAAAGCATTTTTTGGTAATTTTGGATGTATTGCAGTTCTTGCATTTCTAGTTATTAGGCCTGTAGCTTCCATAATGTCTGTGTGTAAATAAAATAGTTGAGCATAAATGTAATTTATTTAGAAGTAATAACAAAAAAATATGGATCATGAAAAATTGCTCCAGTTTTGGTCTGTTTTGAGTATTCTGACATCAGTGAACAATACAGGGATATTATCAGTTACCTCCATTGGCATCTCTTACCTGAGTACTAGAGGTTAGCACAAAATAAAGATTATAATCCATTTTTAGCTGCTTTGTTCTACTGTGTTTAATAGGCAAGTACTCTTGTTTACTGTGAAGCTTCTCTTTAAGCAAGTTTGTTATACGAATAACAAAACTGCCCTTATATCTCCATTCTCTACGAGCTTCTACTAGCCATTAGCTACTCGGTATTAAAAGCTATTAGTCTATAAAGGTCTCCACTGCCCTTAATACCCATGGCCTTTTCTCTCATACAACAGTGCAGGCTGATAAGATGGAAGACTTGCTGATTAAAATGTCTTGCATTTTTCATTGTCATTGTTCATCAACCATCAGTTGACTTTCTGGGCTAACTTTTGTCTCAATTCAGAAAAAGCTTGAGCTGCATTACTGTTCAATAGAGCATGTAAGCACCTATTTAAGTCTGAATTTTTTTTCTAACTCTTGACCTCACATCTCTGCTTTTGTGAATTATGATGCTTGATTAGATTGCCTCTAAGTTTTATAGCAATTTTTGCCTTTAATTTTACATCCATCTGGGCTTTTCTCCCTGTGTACTGGGTTAACAAAAAATATTTTAGTAATTAGTGCCATCCACAGCCTTATTTTGTGGGATGGTAAAAACCCTCTCTGTATTAACTTCTTTCTGACATGGGTTAGATAGTCATATATGAAGATATTCAGAATCATTTATCCTTTACTCAGATCTTGGTTGGATCACTGAATTACTTTTTTTGGTTTTGTTTCTGTTTTTTGAAGTATCTTACTTGCATGATGACAATACCATTAAAGGCAGTTGAAAGCCTGTGATTTTTACTCTTTTTTTTTTTTTTCTTTTTCCTGTGGTATTAATGACTTTGCACATTTGGTAAATCCAGACTGTTGAGTTCTGTTCTTTGGCTCTGTTAGCATCTATTAGAGTACTGTGAGAAACTTGTAAACCGAATCTCCCGAGCGGTGCCCAGCCTCAGTCAGTAGTCTCATCTCGACACACTTGGTGCCTGCGGCACGGCGTTTATGGCTGGTGGTTCCCTCATGCTTTATTCCTCAGCATGTGGTGGGTGCCAGCCTCCCCAGCCCACCACTGCTGGGGGCTGGAAGCCTGCAGGTCCTGAGGGAACTGCATGGCGTTGCAGGGATTTAGAAATTACGTGCTGCCCAGCAGAGAGAGAAACAGCAATTTTCCTCCCTTCCTGCCAATGCTATCCAGTCAAATATTATTGAACGTTGGTTTAATGTTTGTTTCTCTACCTTACTTCAAGCCGAGTTGCCATCTTGGGAAGGGGCCTGTGTTACCAGCTAAGGTCTGAGGGCAAAGCTCAGTTCCCAAGAGGCACACGTGGTTCATTTTTTACCAAATGCTGACAGCATCTGATTTGATTTTTGTTTTGCCAGTGTTCACTTGTACTACCTGTTTCCCTCTCTGGAGGAAGGAGGATTAGCTACGTACCGCACTGCCATCGTACAGAACCAACACCTGGCCATGTTGGCTAAGGTACAGTTTTATACGTCTGTGTTTGGCACCCATAGGTGGGATACCGTTAGTGCGTGGATTCGTTCTTGAGGGATCTGCCTGCTTTGAACATCAGTGTCTTTACCCTGTTTTGTGTACAAGATTTGAGATACAGGAACTCTTTTCAGTTTGCAAGTTAGATTTTAAAGATGAAGTAGGACTTAGACTTTTCTGTAAAGCATGTTTTTAGGAGGACTAATTTTTGTAGGCAAAAGGATAAGTTTTTAGGATGCTTATGTTGAAGTTGTGTCTATATTTACCTTTAAATTGCACTGGTATTGAAACTGAAAGTAGAATTTTAGTGAAGAAAAAGAAACAAACTTTTTGTTTATAAAAGGACTTCCTGATAGAGTATGTAAGGAGAACATGACAGCAAGTGGTAGAGAAAGTGGGGAAAATATAATTTTGTCTGCTCCCTAACCTAGGCAGTCATTTTCAGATTCACTGTGAACTGTGAAAGAGAAATATGTTAGGCTTTTGGTGAAAAGTTGTTTTATCCCATGGGAAAAATTGAGATGCTTCTGAATTTTGTTTCATTTAATTCTGTGAATGACAGCTTTTTATATTTCCACATGATGGGCGGTGAGAATATGATATAGAAAGTTGATTAAGTCTCTGTTTGTATTCCCTTCTTCATACTTGATTTTGTTAGCATGTTTTTTAAAAAACAGTGAGACTCACTGATGTAATGTATTAAGCCGTGCATGCACGCATGCGCACACGTCCACTGTGTACTGCTGATAGTTTTCAGGTGCTCTTTTAATCTTCTCTGTTCATATTCATGCAATAATTTAAACAAGCATATCCAATCTTGAGATTTGGGCAAAAACCGCATGATTTCTAACATGTCATCTTTTAGCTTAGCTCTTAGGAGAGTCACAGGACAGTGAGTGAACACAATCATTTTCCTCCAAAGCTTTCTTTAATGATGTAGATAAGCATGAATTGACTGAAATGTTTCAATCAGCCCAAAAATGGTATTGAACTACCTGACTTTTGAATTCATGTTACTATTTTAAAACTTGCTTCAGGAAAGCTCATATATTCTTAAAGCTCTGTTCACAGCTTTTATCATTGTACGTGGGCAATTTGTGAAAATTTTTATTGCAACACTTTTTAAACTGTATTTATTTATTAGATACAACGCTAAATATTAGGTATCTGTGTATTCCTGATTTCCCAACTTACCTTTTTTCCTCTTGTATATTTTGCACGATGTTCCTGGTTTCATCCCCTTTAATTGTCCCTTGTAGTGTCATGTAGCATTCAGTTTACTTAATATAATTCTCAGCTCCTCAACTTCTCTTGTACATGTGGAATGCTGTTTTAATTGAGGATCAAATGATAAATTTCTGTAGCTTCTAAGGGACACTGTAGCAGAAATTTTAAAAATAATCTGAAATGTATTGTGATCAAGGAATGAGAAGCAAAACACATGCAAAAAAACCCTGAATACAAGCTCCAAAAATGAAGATAATCCATTGGAGGTGGGGGAGACACACTGACACCCAAACAACACCTGTTAACATGAACAAATGACAATAATCTGTAAGAAGTTGACATTTGATAAAAAACAAGTGTCCCACTTATGTTGAGTCTGAGTGATCCTTGCACTTTATAAAGTGCTATGGAACATCATAAATTCCCTGTGTTCTGGAGCAGTGAATAGGCTCTCATTCATTGAAAGTGGAAGACTCGTTTTTTCCAATTGAAAGGTATCTAAACCACGTACCTCAAACAAGTTAGTCTCCACTTTTACCTCTTAAATATACTTCAGGAGGATGAAGTTGAAAGTTAATGAGAAATTAGTAAAAACTTACACCCAGTTGGGAAGAACCTATTCTCATGCAAACTTTGCAAGATACACAAATCTCTTCTTTAAAAATTGCAATAATGGTTTGTGTCAAAAAAGTGAATATGTCAAGAGAATCTAATAGCTCTTGCCTGCATTTCTATAGCAGAATGATCATATAATATATTAAGATACCTGAATCACTGCCTGAGATTCTGACTGGCAAGCAGAACTATGGTTTAGGCAATAAGTGAATATTAATGATGCACATTGAAAGGAAAAAGAAAACTAGATGGCACTGTGGATTAAAATATCAGTCTTCTGCTTGCAGTGCCCAGAGATTTTTGTTACTGCCACCTGTTGACGCTCTTAGAGGAAAAAGCCAGATGTTCAATGGACTGCGTCTACCAGAGTTCCTGTTCCTCACTGTTCTAATTTATCTTTTTCTTGTAGGCAAAATCTTTTCCCTCAGTGGTAACTTCCCTCCCTTTGAATGTCTCTTTGGCATTTCCAGAGGCAAATCACATGAGGGCAAACTACCAGCAAGAAACAGCACATTGTACCAGCCGGTATTGGGCTGTTTTTCTGTCACACCCTCAGCCCTCCTCTTGAACTCGTTCCTAGATCTCACTAATAACATGTTTTGATCTGGCTTCCTTTGACAATTTGGTTTGATAATTCCTAGCTTTCCCACACTATCACACTGTAGTTGCTTGCCTCTGATAAACAAATACGAAGTTTTCTAATTTTAGCTTATGTTGGAACTGAAACTATGGAGAAAAGCTTTAAAGTTCTCTCAAACCCACTTGCTGCATAATAATAGTGTAATTGAACTCTAGTGACTAGAACTGGTACTCTTGTACTTCTAAAGCCACGTTTTTAACTCTTTCTACATATTCTACAGAAGCTGGAACTAGATCGATTTATGCTTTATGCTCATGGTCCAGACCTTTGCAGGGAATCGGATCTCCGCCACGCCATGGCCAACTGCTTTGAAGCCCTAATAGGTAAAGCATGTGTATTTGTGTGTGCAGACAGTTATGTTTTAATATGTCTACATGCTGTGTGGACTGTGATGGAGGAGACACGGGTCTGTGTGTAGTGTTAGTAAGGGTAGGCGATAGTAAAGCTTCTTAAATCTTCTTCGTCTCTTCCTATCTCCTGCAAGTATGCCACATGTGTAACATAATGAGTTTGCCATATTACAATGAAAATCTCATCTTCCATATCCTGCCTCCACGCACTGAAAATGCGCCCATTTCATACCATCATGGCGCAGCACTTCTCTCTGTCACCCCAGAACTCCACCTTTCATCACCACCATGGTGTGCCACCTGCAATTGTCTGGAGGAAGTAGTTCCGTCACTATGGCCTGGCAGGAAGAGTGCAGCCTCACTGCTTCCAATCGTGCTTGCACAGACTTCCCAGATGTGGAGTCACACTTCAGCCCTGAATTTTAAACTCTGCAGCTTGCTTTCTGAATGCACCAGGCACTCCCAACCAGGTCACCAGCCTGCTTCCTCTGTGCCCTGCTGGCCTTCTCCTGTGAATTGAATGAGGCGTTTGTCAAGTAAATAAATATTTTTTTGGCCTTTGCATTTTCCTTACAAATAGAAAGTACGGCAATATGCCATGGCTGGTGTAATAAAGCTACCAAAACCCTCTAGCTGAGGATGAAGGGGAGTTGTGTCAAGCTTGCTGTCGGGCACTAAGGTGCTGACCAGTGACTGGCTGTGCTAGTCAAATTTATGTTGGAGAAGAAATCAAGACTGCCTGACCACGATTACCAAATAAACAAGCAGTAAGGTGGAAATATGATCTGTTATATCCACACAAGCTCTATTGTGTGGATATAGCATATTTTTATAAAACTTCTTTGAATACAGAAAGCGAGCTAAATCTCACTGATTTGGCTTCATATTCATCCATCTGTATTGTACATGATATTAGCTATGGGAATGGCTTAGCCCTGATCCAGGTCTTTACACACTACACAAGCTCCTAAAGCATTTTGTCCTGCTTTGAAAAATAGATCATAGCTGGCTTAGATGTCAACAGTTCTGTGCATTCTGCCTCGGGCCAAATTGCATTTCATCTTATCAAGAAATAAGATTTGTCTTTTTAACTCTATTTTGCTATCCATGAGTGCTTTGATCTTTAATTTAAAAATAAAAAACAAACAGAGAAGGAGTGCTAGATATGTATCTGTGGCTTTGTTCATATACTTCAGCTTGTCTAGCGTGTAATGATGAGGACTATTTGGCAAGCATTGAGATTTGCTAAGAGAGCAGGCTTACTGTTTAACCTCCAATACAAAGTTGTTCACAAAGTTAATTGGACAATAAGATTTTGTCAGGGCCATAGCTAAAATCTGAGAGCTTGTTGAGGGACTATAAAAGTATACGTGGGGTCTGGAACTCCTACGTGAGAACCTTTGTAAAAGTCTGGTGCTTCTTCCCTGTGATGAAAATAATAACCAAAAGTGTAAGCAGGCTGCCTAGGACCTGTTTGAAGTTCTGTCCTCCCATAATATGCCTCTGGCAAGATAGTATTATAAACCCCCAAACTGTTCTCCAAAGAGTCCAAAGAAAGTAGTTGACCTAGTAAGGAATTAGAGGAGGGGAAAGACACAGCAAGGCAAAATGTGTTCTCCCTGTATGTGGGAACATACAGAGACTCCCTTTCTCTGTGTTCTTCACGTAGCTCCGTATTCTGTTTGCTTACACATATGTGCCCTCCAGTAGAAGCCCTCCTGTAAAGAGTATAAGACTATCAAAGGACAAAGTGTTGATATTGAATTTATAAAGTGCCTGCGCAGATACAGAGTGCATATGGTATACACAAAAAAATAGAATATGCTAGCACAAGTTTTGCAGAGCTTGTTATAAGGGGCATGTGGAGCGCTAGTGAGGGCTGTATATGCAGTTTAAAAACAAAAAACCAACAAACACAACAAAACAAAACCCCCACAAAAACATGTAATCTCCAGAAATTGAGAGATACAGAGATGGAGTTTCCAGTTCAGACAATGTGTTATTGTGATACTGGGGAGACATTGAGGTTTGGAATAGTCCTAACGCATCATTTATATGCAGAATGTAACATTGTTAAAAGAACAGAATTAATGAAAATTATTTGCTAGCTATTGAAATGTGTTTCATGGCTTTCACTATCTGCATATATGGTATAGTTAGTTAATTAGTGGAAACTACTTTTAGAAATAGATTGCTTATAGCCTAATTTATTTAAACTTTGCTCTTGGATGTGTCATTTTCACTGATTTAACTATTTCAGGTTTTTCTGTGTATTTTATGACCATTGATTTCTGTTGGTGTTCAACATGCTTTAAATTTCTCAAATAACAGATGTTACTGCAACAAAGCATGCTTTTAAAACATAAATGTATTGGAGATGAAGGCAAAGATCTTTGACTTTCCTGTGTATATAATTTTCTAAATACCAGTGCATTATTGACCTTTGACATATTGGTCCTCTTATGCAGGAGCTGTTTATCTAGAGGGAAGCCTAGAAGAAGCAAAACAATTATTTGGACGTTTACTCTTCAATGAACAGGTATATATATCATTTGATTTCCATTTTAAAAATAACTGAAGACATGCTTTCTTGTCCGTTGTTTTACTTGGGAATCACAAATGAACAGGAATACACCTGTTGTACTTAGTTCCTGGAAACTGAATGTAGCATAGTGTGTTTAGGAAGCTGCTGGTTCAGGGAGGGAAAAAAAAAATAAAAAAAAATCAGTGTTTCCTCAGGTGTCCTGTTCACTGGTTGGCTTAGTTAGGGAAGGATGGGTGGTGTGGGAAACCTGCAGGTGCCCATTCAAAGTGCTACTCTCACAACAGAGAGGGATGCTGTGGATCCAGACATCATGATTTAGGGAAATGACGCATATGTAGAGCGACTGTTCCTGTTTCATCAGTTGAATCCTCCCACCCCTAAAAGTTTTAAACATATCTCTGAAAAAAATACAGGGGATTTCATCCAAGATTTACCTGATTGCATAGTTAAAGATTGATCTGTTCTTGCATACTGTATCTTAGATCACTGTTCGTTGGAATTTATCCCATATAATAGCTAAGGAAAGTAACCAGTACATACTGCTGGGACAATACATGTGGCAGTGGTGAGGGGATGAATTATACAGTGTTTTCCTTCTTGAAAGTCTCTGAGTCTGTGAAATGACAAAGCTTATTAGAAAGAAAAGTATTTCGAAGCCTATTGTAACTCAGTGTTTATTTGCTGCTCGGTGCCTGTAGTGAAGGAAGCCTATATGAAATGGAAGAGGATAAGTGGGTGTTTTTCTTTTTTAGTCCTTGCCTTTGGTGAAGTCAAACTTGCTACTGAGGAGTACTTGCAAATAAAGTTAGTCCTGAGGCTTAAACAAATCTTTTTCTTCCTTTAACCACTTTTTATTTGGTTCAAGGATTTTTCCACCTCTTTGACATAAGCTAATTGGGAGAACTACGGGCAGTTTGAACAGCAAATACACGATTTTAAAAATTAGTTTGCCAGCACTATTGAATTTACAATAAGCAGAGTCAGCATCTGAAATAGTTCAGTATTTCAAGTAATGACATTTTATTTAGTACTGTGGAATTTGTTAAATGACTCCCTTGAGCATTAAAGGCATCTCTCAATGTTTGCAGGACCTGCGGGATGTATGGCTTAATTATCCACTACACCCACTCCAAGTAAGTGTATCCCTTTCTGTAATAAATTTCATAGCGCTCTCATTTTCAGGGGTGCTTTTCCATAGGTTTCCATTGTAATGACATCTCAGAAATTGTGCTAATAAGTAGCCAAAGGAGTATATACATTTGCCTTTGTGTTTGATTTTGGGTGTGGAGGGTATAAATAGTGAATGTCTGCCTCTCTGAGGATTAATCATTCACCTTTCCCTGGCTCACGTGTTTGATATATAACTGTGCTTATACGATAGAGCTAGTGAGAGGTAAACATTCTGGCAGCTTCTTGTTCATCTTCTCAAAGTTGGGCAAAAAAGGGTACAAAACCAATCTATGTACATATTTTGTTAACCTGAAATTAAGACTGAAGCCTTAATAGTAGGAAGGCACATTAGTTGAATGGATTAAGAGTGTGATTCTGAGTGAGGTGGGTTTTTTGTGTGTGTGCAATGATAGCGTGGTTGTTTCGGTGATTCCAGTAGCTTTAATACCAAGTAAACACTGAAATTATGAAGGTGTCTGAAGGCTAATTTATCCTCCACGTATTGGACGAAACAGATTCACAAGTTGTTAGCTTACAAGGCTGGAAGCTGGGAGAATGATTTCTAAGTCCTTGTTCCCTGACTGAATTCTGAGGGAGACATAGAGCAAGTCACAGAGCCTCTCTGCACTGTACTCCTTATCTTCACAGCAAACATGGTGGTGTTTTCCAAGTGTGCAGGAGTGCTGCAAGAATAGCTGTATTCAAATTGTCATCCACTCAGAATGGTTTGCAGGGTTGTACGAACATCTGAGAGGTTTCTTTGGTCCAACCAAGTCTCTCATGTTTTGTGCAGTCAGTTTGACTCCTTTGAAATTTTTTATTAGCATGCACTGCCAGCAGAAGGCCACTTTGAGACCTCCATCTGAAATGTCTCATATTTTTGTATGGATTTTGTAATGGATACCTAGCAAAATCTTTGGCAAGAAATCAGTGCACGTGAAGTGTTTTTATGACCAATTCTCTGTGAGTGTATATAGGAAAGAGTCTTCATGGGAAGATAAACTTTGGAGATTCAGCACCAACTATCCTGTATGGTGGCACAAGCTCCCAAGAAAATTCTTCTTAATCTGCATTTCTTTCTTTTCTCTTACTTTATTTTAACCTTTTTATCTCCGCTTTCATAAAGAACTCTTGAACTCTGCTTAGAGATTGGAAACAGTCATTGTATGCAGCTTATTTCTTGCTACTTCTTTGTGTTATGAAAATTTATTTTTTTCCATGTCCCAGAAGCATTTAGCTCTCTCCTTGCCAATAGGGGAAACACAGGCTGCTCAAGTCGGCCTTTGGGTACAGCTGGCCTGAAAAATGGCATTCTTTAAAATTATTAAAAGTCACCGTAACAATATGACAAATGAGATGCCAATTAGAAAGAAAGCTCTGGCTAAGATATACAGAACTGAAGGCCTGTAACCCTGTTACTTGGCAGTAATGAAGTCAGTAGAAATAGTGTTGGGAAAAAAATATTAGTGGTCACCTGGATAAATGTGATCTCTTTCGAAAGCATCAACACGTAAAGACAAGTCCTGCCTCACAAATGAGTAAGAGATTTTAGAGCAGAAAAAAAGCACGTGATAATGTAGATAATACTGTCTGCTGCATTTCCTGAGTTTCTGTTGGAAAGACACTCATGACAGGCTTTTAAGAATGGGTTGGGTTTGTTGTTTTGTTTTGTGTTTTTGGTTGTTTTTTTAAAAAGGAAGAAAAATCAACCCCAGTGAATATTGTCAGTCCTTACAAGATCTAAAGAAATAGAGAAGCGGAGTGAAATGACCACATCTTACAAGGAGTGGAGATCACTGGCAGATTTCCCTAGGGGTCTTTGAAGTAGAGGCTGTTCACATCGACAGCTTAGGGAAGAGGATGAGCAGTGAGGTGGCAGTTTGTTGACAAAACCAAATTATTCAGGGTAGCAGGGACAACAGCAGGCTGAAGAATTGCAGTCTGATTGCAAGAATGCAAGAGCGACTAACTATGGAGTAAAAAAGCAGGTGAAATTCTGTGTAGGTAAATATAAAGGACTGTGCATGAGGAAGCAAAAAACAACCTCAGCTCTACATGTAACTGAACTCCAAACTGACCCTTATCACCCAAGTGTGGGATTTTGGTACCAGGATATGTAATTCTATGGATGTGTCAGCTGAAAGCTCAGTACTGTTTAAGAAAAAAGACAAATTGAATGTAATTAGTTAATAGAAAAGGGACAGGCAACAAAGAAACAAAGATTTTAATGCCAGTTTAAAAAACTGTGGCTATTCTTACTTTTCCTTTGGACATCCTCATCTGGATGATTCTTCCTCTAAGACGGTGCTATACAAGAGAGGTGCCCAGAGTGGCTGGAGGAAATGCTTAAGCCATTTCCCAGCTCCAGAAAGCCATTTTACAGTGTCACCACATCAAGGACATCAGACAAGAAACTGATAAGAAAAAATACTGACCCAAAGTGATAATTTTAATATTCTTGTGTTATTGTGCCCTTTTGAATTTCATATACCAAGTATTTAATCTTGATTTTTGATACTGAAAGAAAGTGGGAGAAATAGATTTGGGTTTTGTCTCATCTTGACATGCTGGCAGTCTGCTAGCCCTATTCTAATAATTTCTGAATCTGTTGCTCAGTTACAAACAATGTGATAATATTAGAAAACTCAGACACGCACAGTTGTACATGTTTTGTGAAAATAAGTAGCCCATGCTATCCACGTATAGTGACAAGACCATATAAGCAATGTGTTATAAATGCCTCAGCTGTTAAGAAAGCATACATCAGAGCTCACATCTTCTTTGAGCATTAATTATCCAAGACAAAAAGCCAGAGGAAACTGAGTTTTCTCAATTCAGCTGTCCACAGAACGACTTGCTCACTGTATTCTTTGCTCTTGGTTGCATAGAAAAGCAAGTCTTCTGTAAAAGTTCTGAAACAGTGTCAATTTGTTATTATTTGTTCTTTATTTTATTTACAGCTGCAAGAGTCCAATACTGACAGGCAACTCATTGAGACCTCTCCAGTTCTTCAAAAGCTTACAGAGTTTGAGGATGCAATTGGTGTCATCTTTACTCATGTTCGGCTTCTAGCACGTGCATTCACTCTGAGGACAGTAGGCTTTAACCATCTGACTCTGTGAGTACACATCAAGAGTCCTCATATAGCTCTGGTCCTTCTATTAGTATCCCAGATTGCTTTATATGTAACCATACTCTAGATGTTATATTTTCTCCAGAAGAGAGTAGAGCAGCTATGTTCACAAGCCCGCCTGGCTCAGTATCCCATCTCTGACAGTAGACAGTAGTGGAAACCTTGGGAAAGACTATAGAAGATGTTAGAGAGCCATCCTGGTGTTCCTTCCTGCATATTCCTGTGATATTTGCATGTCACTCCTGAGACAGTAACAAAACATAGTTGGAGGTACGTTTGAGCAGAGGGAAAGAAGTAAAATCACGCTCTTTAGTCCAAGTGCAGCCCTTGTGTTTTGTGGTGTGTGGAGCTGCCAGGCCTCATTTTAAAGCAAATGGTAGAGCCATACCAGTGGTTACCCAGTCCAGGATCTCGTATGGGTTTAAACCCTGATCCTTTTATTTCTTGTGAATGGACAGACCTTTTTCGTCTAGCGAAGTCATTGCATTCATTAGTTTACTTTCTTAAAAGAAGTTGCAGATAGAGACCTTATCCCATTACAAACTTGATGTCAACTGCTCTTCTCCTTCAAGTAGTCCCAGATATGTATCTAATAATTCTGTTTATGTGTAGCTACCCTGCTTTGCTTTCTCCCTGAAAGTTGATGTTAACAACAGTAATGAACTGTGTTTTCGTCTCACCTGGTTAACAGTGGAAAATTGTCTTAAATGCATTTGGAAATGAGCAAGGCTCACTTTCAGATCACTCCTTATTTTAATTTGTGTGTGCATGCTGGTTTTGTTTTTTCCTCCCTGAGTGCTTATTGATTTTGCTGCATCGATGTCTCATTTTTCAGAGGCCACAACCAGAGGATGGAATTCCTGGGTGACTCCATAATGCAGTTGGTAGCCACAGAGTATTTATTCATACATTTCCCCGATCATCATGAAGGGCACTTAACGGTGAGACTGCCATCAATCATGCTCTCCGGGAGAGCAAGAGTGGGATGGAGACTGAAATTATGGGAGCAGCTAGTGCATTATTCTGAATTTGATTAATAAAAGAAGCCTCAGCAACCACTGCTCTTAATAAGGCTTTGTTAATTTTAAGTCATGAGCACTGCAATGAATAGGAAACGGTGATTTATGAGCCCAGTGCAGTAATTTTTGTTCTGTCTGTGAAATGGATCAATAATTTTAAGGATGTCAGTGATGAAATTGGGAGATAAGACTAGTTCTTGTTTAAAGATGAGTGTCTCAACCATTTATTTAAATAGGCACAACACATGACTCTTTTTATTCATGACTTCTAGTCTGTTGAACCTGCAGCCAGGTAGGGTTATGTTTCCTGATAAGTTTTTACAATCTGTTTTAGTCTGGTTTTTCTGTTGTCTTCAATCTGGAGCTCCTGTGCTAGCTGTTGGATTTAATTTTACTATTATCATCATCTGTTGTTGATTACTGTAACTTTTCAGCCTCTCTTACCTGGACTCTGAACAACACAGTTTGGGGATCTTTCAGCAATTTACAATACTTTGTTTAAAGTACTGTGTGGTAGTGCAGGTAGGGTTTTTTCATGATTGATTCATTTAGTACTGCAGCTAGACAGCTGTGGCTTTATTTGTGAGGAAGAAATTTTCTTAGACTTACTAAATTTTTCTTAGTTTTCAAGTCTTGACTAGAATAAAAAAGTGATACATGTATCAAGAATGAGAGTCAAGTCTTCTAGTTAAAATTAGGAAGTAGCACTGTAGGTTTCTTAGTTACTCAGTGGTTTTCTCAGATCAGTAAAAGGATAGCAGTGCTAAGTCTCTAGCATGCAATGTGTTTTCAAGAATATACTTCTTGGGTCTTTCGGACTAAAGCTGTTTACAAGAAAAAAAAGTACATGCTCTAACTAAAAGTAATTCTAATTTTTCTTCACCTGTTCTTAAGTTTCATTTCAATTTGTATGGATTCTTCTGCACCATTCAGGAGACAGAGTAGATAAAGCCTGAACTTTTGAAGTAGACATTAAAAGGGGAAGAACCTTGTCATATTAATTCTTCAGAGAAACAAAAACATAAAGCAAAAATCCAAGATTAGTGAGGGGTTGTTTTGCTTTACAGGTGATGTAAGAATGTAGGCATCAGTGTTGTTATAGTAAGATAAATCTTTTAAGAGCTATTTGGCAGGAAGGATATGAAGTGTTGCTATTAATAGGTGTAGATACTCAGAACAATGTTCAGAATGTCTTCATGTTGCTTGATTTACTGATTAGTGAGTTGGAAAGTAGAAGAAGTTGCACAGTCAAAGTTTGTAGAGGAAACTATAAAGTTTAGAGTGGAATGGATGCTGCAACCACATTAAGATATGGAGAAGTGGACAATGACTAAGAATAAAACTTCAGCTCTGGGGATGTGCCTGCAGTGAAAAAGAAAATTGTCTTAGAATGTTTTCAACTTTGAGGATAAATGAGATGTGTGAGAAAGGAGACTTATGATACAGGATCTGAAGGGAAACCACAAACACTGAGCTCTTTCTCCTGTTATCTGGGTACATACTTACATTCAAAGTAATAATGGTACATCAGGTGAATGTTGTCTGTAGTATTAAGGACAATCTTGGTCAAGGATGGGAAGATTCCACCTGACTGGTAATGCAGTGGCTTCCCAGTATGTAATGATTACTTATGGAGAGATATCTGTAAATTACCTATATTTAAGACAAAGAAAGGACAACGTAGTCTTGTCTACAAATCATCAGAATGATCTGCCACCAAGAGGATGAAATTTTGTTGGCTATTAGAAGATACAGCTTCTCCAGTACAGGCTTATGCTACAGCCACGGGTAGTAGTATGCTGTGTAAAGATGGAAGAATAAAAAGATTAAAAAAAATTGCTTTGTGATTAGAGTTAAGCTCCTGTGAAGCATCCATAACACATTGCAGCATCTGCAATGATGCAGGCAGAGTGTTGCCAGGGTAAAGACTAGCTCTAAAAAAGTTACTGGGAAGGCACAGGTACGATGTCTTCCCTGTATCATTAAGGGGAATTGAGTTTCTTGCTGGATCACGCTTGTAGAGGAGGCAAATTCTGGTATAAAGCAAGTTGATAGCCACAGTGCTAGGAAGATAACTGGTGGGGTTTTTCCCCAATCTCTAATTCACTGTATAGTGAATTACAATATAGTGTATACTAATCGTGATTATGGGTCCCATCAAAATAAATACTCTGCAAACACAGCAAAAGAGATCTTTCTTCTCCCACTACAAGAAACAGTTTGGTCATGTGCTACTGCACTTGCACCACATAGGTTGCATATTGTACTTAGGATTTTGTTGGGGAAAGTATTGTTTGTTTATCTTAAGGACATAAAAGGGAAGAATTTTGGAAAGGAACAAGTAGAAGATGAGTTTAAGCGGAGGTTAGGGAGACACGTAATAATCCTATCTGCAGTCTGCCTAGTTTATGAAGATCAAGTTGTGAGTATTTGCTTCATACATCATTGCCAAACAAATTATGAACATACTGTTCTTTATTTATCTGTTGTCAGAGATGAAGTATCAAGTGCAGCAAATAAATCTTGATTTTCATGAGCTCAATTGACATCCTGGAGCCAGGTAGCATATAACTTGGATCTAATAAGCTGAGCAAATGTGACATGGAAGACAAAGAGAAAAACTGTGTATGCAGCTTCTCAACTCTAGATTACGTTCTTTCCCTCCAACCCTCACCTCCCATAATATCCCTAACTTCTTAAATTAATGCTGTTTTATTTAAAGCAAAAAAGCAAACAAACAGCAAAAAAGCTCACCTTAACCAGGGGTTCAGAAAATTGCATGAAACCCTAAAATTCAAAAATACTCCTCTAAGCTGTATGGGATTGTATCTTTGGCAGAGCTCTATATTTATTTAAGCAATCTGCCTGGAGCCAGGGTTAAGCACTTCAGGGAACTCTGCTGAAGAACCAGCTGGCCTGGACATTGTCATACATTGACAATATTAGAGCCAGATCTTTGTCAGGGATGCATTGGCTCAGCTATACTGCCTTAGTAGAGCAAAGAGTACACACAGGCTGTCCAGTGATGCATTTTCTTCTCTGGCCAAATGAATGGAACAGCTTCCTCATCTGCTTTTTCTGAAACACTAGACTGTCTTACTTTCATGTGCATTTGTTTTAATTACTGCCTATTTATTTCTTATTTGGTGGACACTGGGAACCGCTCTATAGACTCCAAAATATTGTATGTTTACACTTCATGTGGAAAAATTTATATAACTGTGTGTTACTTAAACTAGAAGAATGCAGATTAGCTGAAAAAGTACAGGACTAATGAAGAGATGGTGTTTGATTGCAAAGAAGCTCACAAACAAGCATTTTAAATGCAAGACATCTACAGAAGTAATGTGTCCACAGAATAAATAACATTCAGTGAGAAGAATAGAAACAGAAGGGAAAATCAGCAGTAGAAATAAGTGTGTTTATGTAAATCATTTGAGGTGTGCTGAAACAAAACTGACAGAAGTGAGAGACTACAAGGATAAAAGTAACTTTTTCCCCCAGCTCTCCCTAACTTTTGTAGTTTGGCATAGCTCTTTGTCACCGTTGAGTGGAACTTCTTTCTATTGCAGCTCTTAAGAAGTTCTTTGGTGAACAACAGGACACAAGCCAAGGTGGCGGAAGAGCTGGGTATGCAAGAATTTGCCATCACTAATGACAAGACAAAAAGACCTGTAACTCTTCGAACTAAGACTTTGGCTGATCTCTTGGAATGTGAGTTAATTTGGTCATAATGGCTTAGTACTTAAGCAACCTTTTTTTCCTTGAAGCTTCTTTAAGAAAGCCATTAGAAATCCCTCAAATCACTATTAAAAATGTATGTTCAGATTTTCAAATTAACTATGTCTACACCTCTGAAAGCCAGATTTTTTGAACACCACCCTAGATTTTTGACATCTGTATGACAGCATGAAGGAGGTGTAATTGCAGATACAAAGTTTTAGGCTTAGACATTGAAGGGTCATGATGACCAGGTCAAAAGCATGTCTAGAAAGTTAAAGCTTGTAATCCATGTTGAGCGATTTAACAGCAGTTTCAATGTTTCATTAATATGTTCTCGTCACTGTTGGAAGATAAAGTCGTTCCTTCAGTAGGTGACTATTTCTGGTATTCATTTGACTGCATTTTAGGAGCTTTCAAAATGGTCATTCCACAAGAGGAAAAGCTATATGGAAACTAAATTATTTTTAGTCTATTTATGGAAGTTTGTGCTAGCTTTTTTCCAAAGAAAGTGGAAACTGATAAGTATTCTGCAAAGAAAGTTAATCCATATCTTATATATTTTGATATATGTTGTGAAATATTCAGACACCTTGGCTTTTGCCAAATCCTCAAAATAAATGGAAATAGCACATAAACAGGAGTGATTTATATCTAAAATTTTTTATGGTACCCAGTAGTGATTTATTTGTAAGTATCTGTGGCCTCCTGGTTAAAATGTGAGATTAGGAGCTGAGTGTTGTTCTGACTTTTTAAATGACTGAGTGGATTTGGGTAAGTCACTTAATCTCTTGGTCAACTTTATTTTTTCCTGTGTATGCAGGATAATAATACCCTCATCAGATCACTGCTGTGAAAGGTAATTGAATATGGCTTTAGAGTACTCAGAGATACTTGTTTCTAAAATTGCAAGCCATTAACATTTTTCTTGGACAAGTGACAGTACCCTTTTTTTTTCCCCCAGCCTTTATTGCTGCCTTGTACATTGATAAAGATTTGGAATATGTTCACACTTTTATGAATGTATGCTTCTTTCCACGGCTAAAGGTAAGATCAGTCAGGTTCCTACTTTCCTGCCACTGTGTTTTAACACGTTATTGTGTTTGGGATTCTTACTACAATCTCTCAATCATAAAAGCGTCTTTGAAATTCTTACAGGAGTTTATTTTAAATCAAGATTGGAATGATCCTAAATCTCAGCTTCAGCAGTGCTGCTTGACTCTCAGGACAGAGGGAAAAGAGCCAGACATTCCTCTTTACAAGTAAGAACTGGCATCTTATGCCTACAAGCTAATTATCAGTCTTTCTTGCATATGGAGGAAGATGTGATCAGTCACCCTATGTTTTTCCCATAGGTTATTTTATTGTAGTTATCCAAGTCCTCCAGTCTCTCTTTGTCTGAAGATGGAAAATGTTGAACCAATGTTGTCCAAGCTTTAGGTGTTCTAAGCCATTAGAAGGAAGAACTAGTAAGCATCTTCCCTTGTACAGCTGCAAGGAAAAATGCAATGTTTATGTTCAAATGGAGTATTTCATTGGCTTCATTCTATATTTGTTGTTCTTTTAATGTAAGAAATAGCAGTATTTTAAATGCAATTGATGTAACAATGACTGTTTGGGTATGAAGTCAAGATATCTCCTCTCACTGAAGGGCAACACAAGTTTTGGACATTTTCACTGTGCAATTCAGCCCATGTATGTCCTCCTGTTTAATGATAGAAGAGGTGCAGGGTAATGAACCTCTTAACTTCTACACGTCAGTTAGATACCTGAAGCTGGATGGGATGGATCTCCCTTCTCTCTTTCAGTTATAAAATAGCATAATATCTGCTTCAAAGAGGCAATAATAAGATTGTATATTGCATCCATATCCCTTCAATTGATGGAGGAATGGGTGCAATCTCAGTGCCCAAAAGAAGAGATAAAGGCTATGAAAGTTCAAGGCCTGTATTGTTGGGATTATTATATTGAAAAGGTATGAAGAATGAAAGTCTAAGTGCATTTGTCACATTTACTGATGTAAAGTTTTCAATGAAATGTAGCAGTTCAGTTATAGTGACAAACAGTGCACTTCAGAAGTATGATCGCTTTAACACAGCAACTGATGCTCTGCAAATCTGACTCCTCAGTGTCTCTGTATGAGGGCTCACAGCTTTGTCTTGAGTGAGGGAGATAAATACAAAAGAAACAATTCCTGATTCTTGTAAAACCCACTGGGTATCAAGTACCAAATGTTTGTTTTGTTTTGCTGTGATGATAAATTGATTTTTATAGTACAGCTTAGAGCTAGCAAAATGCTGTTATCTTCCTATTATCTTGTTAAATTCCTTTTCTTTGGGTTATCTGTTTCACTGCAGTCCGTACTGTTGCTTTTAAATTTGGGGTGGGTTTTATTTACTCTTGTCACAGCACACAGAGACATAGTACTTTAGTTAGATACTTTAAAAATTGATGTGAAATTGGTGCTCCTTCCAAAAAGAAACAAGATAGTGGACAGAACTCGAGCTGACAGTGGGGAGAGATTTGGGACAGCAGGAAGAAACAGCAGAAGAAGCAATTCATTGCATGTCTAGGGAATTATCTTTTTTCCCCTTTAGATGGTTGTTGATGCATGTCCTAGACTCTAGCTCAAATGGAAAGTTTGTTTTGTGACAAACTAACTTTTCAAAGCTGATGGAGAATTTCTTTGTACTGTGATAATTCACAGTAGAGAGCTACCATGTCCAATATAAAGTCCTTTTAAAACCTTGCTAACTGCACAACTCTCAGACTAAAATTCTAGTGTTCATATTGATGTGATTATTTGCAGTTGCACAGCTATGCACAGTTTGTATGACTTTATTGCAAGTGTTTTCACAGTGTTTAAGCACTTTGTGTTATAGTTTGCATTTTTGTTTATAGGTTAAAGTTTTAATTTTCATACGGTGCTCCTGAATGAACCTCAATGTATAAATATAACCAATATAAACAAGGTGTGTTTTATGTAAATTTCTCCTTTTTATTGTGCACCATACTGGTAATCTCTGGGTTAATGTGATTCATACAAGCATCTTTCAACCCTTTCTCCATGCTTTGCGCTAATTCCACTATATGTATTGACCAGACTGAAAGCTTGGTGATATATGTACCACAAACATGTTCTGGTTTTTAATATTTCCTGCTTGAATGAATCATATCTTTCTTATTTCAGGACTTTGCAGACAGTGGGACCATCTCATGCCAGGACATACACAGTAGCTGTTTACTTCAAAGGGGAAAGAATAGGATGTGGTAAAGGCCCAAGGTATAGTGAAAAATCAAATCACATGGTATTAAAGTTGGAGTGTGGCAGTGCCCAAAATGACTAGCCATGGAGATAGACAAGTGTGTGGTTGGCCTTAGAAAAGGAAGGCTATAGAACGGTCTTCAGGGTGTTCTGGGTTTCTGCCTCAGGAATACCTGAAGGGTTCAATGTCTTTTTAGTTTTTAGTCTTAAGCTTTTTTGGTAAACTTGCCTTCAAGGTGGCTAGCAATGCTAACCAGTTTATGGTTCTCACTAGAAACAGCAGAACAGGAAATAGTGACTTTATCTTTGGCTTTGCTACTGGATTACTGTCCAACTTATGCTGGCAAATTAAGGGTGCAAGGCGCTCTTTTTTTCTTCCCCCCCCCTCAATGTCATTACTTCTAGGTATTTTAGAATGGTTCCTGAAGTTGCAAAGACTTCAACCATGAACCCCAAAGACCTCATCTTGTTTTCTGCTACCAAATCTGGTGGTGGTTAAAAAATATCATTGGTTTTATAGTGTTCACACCTCTATGATTTTGTTCCTTTTTTCTCTCAAGTAAAAGAAAATGTTTCAGTGAAGAATGGACTAGAATATTCTGTTAGTGTTATTGATCTAAGTTTAAAAATATTCTACAGGAGTTGTAGTGCTATTGCTTATGTATTTCTGGAAAGGCTGATATATCACACAATCTGGGAATTACTAGATATTGGTTATCCAAAGAGTTTTATTACAAAAGAGTATCTAGTGTTCCACTTTGTCAGAAACTTTATTCTGTACAACTTTAGGTCTCATGTAACATGTGTTTGTTTGGCTTTCACAGTATTCAGCAAGCAGAAATGGGAGCTGCAATGGACGCCCTTGAAAAATGTAAGATATTTGGGCAACAAAGAAAACCTATAGTTTACATCCTTGGTCTTTAGTGAAGTGCTGCTTTTGTGGGGAGTAAGATTTGAACAGAACGTATATGCTGTATGCTGTCAGCTTCTGAGCAGCAGGTTTTCCTTTTAGTACTTTCAAGATGATTTTGTAACAGGTGAAGTTAATGTGATACCAACAGGTATTTTTTAAAGGGAGGTGATCAGTGACAGAGGTTGCAACTTACAGGGAACCCTGTGCAGTGAAGTCTCATTGAGATTTTCCACGATTAAATATGCAATCGGATAAGACTGCTTAGTCTGTGACGGTGTGGTTGTCTCATCTTCTAATTTAGAGGAGGAAAATTACTTTTCAGTTGCCAATTTAGAAAATAAAATTAGATCTCAGATTATGCAGTAGACTAGGTTAAAATCTAACAGGCAGATCCCTAGCCAATGTAAGACAATAATTATCTGTTAAGAACATCTTATATCAGCTGAGGATCCAGTGATCTCTGTGCATATCTCAAAATTATGCACAGGATAGCCAGCATGGGAGCTGTCCTTCATTGCAATGGAGTCTCGGGTATGGACGTACTGTAAGCAAATTAATTGCATGCATTTTGTGAAGCAGAAGTGCTCTGTTCAGAACAACATGGGGAGGTACTTTTTTTTTTTTATTCAAAGGAAAGACATGTAGTTCCTCAGGTGCCAAAGGTTTTTAAACTGTTCTCTGCATCTGGAAATCCCAGGGCTTAAAAATTTCAGAAGACAATGAATCCCTGAAATTTTTTTATATCTATCTGCTAGCCATATACTTTTCACCACCAGTAAATTTGCAAGTAGAAAAATGTAACTTCCCTTCTCTGCTGAATATCTGCAAAATGTTACTGAAGTTTCCTTTGAGTGTTTTTTTCTTGTGACAGTATTACCACTCAGAACTGTGAGCTTCATCTCTTATCAGTCCAAGGACTTCACAGCTCTTTTCTGACATATGTATTTGTTTGAATGCCATGGACCTCTAGAGGTCTCTACTCCAAGTGCCCCTGAAAACAAAGCCAGCTTTCAAGCTAGGTCATGTATCTCAGTGCCTTGCCAGTCAAGCCTTGACTATCTTTAGGGATGGAGGCTCCTCAGCCCCTATGAGCACCTTTTCTACTATGTATATACTTGTGGAGTGGGGTTTGTTGTTGTTGGCTTTTTGATGCATAAATAGTTGACTTCAAGTAAAAGTAATTTTCGTGTACCTGTTATATATATCATAGCCATGATGAATTTATTACATTAACTTCCTTTTCAACATCTTAAATGGATTATAAACAAGCAGGTTGCTACTGAGCTGAGTTTTTCAGAGTTCTTAAAGAGTCACGTTACAGGCATAGTGCTAAAAATCCGATTTTCATTTTATGGTGCACATGAGCAACAAAATATCCCAGAACTCCATTAGACAAAGGACTAGTGTTTTTAAAAGCAGCAGCAATTTAAAAACAATTTGCTTTTGTTTAGATTGCTTTCTGGTTTAAATAAATACACCCTCCTATGCCCGAGTTGTAAATAACTGATGAATAAACCTTTTATTCCTGTAGTATATAATAAATGGCACAAATTTCACTAGCCAATAAAACAAAGCAGTTAGAAAGTCATTCTGTTCTACCACAAACTCCTGCAGATTATGCCTTCTGCACCATGTTCTCTAGCTGAACAAATCTGTGTTTCCTGGGACCCAGAAAGTGGAGGAAGACGCTTGGTGTCAAGGGACTCCTCCCTGAGGAGCCTCAGCTGAATTCTCTCTTGGTAGCCAACTAGAGAGGGAGCAGTCCTTTGCTGAGACATCTTCCAGATTTGTTTGTGGCTTTAAAGGTCAGTGTAGTAACCTTTTGCATTCATCTCAGACACAGACAGGTAGGCAGTGCTGATGCTAGAGCTCTGTGTGATCCCAGCAGGATTTACCACCAACTGCAGACTGCCGTGTACTCTACCACCTATTCATTTTCTGACCAGCTGGAGGGGACAGGTCTCTGCAGCACAGACACAGATGAATGTCAGCACCCTGATCATGCAGAAAATGTCATGTTCTGTCAGCTGTGCACTAAATTGAGAGCAATTCTGGTCAATTATATAAGCTCGTTTTACAGCCTCAGATCTAACTAGTGTACATAGAATCATAGAATCATAGAATCATCTCGGTTGGAAAAGACCTTTAAGATCATCAAGTCCAACCACTAACCTAACCTTGCCATCCCATAACCACTAAACCATGTCCTCAAG
This sequence comes from Aramus guarauna, assembly GCA_013400195.1. Lineage (NCBI taxonomy): Eukaryota > Metazoa > Chordata > Aves > Gruiformes > Aramidae > Aramus > Aramus guarauna. The sequence goes on from VXBL01010187.1 coordinate 127,329, forward strand.
TACCTTATCTATCCTTCTTTTAAATACGTCCAGGGACGGGGACTCAACCACCTCCCTGGGCAGCCCATTCCAGAGCCTGACAACCCTTTCTGTGAAGAAATTTTTCCTAATGTCTAACCTAAACCTGCCCTGGCGCAACTTTAGACCATTCCCCCTAGTCCTATCGCTTGTTACCAGGGAGAAGAGGCCGACCCCCACCTCACTACAACCTCCTTTCAGGTAGTTGTAGAGGGCGATAAGGTCTCCCCTCAGCCTCCTCTTCTCCAGGCTAAACAACCCCAGTTCCCTCAGACGCTCCTCGTAAGACTTGTGCTCCAGACCCCTCACCAGCTTTGTTGCTCTCCTCTGGACATGTTCCNGAGAGCAATGGGACACCGCTTGTGACTGGCCGCCAACTGGATTTAGCTCCATTACCAGCCATAGGTACCAGCCAATGGACAAACATCTGATATCAGAAGCATCCATCCCTCTAGCTATTTCTCCATCACCTCCGCCTTGTCTAGTCTGTGTTGGTCAGTCTTTACTCATCCATGCTCTGAAGACTAGACTAAGACAGTATTCTGGTACCTAGCTGAACATTAACTTTTTCAGGAACAGATTTTACTGCATTCCGTTTTGCTACACTATTACTTTCCCATTAGGAATCCTGCCATAATGTGGGGCATCTAGTGGATTCTGCACAGTCTAAAGTAATAATGGAAACATCTGTATAATGCTTGGAACAAGTGGCTCATACTTTTTGGAGTGAGAACAAGACAAAAAAACCCTGACAGCATTGACAGTAGTCTCACATTAATTTTTCAGTATTGATCACCTGTTGCTAAGGGAACAGAATGTAAAATCCAGGTAATACCTGGCCATGTTGCTATACCAGGTTTTTATATTTTATTTTTGTTGAGGGTTAGATTTAGCAGTGCTTTGTTAGCAGGAGAAACAGATGTGGAAATCATAAAGAAACTGAAGTCTTATGACACACAGCCCTGGCTTACTATGAATTATTAGAAATAAATGAGTAAAAATGGTAATAACATTATTCCCTCCTACCCCTAATCTCATCAAATTAAAAAAAAAAAAAAAAGCTGAGGCTTTCTGTGTTACCAGTTTTTGTTTATTAATGTAAAATATTTCTCCTATCAGATAACTTTCCCCAGATGGCCCATCAGAAACGGTTCATTGAACGGAAGTACAGACAAGAGTTGAAAGAACTGAGGTGGGAAAAAGAGCATCAAGAGAGAGAGCCAGATGAGACTGAAGAAGCAAGGAAATAAGAGGGCACAGAAGCAGTGGTATATTTACTTAATAACTGACTGTGGCCTACGGAGACCTAACCTAGTTTCTTGCAGATGATGAATGAAGAGTGCCTGTTGATATGAAATAGAAAATCATTATCTCTTCTTAAAAAAGTGTGTGTATATATTGTATTTCTTTGGTTTTAAACACAAAGTTTATTTGGCTTTTTAATAAGATTTGGTTTTAAATCCTTTTAATTTTTATGAAAAGTTGTGGGATTATTTTTATTATTTTTATTGTCTTGTATGAAGTAATAAAGTATTCATTTCAAAAGCCTGTAGGAGGAAACGCTATTCAACAGTTGTCTCCTATGTCCAAATGCTGTTTTGTCAGTGACTAGCAAAGTTATTACATGAACTCCACTGTGGAGGAGGAAAGTGTTATGAGAAACTAATTCAGCAGACCACTTAAGCATGTACCTATCTTAAGTTTTGCAGTTAAATGTACTTCTTGACTCTGTTATACTGGAGCCATAAACTTCCAGTCCTTTTACAGAAACTGGTACAGTAATTTAAGCAAAGGAGTTACTCAGTTTTGTTTTTAACAGTGGATTCCACATCTGGAAGGTGAAACAGGTATTTGTGGAGGGCTAGGGGGTTTTGTCTTTAAATCGGTATTATAAAACTTTAAGAAAACAAACATAATTATGAAGCAAGAGAATGACAACTTTTTTTTCCTAGAGAATGTACTGAATTTACAAGTTTAGCTTCATTCTCAGCTTCTTGTGCTATCAAACTGTTGTCTACTTCAATGGATTTCTTTGTCCAGAAGATACCAGTGTGACCATAATATTCAAATGGTGTATTAAAACTCCATACAGGTGCTCTTCCAGTTAGGTTTGTTGAAAACTACTTTTATCCAGAGGAGGGCAGAATTTCTCCCCAAAGTGTAGTTCAAAGGTGGTACACAGTTTTAAGTCACCCAGTTTTCTTGATTTTTTTTTTTTTATTTTTTTGGTGTCTATGGCTTGTATTAGACAGATGTTTCTTCTGTAAAAGTTCTGAATGGTACCAAAAGTGGAACATCCACTGTGTCTTTTGGTGTTTTTTCCCCACTGACTACCAGCTTCATTGTAGATGTTCATACTTTTAATTTGCCTGCTTCAAGCTATTCATTTTCATTATGCTGATTTCTGAGTTAAACCAGTCTCTTAGAGAAATAGAATCATAGAATGGTTTGGGTTGGAAGGGACCTCAAAGATCATCTAGTTCCAACCCCCGTGCCATGGGCAGGGACATCCTCCACTAGACCAGGCTGCTCAAAGCCCCATCCAGCCTGGCCTTGAACACTTCCAGGGATGGAGCCTCCACAACCTCTCTGGGCAACCTGTTCCAGTGCCTCACCACTCTAACAGTGAAGAATTTCTTTCTAACATGACTACACAATGTGTACTTTCTTTCTTTTCTGGTAAGTGAAACAGATACAACTCTTATTTTCCTTAACTGCACATTTTCTTCCTGCTTCAGATCCTTTTTGGTGAGTTATTTATGCGTTTTTATCTGACGTAAGTAACACAGATGTGTGTGATAAGATACCAAGCAGCTTTGTGAGCATGGATGCACGAGTCTGGCCCAAAGAGTTCAGACTCCTGAAAGAAGACTTTTGCCCAATGGCCACACTAAACTCAGTGGTTGTCTGAAGCACCTTTCTATAGGTGTGATGGGCATCCATGAAAGCACTTTACTGCAGGTGCCAAAGTAGACACAAGTGTAGCTGAAAAGTTCAGACTACCCAAATGTCTTCCCAAAGTTTCACTTCTGAACTAATAGATGTGTATTTTCATAAGCACATTTTTGTACACATGCAATGTGAGATTCACTTAAATGTGTTTGTTTTTTTTTTTTTAAAGATCTTGTCCCCACAGCACTACCTCACTTTTTCCAGCTTCTATGATTGCCTTTTCTTAATGGATTGATGCTCTAAATCCATTTCAGAGGATGAGAGAGGAAAAAACCCTACCAAACACATTCTGTAATTTAGAGAGTGGTAATAAACCATTAAAACATACAAGGAGGGGATAAAAACCAAGATAAAGGCAAGGAGCTGCTCTCTGCTGGATGCTGCTGCTGTTTGACTTTTGAGAAGTGGTTGTAACTCCTTATAGCTTCACTCTGTAAATAAAAAGCTGAAATGCCTTGGAACAGCAGCAGGCTTGAGAAGCAAGCAGCAACTCTTCCCCTGCCCTCCAGTCTTTTGTATTTCCAATTCTTTTGTAGAATTGCCCATCTCCTTCTAGCAGTAAGTTGAACTGGTGCATTGGTAGAGGGCTAAGGGTAATTGTGTACACCGTTATTTTATTTTTCCTTCTTAACTGTGACCACAATCATGTGTTTTAACAAGTAGAACATGCAGTGACTTCACTTTCAGGTGTACAGTTGCTTCGCAAATTGCTCTGATTGTACCTGATATCACCAGTGTACCCCAGTGGAATTGTTAGCTCATGTTTTAACATTACTTTCATTCTTCCTACACATCGTTTCACTTCTCAGTTGTAAGAAGACTCTGAGCTTATTCATAAACATTTGCATAAAAATAGATTGAGTTTATCAGATATGCTGTTTGGGGGAAGGAAACCAGAACTGTTCTTTTCTTTGACCCAGAAATTGCTTGAAAACAAACAAAAATGATTTCTGCATTCCGTTACTACAGTTAATGAATTTTAGGTCTTCCTTAATAAAAAGTAGATGATAACCATTTTTTCCACAAGTGGGCTGTTTTCCCTTTTTTCACTGTATAAGCATGGGCTAGGAAGATTGCCTGAAGAAATTTTGTTTCTCTTGTCTTGAGGGCAGAAAACAAGAAAGATAAAGAAATTCATGTTTCCTTTGTCTGTCAAAACCGCAGTGTCTTTCTGTGTATGCACTGTCTAAAAACAGGGGCTGTCAATGTTTCTGCTAATTTAAGCAGATGCATAGAATGTGTAATGCGAACACAGTCCTTTATAACACACACTAAGTAGCAAAAGTTGTTTCTTTAAGTTGCCTTAAATTTTGGGGAAAATTATTACTAAGTTGATGTTACTCAGTGGAACAGCTGTAGTCTATAACTAGGCAACTTTGGCTGCTTTTTTTGGAAATGTGAAGGTGTCTCTGGCTTAATGATAATGTAAGTTCCTTTTTTTGATCGCTCCAGGGTCTGATTGGTTCTGATCCAGAGGTTCTCATGCAAGATTTATTGACTTTATTTGGGTACAAGTTGATGAACGAAGAAAAGACTGAGATCTGTGGATCCAGCAGACCCTGTGAAAGCATTTTTTCTTTTTTTTTTTTAAATATGCGTATGTACAGAGCATTGAATAGAATTGTAACTTGTTTGATTAGGAATTTTAAGTGAATTTACATAAAATTCATCAGTGTTATTTGCAGAGCCTAAGTTTGCTTTGTAAGATTTCAGTTTCTGTAAGATTATTTAACAGCGATACTAAGAGAACTTTGGTCTCCTAAGACTGTTGTAAACACTGTTGCTAATAAAAATTTCCAGAAAAGACTTCAGGCATAGTTGTTACTTGCTAAAACAATTTGGAAAGATCAAAAGGCAAATCCTGATCATCTGTCTCCCTACTTCAAAGACTCTGATTATACAGGCTGCATGTTTAAATGAAGTAAGCGGTTCACTTGTATAAAGTTTGTTTGGTGGAAGCTTGTAAAGCCCTAAAAGAGCTGAGGGAGTTGATCATCTATACTGTACCACTGTGTGTTGTCTTTGGTGGGGATGGTGATGTGGTAGAGATTTGTGACTCTCACATCCCACCCTGCTTCTCCCCTCTTCCCCCCCCCCCGGGTTATATATTTGTCATTGAGCATTTGAAATAGTTTTGCCTAAATGGGGAATAATAACCAGAAAGCGGTTCCTGTTTTGTTCCTTGAAGTGTAGTGAAAACTTGCAGTTGGAAAGTGCTCTGCTGTCTTCTGTTGCCTGCAAGCCTAAATGTTTAGCTCTTGAAATGACTGACATTTTACTGCGAGTAGGCTCAGAAAAGCAATGCGACGTGTCCCGTCATTGCTTGCTGCTAATTATTCTTGGCCACTAAGCCATGGTGTCCGGCAACAGGCGTTCTGAATTCTGCTGTCTGTTCTTTCATTCATAGTTAGGCAAATATGGCGAATAACTTGGAAAGCAGCTGCAAAATAAACTGGTGGCTGCATAATGAACTTGCATTTACATATTACACTAGTGGAAAAAAAATGCCATAGCAATATGGTAGGTGGAGCAGGGAATTGGATCTCTCATCTGTCATGGACGCATCTAACAACTATCTTCTCTCCTGGGTGTTTTGTTTCCATGCGTGTCTTCTCGGGTACCCTCAAATTTCACAGATTCTTTCTGGGGTCCTAAGATGAAATAGGTTATGTGCTCCAGTCACTCAGATTTCCTCGTGCATCAGGAGCAGGTTTACCTCAGAGTCCCTTTTCTTCACTGGTTCGCTACAGATACCAAAGGTAGCATCAAATTACACTCAAAACCTCACTAACTAGGTATATTTCCCTTTGTGAAAATCTTCACTGCATTCCTTAAAAGGTTTCCCAAATCTTTCATGAATAAGGGTCTAAATGATATACCTGTGACTTACAGGGCAGTCATACCCGAGTGCCTCAAGCACGTGATTCTGTTGCTCTTCGCAGTGCCTGTGCAGCAGGAATAAGGGGTATTTATTCTCCTACTGAGACGTGAAAACAAGGACAACGTGGTCACTTCGGCCTCAGGAGATCTGTGGTAGGGCAATGATGCCTCATCCAGTGGATGCCCTAGTCTGTGGATTAAGTATCTTCTTTTCTTGGAAACCCTGCTACGTTTTACTTCCCATGCCTGAGACTGAGGGAGGAAAAAAAGAAAACTTGGCCGTGCAAACTCAGTTCTGTCACCCTCATCCCTTTTTCCTGCGGAGTCTTGGGAAACAATGATCGAGAAGGTCCCTACAATTAGGGACTGTACTACAAGAAGCCAGAGCTCAAATGTGTTGCTTGTAGATGTTTTAGAAAAAGTAAATTAAAAAAAAAACTTCCCCTGGCAGCAGACATTTCAAAAGTAATCCATTAGCAAAGGACAGACTCTTGAGCTGACAAATCATGAACTTTTACCGGTGGCAGAAGCAGCTCACGCAGCGGTCATCCAGAACTGATGCAGTGGTGATGGGTAAGTGTCACTGGAGGTAGCTTGTTACTTTACTGAAAGATGGGGATGGTGGTCATGGCACCCCGTGGGACCCCACTGATGCAAGCTGAGCCAACATTTCTGAAAAAAAAAAATTAAAAAAATGAAAGAATTACTTCCCTGCAGATTTCCTCCTGTCATTACTTCAGCCATTTACTGTGTCAGAACAGTTCTGACATGGTGACCAGTTTTTGCTGCCAACTAGAATTACAATTCAAATGTTGCAGCTCTGTTTCCAGAGGGATACTTGAACTGGCAAACAAAAAGCAGCCATCTCCCAATCCAGCAACACTTGAAAATGCTAATGTTTTTCAATATCCAAGTATAAAGTTGGTTGGTTGGTTGTTGTTTTCTTTTTTTAAAAAAAAAAGAAAAATCCAATTAAAATTCTCTAAGACAAGAATTTTTAACAACCTCATTAGACAAGTCATCTGAAATTGCTGCTCTTACCCTCTGTTCTTGTGATGATAAACATTGTCAAATGCATGAGAATCTTTTAGTTTTGTCATCATTAAGAAAAAATAAGAATCATATCATCCAAAGGAAAAAATAAGAAAAAAATTGATTTAGTGTTTGATGTTTAAAATTTGTCATTCAATACTGTTGTCTCCTTCCTTCTTCCAAAACCCAAAGTAAATATTTAAAGTAAGTTTTCCCACCTGTCAGAATGTGTCACATTTAACAACCAAAAGGCTTGGTAGGTGTCTGTACAAAAAAAAAAAAAATCGAAAGCAATCTATGTGCTACTGCTTACTGTTTTTTGAATCGGGGCTTGACCAGACATCCAAAATGGGGGGCACACTGCCAACCTTGTAAGCCCTCAAAACTTTCAGAAAACTCAATAGCTTTACCCAGCAACTGGTTTTCAAGACTTCACATGCCTTTTGCTCCTGTTGCTATAATTTTTTTTTTCATTTTTCAATGTTTTCATTGTTTATTTGGTTTTTAATGTGATCCATAGCACTACTGTTCCCTGTTTCAAAGTTCCCTGATCCTTCATTTCGGTTAGCAGATACAGCATTGATTCCTTGCCCACTGTGAGAAAAGAAAATAAATGATCTTGCAAGTCATACCTCAACATTGATATCAGAAATCAAGAGCCAACAGCAAGAACAAAAGCCTCGCTACGCACGCGTGCAAATAAAATACTGAATCTTTCCAATACAATTGGGGGGGGTATTCTGTCAGACATTTTAGGAGAGATGGTGAAGTTTTCAGGCATGTAGGGATGTACTTTTTGCAGCTTATGTTGTGAATTTATGCAATTAGATGAAGTTTGGCATCTATTTCAGCTGGCAGCTTATAAATGGACATTTATACATGGAAGTGAGGAGAGGTAAGAAAAAAACCAGAACTGTTACCTAAAACACTAGAAAAAGGCCTATTTCAGCACTGACTGCTGAGAAGCAGATTGATTTGGATAGAAAAATGTTAACCACTTTCAAATATGTACTGAAAAACATGGAGTTTCATTGTGACGTAAATACAATTCTGTGCTATGTGCTTGAGATAATGATGGCTTTAAAAAAATACATTAAGAGCTGAGTTTTATGCGAAGCTGGAGTGTAAATCTTAAAGATAAGGTATAGCAAATCAATACTTTTTATTAGAAGTAGAAGTGAGGTGATAAAACTTTAATATCTTAAGATACAGAGGTGGGAAATAATCTAGCAAAGCTGTAATAGGTATCTGGAGTTTAATTCAGAGTATATTTGAATAAATGTGTTTGGGGCAAATGCAGATATATATGCATGCATTTATTTATTTATGAAACATCTGAAGTTTTCACTCACTGCAACATGATACTTTTTTACCAAGGGAGGAAAAAAAAAAGTCTCCTCTGTGTTCATTGTTTGTTCAACAGGTATTTAAATATTGTTTGTATTGTAGTAGTATCCAGAGATCTTCAGTAGCACTGGGGCTTTTCATGCCAGCCACTATATGAACACAAAATGACAGGCAGTCCTTGACCCAGAAAGAAATAGAAAGAAAGCAAGAACTTACTCAAAGTCACCAAACAGGTCAAGGGTAGAAATAAGACCAAAACCTGAGTCTGTCAAGTCCCAGCTGAGATTCGTCCTCTCATATCTCATAGCTACTTATTTATAGCATTTAGCTTTAGATATAGTAGCTGTTTTGTTTCTGCATTAATGTGGGCATTTTAAATTTCATGCACAGCAGACTAGAATGCGGTTTTATGTAATCTCTTTCATACTGAAAGCTTATGGAGGTTAATTTAGAAAAGTGAAAGAAAATTCAAGTGGCTGGTGCTGCGTGGTAGGAGTCTTTCTCCGCAGCCGGCGCGTTCGCGTTTGCCCGCTTTTGCTGTTGAACTCCTGCTGTGGCAGCTCGGGCTCGTAGCTCCAAGGTCCACCGCTCAGCACGTCGTGACAGTGTGCGTGACAAGTGTCACTCGGGTAGTAACAAGCAGCGTCGTCGTGCTGCGGCAGAGCTGGCGTTGGCTCCGTTGTGCACACGCAGGTCAAGGCAGGTCTCTGTTCTGTATTCACAGCCAGGCATTACAGCTGGCGGTTGTTTTTTTTTATCGTATCCCCACCAAACCCATTAGAGGTTAGTATGGCTCTAAGCACATGTATTATACATCCAGCATGGTTACCAAAGAAAACAAGCATGCGAACAGCTGCGCTGTGGTTTATGCAACGTACTTGATTTTGCAGTGCCTAAGCAATTTCCTCATCTCCTTGAAAAGAAATTGTCTGAGAACTGTTTGCCTTCCAGTCATGGCCACAGACAGGTAGACAGGACCACTGGTTGACATCTTTAAAAGAGAAGAGCATCCCCCCTTTTGAGTCGTGTGCTGCCACGTGCACGTGCTCCTGCGGGAGGATCAGCGGTCGCCAGCCCCCGTGGCGGGAGGGGAAGGGGGAGGTGGGGGAGGACCCCTCGCCCCACGCCTGAGCAGGGTCCCCGGGGTTGGCAGCATCGGGCGCCGGTGCTGGCGCAGGCTGGTGGTAAGGCACCCGCTGCCTTCTCAGCCGGTGAGAAGGCAGGTGGAGGAAGCAGCGTGGGGTCCAGGCCAGCTTTGGCTGGCAGAAGTGGGTGAGACGGGAGCGAGAGCTGAGGGCAGAAGCAGGACCTCTCTCTTCCCGAGCTGTGGGTGATCTCCGACCGAAGCAGTGCTTCCTGCGAGGAGGAGGACGAGGGGTCCAGAGGACAGCACACGTGCAGAAGAGCTCGGGTCGATCAGCTGTTGCTGCCGTACTGTTTGCTAACGGCTTGTCTTGCAGCGTCCCACGTTTTGGGGGGATTTTTGCACGGTCTCATGAGCAAGCGCTGTACGGACATATGTACGTGTACACGCATATGGAGTTAGACAAGAACGTGTGTGTGCACGTGTGTGTGTGTGTGTCTCTAAAGAAGTTGAGGACTGTGCAAGGGTGGGAGAGGCCCAGAGAGACAGCAGCGTGACTCCTTCGCCTCCCAGGCAGACCTGTCATTTCTGGCTACGGGACTGGTTTGTTTATTCCGTTTTATGGTACTGACCTTTGTATGGAATAGGTTGGCCTGTTGCAAAGCTAGGATTTGTGGCCTTTTGGGACTTTAGTTGTTTGGAAGACCAAGGATATTTTTTACTACATCAGGTCCAAAGAGAATGACTTCTGATGACCCAGCTGCCCTTGTAACTCATTTGCCCTTTACCTTTTGACAGACAAAGTGACTTTAGATTTAGTCATATGTTAGAGACTTTAAACCTGAAGAACATTCTGGTAATAAATGATGTTTTATGGCAATTAGAAATTGAAAGTGGTTTTGAAAATTCCTATTTTTATTACGTATTGCATGTACTTCCTTGGGGGAAATGAGTTTGTACTGAGAGTTTTAGAAAGGACCTACCTTCGTAAGTAGAAAAAAATAATAATTTGGATACATCTGAGGGTGTACTGCCTTAAACTGTATTGTCTTCCACAAAAGATCTTACACCAATGTTACTTTATCTGTCTCTGAAAGAGCAAATAGTTTCTCTCTTAAAATCTAAGAAATCGTCCCCAAATCTTATTTGATTTTTGGGACCCCCAGTCTGATTCCAGAATCTGTTTTAACTCACGATTGGTGCAGAAGGGTTCACACCTGAGAAGTTTTGCAGCACATCAACAAGTAGCCCCGTTTGGTTTTTAGTCCCTAGACTTGTAGTGGCCCGGATCCTGCAGTGCTTATGCCTAAGATTAATTTTAAGCACATGACTGTTGAGTTGAGCACCTCAGCTAGGATTGGGAACTCGCGTTGTTTTGACTTGCACGTCATCAGCGGCAACAAGCTTTGTAAGCTCTGCTTGTACGTACAGCCCTCCGCTGTCTGCGGCGGGAGCGCAACGGTGGTCACCGTCCAGAGTGGCTCCGTGGTCTGGTTAACCGTCCCGTAAATACACGAGCCCAAAATCCCGTCCTGTTTGCTTCCCCTCAGCTGTATGGGTTCTGCTGGGTGGAAAGCAGGGAAGAGGGGGGAAAAAAAAAAATCGGTACTTTTTATGGTAAGTTAAACAGTACTCTTTCTGACTTCACACAGGAAAGGAATCTGCTGAGTAAGAAAGTGCTAATTTCACATCATTGTTTTTCGCAGTAGAGCTACACTGTAAGTACCGAGCCCGAGAGGAATGAGAGCATAGTCAAATTAATGAAAAATAGGTTATGATGATAAATTATTCAAGTGGGTAAAATTACTTTGGATTCGGAAGACACTGAAACTTAAGGGCCAGATCCTTTTCTGGTATAAAAAGATTCAGCTTCATCACTTTCAGGGAAACAGTGGGAACTTATATAATTCAGCTGAGACTCTGACTGTGATTGGCAGCATAACCAATCATTTAAAACTCGGTGGCATATATTTCATCTACTTTGGGTGACAGCCATAAGGTGCATGTTTTAAATTCTGACATGGCATAGCCTTTCTTTTGAGATCTGTGGTGTGATTTTAAAGGAGATGAGATAAAAGCCCTGCCTCTCCAAAGGCACCTTTTCTCTGATGTTAAAGGAAACAATGTAAAAATATGCCCACTAAATAAATCATCAGGGACTTTCAGAATAGATCACATCCTTCTGTCTTAAACCTTGTAATACAACTCAAGATGTTCACCTTAACTCAGTTTCTTTTGTTCAGCAATTTTTCCATACAAGGAGGCGTATGTAGAGAAGGCAAGTCTGGAGGAGACACCCCATCAGAAGAGGTTCCGGTGAACAGAGATAATAAGCTCCTCTTTTGACTTCTGGCACAGCAGTTTCAGAAGTTTAATCCTCATTGATCCCTCTCACATTTCCAAGGAGGGGATAGTGGAGGAAAGACTGAGGGCTGTTGTCACGTGAATGTACCTGGCTCTGAAGAATAGCCTCTGTTTTTTGAAGTACCTTAGCCAACATAGCAGAGGAAGTATGCTGATTTGGCTTCTGCTGCTATAGGATGAATTTTCGGTAACGTTTGTCTTCAGCTTGCATGCATGTAAGCACACATAGCCGTGGAAGGAAGTGTAGACTGGTACAACAGGCTTTTAAGGACGATATTTAAAGTTAGAGCTTGCAGCAAGTTGCATCCATAAAAAAAATATATATGTATATGCCCCAAACACAAGAACTCCTGGCAAGTTGATTTAGCGTACTAAAGCCTAAGGCTGAAACGCATCCTACCAAATAGTAGACACTGAAGTCATAGCTACGGCCCCCTGACCTCTGCTGTGGTAAGTGGAAAGAGAAAGCAGCACCTCCAGAGACTAGTTCATGGCTTAGGCAGGATGAATCACGCACTCTTGTCTGAGAACTGAAGGGTGACAGCTCTTCTATATTTCTGATTAGTCCAATGCCCACAGTTAGATAAGTTGAATCTAGGCTTTAAATGTTTGTGGCATGTAGCTGTAATAAGAAACAAGTGCTCTCATTGAGCCAGCATGGCATAGCCTCCTTAACGCTTTGCAGAGCCATTGCTGTGAGGAGGACACTTCTTTATCCCCAGATGTCTCCTTCAACTGTCCCCTTATGTGCAGATGTGAGGAGGAGTGATGGTTTCTCCAAAATGAGAGTATTTCCAAATGTCAAGAAGCTTTATTTTTTAATGTGTTAAGCCATATAAAATCCCCAGATAATATACCTCATAAATGAAATGAGACTAATTAGTAGGAAAGTAATGAGAGAGCACTTACAGAGGTTACATCCCAAGGTCCGGTCACCGCTATGGAAAGTGCAGGAGAGGGGTAAAAACTGCAGTCTGCTTTGTTCCTCTAGCACTGGCATGCGTAGTTGTTAATTAACCCCAGCAAGGGCAATTTTAGAATGGCAAAATGAGGAGAAAAATGTTAAGGGGGCATGAACTTTGTCTTCCCTACCTCTCCGCTTTACCATCAGTGTCCCTGGGCTGGCATGAGCTCCTTACTGCTACACCAGCCTGTCCTTGCCTCTGTAGCAGTGCTGTGGCTCCATCCAGCTTTCCCTGCGTTACAGCCACGTGCTGGGAAAGTCGTGTTCAAGTCCTTTTTCCCCGAAAAGCTTGAGGGCTGCTGGGACACCACACAAGTCCTTTTGGCATAGGTCATCAAGGTTATGTAGGTGCCCAACTCCTTTGTAACTGAGAGTCAATTGCCCATCTGCAAAAGCAGAAAATAGCTCTTCTTGACCTTATAGAATTTAAAGCGTAAGTCTATTATGGGTTTTTGAGCACTTGCATACAAAGATATGGAGAGTTGTGTGAGGGCTTAAAACAGACCCTTGGATTAGAATGCTGTCTGTGATAGCAGAAGTGGAAGCTATTGTACTGACTGCACAGTAGAGGATCCACATGGCAAATTTATGTTCTGGGTTACTTAAGCTTGAATAGAAGTGTAAGGTCTCATTCTAAACTCACCTGAGTTGATAGAGTCCTTCCCTTGACTTTAATAAGCATCTGTATTGAGCTGAAAGTTGAACCTTGAAATAAAACCTTGGCATGTGAATAACTGAGAATTTAAAAGCATGGATTTACAGTTTGTCAAAATATCAAGGAGATACTGCTGATGGAACAACATCTATGCTATGTACTAAATCATAATGTACATAGTGAAACACAGATGTCTCTTGAAAGAAAAGACCTATTGAAAACCAGCCCCATGTTGAACAAGGGTCATCCATTTGCACAGCTTTTAACAGTCGCCACTTACACCTGAACAGCTACGGGCTCTCTTGGAACGTGACAATCCAAAATACTTGAGGCAGATGCAACTGCAGGAACATACAGTCAAATCAGCGCTCACGGCAAAAGAAGCATCTGTGTCTGTATACTGATTGAAGGAGCTGGATGGAAGGGGAGCAAAATGATGAGCTGAGGAGATGCGATGACTGAAGTATAACTAATGAGAAGTCAAATAAGAAAAAAAGAAGAAAAGAATAGCACTAATGTCAGCTGTCAAAAAAGAAGGAAAAAAATGAACAAGCAGGTGTAATGAGAAAATAGGTATGTTGCAAGTAACAGAATTTGAACACTGTGCCAATCTGAAGTTGATCAGACCATTGTGGAGAAAAATCATAGACAGGTTGCCAGGGAAGACTTTCTTCTTTGTTTCCTCTCAAACTTAAATTTTAAAGATCTGCTCTCTTTATCATTCTATTCTTGGTCCTGTGTTCTTAAATATGTGCATTAATTGGACCTAACTACCTTTGAATTTTTCACTAGCCTAATTACTCTTAGATTTTTGCTCATGTTTAGCCTAAACTTTTCCTTCCTTTGCTTATGGCCATTACTTCTTTTTCTGTTTTCTTCTGAGACTTGGTGTAATTTCCTTCCTTTATTTACTTTGTTCTCTTGAAGATATTTACAGGCTATGTTCATTTTCCTCCCGAGGTTTATCTTTTCCCCAGTGTTGCTCTTTACAGTTCCTTTCTTTTTTCTTCTCTTTCCCTAATTTGTATGCTCCTCGTCTCTGTTTATCACCAGTCTAGCTAAGCATTTTAACTAATTTTACATGTGATCTTTTTCTCATGTTTAAGACTGATAGTTAAGTAGCAGAACTGACCTTAAAATGCTGAAAGGGACATTTCTACAATAATACTGCATAATATTGTCTCTTATCACACCTTTTCATGCTTTTAATGTCCATCAGCAGCAAACTTCTATATTTCTATGCCAGCTATGGCAGTTATGGGGAAAAAAAAAAAAAAAAAAAAAAAAAGAAACCTTCATTTTTTTCAAGCAGGACTTTATATTCCCATTGCTCTAGTTTCTCACTAGTGCATATCTTATTTGCAAGCTGCCCAGACTTGCATAAGTTCTGCATAAGTTGCAGTACGTATGTGACGCTGGGCTATGCATTTGAACAAGCAGGCAGAGTCTGTGCTCTGCAATTAAAATGCAAGAGTGGCATTCAGGGTGCATGTCCTGTTTTGGATGCTTTTCCATTTAAGAAAGGCCAGGCCAGGGTTACAGCTACATTTAAGCACATTGACCTGCACGTAGATGTCTAACAGGATTTTCAGAAGTGACTAGGCAGACTGAGTTCCTAATCTTTACTTTTCTGATTTTACTGGTTTACACCTGAATTCCTTTGGGTACCTGCCACCTGTTCTAGGTAAGTTTGCTGGAGTAGGAGCTGTTATTTTCTCTGCGCAGTGCTGAGAAGAGCAGAGCCCTGCCCTTACCAGTTCCTCAGCAGTAACACCTGAAAATGCCCAACAGCAGCAAACCAGAACCAGAGTGATGCCAAGGGGCCACGCAGTGGGATTTAACATGAAGTAGAAGGAGCCAAGCAAAAAGACACCATGCACTCAGTTCATCTGATGATGAAAGAGTGAAGAACTGATGATCAGAAATATCTTGCTTAGTAATTCAAGATGAGGCATTGTCTGTCTTTTCTTTGTAAACAGACTGATTAAAAATATCCCCAAAAAAAGAAATAGGTTGGATGTATAAAAAGTGCAAGAATGTACTTTTCCTTGTAATCTCTGGCCTCATATTTGTTTATAAAGACTGTCTAATAGAGGCACAGCTGCAATCTGAGAATGTGCCTGCACTGGCAATACGGTGCCAGGGAATGGGAATCTCAAGTCTGTCAGAAGAACCATAGAATGGTTTGGGTTGGAAGGGTCCTTAAAGATCATCTAGTTCCAACCCCCCTGCCGTGGGCAGGGACACCCTCCACTAGACCAGGCTGCCCAAAGCCCCATCCAACTTGGTCTTGAACACTTCCAGGGAAGGGGCAGCCTGCTCTGGGCAACCTGCTCCAGTGCCTCACCGCCCTTGCAGTAAAGAATTTCTTCCTAATATCTAATCTAAATCTACCCTCCTTCAGCTTAAAACCATTCCCCCTTGTTCTATCAGTACATGCCCTTGTAACCAGTCCCTCTCCAGCTTTCTTGTAGGCCCCTTCAGGCACTGGAAAGCTGCAATTAGGTCTCCCCGGAGCCTTCTCTTCTCCAGGCTGAACAACCCCAACTCTGTCAGCCTGTCTTCATAGGACAGGTGCTTCTCTCCTCCTACAAAGAAATGTGTATGGCAACCCACGAGCTCGAGAAGCTACAGCTCCTTTGTCAACCGGAGGGTTTGGTTTCAATGTTGTGAGAAACCTTAGGCAATCTCACGCAATGCAAGTGAGAAAATGACAGCCCTCTGATGATGCAGCCAGTTTTCCTGATCAGCGTGATTGTATGAGAGCGCTGTACTTAGTTATATCGATTTGTCTCTGAGAGCTCTTTCTGCCACATAAATCTCATTGAAAATCTTTAAAGATCTTGCCCCAGAAGGCCACTATGTTTTCCTTCTCAGTAAAAAGAAGCAGAGCCAGGAATTCATTTCTCAAAGCTTTAACTAGAACGGTCCATCTATGAGGCAGGTCTGAATGCATCTCTGTTTTACATTTTGAAACATTTAAAAACAGCGCAGCACTTTAAGATTAACCTTCATATCTAAGCAGTACTACAAAGAGCTGTATCTATCTCCTTTCTCTTTCTTTCTTAGTTCGAGAGGCGTGAATAAAGAAAATCACCTTTCTTTTAGATGGGGGAATTTGAAGGACCATTGTGCTTATTGTAGCTCAAGCTTTAGGTACAATAGGCACCACATTATAAAGATACTATTTGTGCAGCTCTAGTTAAAAAGACGTGATAGTGCTTCCCTGATGAAATTTTTCTTTTAGAGTAACTAAAATGATTTAAAAAATAAATATATATTTTAAATTAAGAATCAAGTCTTTCAAGGCAGCCAGAGCTAAGAAAGCTCAAAATACAAATTCATACTAATTCTTCATAGAATTATCAGCAAGTCTGATTCACAAAGTGTGTCTTTATGCCTGGCAGACTCATTTCTTTTAGCATATATAGAGGTAAATACAAGAAAACACAAGAAGTTTGACCTTTTTTTTTCCCTGACAAAAATACTTTTTTGAATAAAGTGATTATTGAGTCTGAATTATCTGTAGCATAGAAAGAACCTCTGTGTGTGAGTTTTAGGCTTTTCAGGTACAGAATAGAATCATAGAATCATAGAATCATCTAGGTTGGAAAAGACCTTTAAGATCATCAAGTCCAACCACTAACCTAACCTTGCCATCCCACCACTAAACCATGTCCT
>VXBL01010187.1:145717-173809 GCA_013400195.1 Aramus guarauna
CTTTTTTGTGTTCGAAAAACAGAGAAAGAAAAAAAAAAAAAAAAAAAAAAAAAAAAAAAAAAAAAAAAAAAAAAAATAATCAAAGTCAGTCTCTGAGACTCCATCAGGTTCTAGAAACCAACTGGTTTTTTTGGAGCAGTCTTTGGATTCCTGAGTTCCCCTTGATCCGTTCTTCAGTACCTGCGATATTAATGGTTCAGGTTTATGGGAGAGATGTAAATTACTCTTTGCGACAGTCCAAGCTATATTTCCGTTAGGAACAACATTTCTCCGGCTGACCCTCAGCACTCCTTTATGCTCCCTGCAGCGTCAAACCCCTTTGCCCTTAGGTGAGACAGGCACAGACAGACTCTTGTCTCCCTTCTCCACGGCTGGTACTAAGGGGATGGAGCAGTAAGAAGAGATTAGCTGGCCACTGTTTCCATAGGAAAAAAAGTTTCCCAAAGCTACCTTCTGGGCCTTCCTTTCAGTGTTGGTGGAACAATATTTGTGTCTCCCTTTCCTGTACTCAACACCCCTCATACCAAATAAAAAATGTGCCTTATTTGCTGAGGAGCCTAGAAAGTGTTCTGGTGGCCTCTAAGTTGCTGCCGTCCCAAAGACATTGGGCGATGATAAGGCAGTCCAAGTGGAAAGTGTTTCCCCTTGAGTAATCAGAATATCTTCTGGGGTTTGCATTTTCTCACTTCATCACAATACTAGTTCCAGCAATGACAGGAATAACTCATGTGCTAGCAGTACTGCACGTACAGAAAAGGTCTTTTGGACTTTACCAACGATTAAAGGTACCTAGTGAGTGCCCAGAACTATGTGCATCAGCGATGTGTGAATAGTCCATTTACACTTGTAGGGATAAACCAGAGGGTGGGCTAAGTACCCAGCAGGGTTTCAAAAGGCAAGATGGAGTGAGATGATAAGACTGAGTAATCATTAGCATAACAGCTTTATATGTGTATAGTTCATTAGCATAAAAGCTTTATATCTGTATAGTTAGTATATAGCGTAAATGTTCATGAATGTATGGAGGCTATCCAGAGGATAAAAGAAAGGAGATGCAAGAACAAGGACTGGATGAAATAAAAGTTTGCAGTTCAGCTTTGGTCCAGTTGGTCTAGAGGCTGGGTGTGCAGGAGGGGTGGCCAGAGCTGGCACAAAGCAAGCGCTGCCTGCAGCAGGGACGTGACCTTCCAGTGGAGATGGATTGAGAGAGCGAAGGGAGACAGCTGACAGGATTTGATGGTGTCTCAGCTGAAATTCAGTGAGGGGGGGGTGGTGTTTCGGTTTTGCAAGGTAATTGTTAACAGGCAATAAAATGAAATGCTGCAGTCTTGGCACAACGTTTTATATATTATGATCCTCTTGGCAGAGGTCTTTGTTCGCATGTGGTTCTTTTATTTCACAGTCCTCAGGAGCGACATCTATCATCTGAGGCCCTTTGTCCTCTGCCGCACTTCATGCTGGTCATCAAACAGTTAACCTGTATTGTCTTTCAGGAGTCCCATTTCATTTCTGCCAGAATCAATGATAAAATTCTGACTGCGCAAGTGAGCAAGCCCATGGGCCAGATGGATATTTGGTATCAAAACCTTTGAATAGCTCTTTCTGCAATAAAGAGCTATATGAAGTATTTGCTCTGAAGACAAGTACCAATCTTTTGTCTCTAGGGCATTTGTAATCGATATTATATTACAGGTTGATTAAATACCAAGATATTAGAACGGTGAATCTCAAAGTGTAGTTTTGACTTTTCTTTGTTACTCAAAAATGACTGTAAAAATTGTTCAGAGAAATGTTGACAATAGCAGAAAACAACAAAATCAAAATAGCATCATAGTTACTATTTCTGAAAGTTCAAATTTGGCAAGAGGGAAACATTCATCATTGGATTGGTACCTGGCAGATGCTGTAGGTAGGCAGTATATTATAACCTTGTAGGCTAAATGTTTTGCCCATTGTGTTGGTTTTGGCTGGGATAGAGTTAATTTTCTTCGCAGCATCTAGTATGAGACTATGTTTTGGATTTATAATGAAACCAGTGTTGACAACACAGAGATGTTTTCACTATTGCTGAGCAGTGCTTACACAGAGCCAAGACCTTTTTTGCTTCTCACCCCACCCCACCAGCGAGGAGGCTGAGGGTGCACAAGGAATTGAGAGGGGACACAGCTGGGACAGCTGACTCCAACTGACCAAAGGGATATCCCATACCGTATGACATCATGCTCAGCATATAAAGCTCGGGGAAGAAGAAGGGAGAGGGGGATGTTCAGAGTGATGGTGTTTGTCTTCCCAAGTAACTGATACACATGACAGAGCCCTGCTGTCCTGGAGATGGCTGAACACCTGCCTGTCCATGGGACGTGGTGAATGAATTCCTTGTCTTGTTTTGCTTGTGTGCGTGACTTTGGCTTTACCTGTTAAACTGTCTTTATCTCAACCCACGGGTTTTCTCACTTTCACTTTTCCAGTTCTCTCCCCCATCCTGATGCGGGGGCAGTGAGCCAGCAGGTGCTCAGCTGCTGGCTGGGGTTAAACCCACGACACCTGTTTATCCTGTGCTCTGTGTAAGTAGATAGTAGAACATGTAGAATAACTACTACACATAGCTTCTTAGAGTAGTATCGAGCGTG
Organism: Aramus guarauna; assembly: GCA_013400195.1. Taxonomy (NCBI): domain Eukaryota; kingdom Metazoa; phylum Chordata; class Aves; order Gruiformes; family Aramidae; genus Aramus; species Aramus guarauna. The sequence continues at coordinate 148,348 of VXBL01010187.1, forward strand.
TGCACAAAAGGTGGGTGCCTCTCAAAAAGCTGGTGGCATCCACAGGAAGCCACGCAGAAAGGTTGGTATCTGTTGTGTTCGCAGGCATGTAACGAGGGGTGTGTGTAAGCAGACGTGTAGGAATGCCGCGTCAGAGGCTGAGCCAGTTGGACCCCCACTTTGTCCTTCTGTCCCTACACCGTGTACCTCACTCTTTCACTTACCAGAGCTCTTCCATTCAGTTCTCTTTTCAGTATCTTGTTACCAAAGTTTAGGTTTGATCTTTGGGGGCATTTTTGGTTTTATTTTATTTTATTAAAGGAGGTTTGAGAGTTTGTTTGTTCTAATAAGCTGGAACTGTAATTGGGAAATGGGTTCAGCTTGCTTCCAATTAAGATAATTGATGTGAAATACCCAGTTGCATCCTGAGAGAGAGAGAGAAATAAGTTCCCCAGCTGAGCTGTAGAAGAGAGCAGCTTTGTCTAACAATGTAAGTAGAAGCAGATGTTTAGAAAAACATGTAAAAGCAATCAGGAGGGGATTTATTCATTTGTTTATTAATTAAGATGCTTGCTTGAACAGCCAGCCAGCAAAGTTCCAAGTTAAGAAAAGCAAAGGTCTAGCAGGGGGTACAAGGAAAGCTCTATACAGGTGATTCTTGGTTTTTTTGGTGTTGGGTTTGGGGTTTTTGGGTTGGTTTTTTTTTGTTTGTTTGTTTGTTTTCTGTATGTGTGAGTTTGGGGTTTTTTTTGTTGTTTGTGTTTTTGTTTTGCTTTTTCTTAAAGGACAAACCACCCCAAACCTTTTGGAAGATTCAGGTCAGCATGTTCCCTTGCATGCAGTCTTCCTGATTCTGTTTCTAGTAAGTTTTTTCTCTTTTGCTTAAATAAAGATAGATAATACAGTCCTATCAGGCTATGAGTCTCTCCACAGCTAGTAAAAATATCTATGGTTTTGTGCATTCTGTTGTTTGCTAAGGTTAAAAAACACATAATGGGTACTAGACTGATCCTGAAATAGTGAATGGTTGAGGACTTCTGACACTGCTCAAGCTTGCTTTCTAATTTGTGGGGAACAAGGAAAGCAGAATCAGCTTTTCTGACTGGAGGGACAGAGATGCCTGGGGATCTGATGTGGGGGCAGACAGCTGCTGAGAACCTGTTGGTTGGGGCGGTCAGTTTGGAGAAAAGAAAATGTAGAGGGTGGGTAGTTGCTAGATAGCTGGCTGTGCTAAAAACAGAGAAAGATGTACTAGTGCTGATAAGAAAGAGGAAAGGCTTCAAAGGCTTTGGATAAGAATATGTACTTTTTTTTTTTAATGTGTGTACATTATCTAACAATCTTGGATTTCATTTATAGCATTAAAAGTAACATTGAGATTAAAATTGGAAGGATCAACACTGAATTCACTTGGCTGGTTGTGTAAGTGATCATTCCTGCAATTTCTATGCAAGTATTAAAACATCAGTGGAATGTATTGCTCTTTTATTTAGTTTCCTTGTTTGAACTGTCCTTGAAATTCTACAAGGACTGGTTAATTTTTTATTTTTTTTAAGTAAGAGACTATAGGCTTTAATTGCTTGTCTAGCTAACTTGTCTCTGTGATGAATTGGGTGGTTTAAATGAAAGATGAATATTGGGCAGTTTGTGGTTTGTGTGTTGCTTGTTGGGGGAGAGCTATTTTACATAGATAAACCTGGGAAATTAATGTCTTACAATAGATTATGTTTTCTGGCTGAAATACTAGCCTGTAGTTGACTTTTCTTTGTGATCGAGGTGCTCTTTGATATAGTAAATCAAATAAGAAGATAAGAAATATGGCAGATTCCTCTTTCATGTAAATAAAAGAGGCAAGGTCCTTCTGTTCTGCTTCCAGCACTCGGAGCCTCAGTACCTGTGGAGAGTGGCTGAGCCTGGCCCACCTCTCAGCGGGTGGACAACCAGGACTCCTGCTGCTGCTACTGTCTTTATTTAGAAGATGAAAAGCTCAAGCTGATGTTTTGTGCGATCTTGTGGGGCTGCTCTGACGCAAACAGTAACAGAGCTGAGGGTAGCTGCTGCCTCTCTCTGCTTGCACCTGCAAGTGTGTGTCCTCACCGGAGCGTGTGGCAGGGCAGTGGAGATGTCCTCCATGGACAGTGCAGTGCTTAGGTTCTGTGATTTCATGTTCAGATAACCAGGTAGTAATTAAAAATGTTTATTTTTAACTATGTAGACCTATGTACTTATAGGCTTATGATCTACTAATGAGGTCTCAAAAAAGCTGATTGCTTGGGTTATTCCTATAGAAGTTTTCTTCTGGAGGTCCACCAAAGATTGCAGGTGGATGTTTAGGCTAATTCTTCTCATCGGTTACAAAAGTTACTCCTTTCATAAATCTCATATGGCTTTCAGTGTTAAACTGGTTGCTTTTTGTGGCTCATTCTAATGCTTTTGATGAAGTACGGGTTTGCTGTGACCTCTCCCACTTTTATTTGTCCTTGTATTTAGGAAGAAATTTAAACATGATGGAATTTCTGGAGATAGATCTTTTATTAAGGGAGTGTTGTTCTCCTTATATAAAAAGATATTGCAAACGACAACTCCACAAGTGAACCTAGCATCTAAGTCTCTTTTGGACCTCATTCAATGAAAGGCAAATAACTGAACAGTGCTATTATAAAATGTATAATCTTTATATGCTTCAAGGAAGGTATTCCACATGCTTTATTTTGACAAAGCTCCTGCTGACTTCCTGGGAAACCTTGGCTAGCCAAAAATTTGGCTTGTGATCGTAGACTAATATCCTCCGCATAGTAAGCATCACTAAATGATGTCTTCTGAAATTCTGTCACTCTTTTGGGAGGCCGTACTGATCACAGAATAGTGATCCTACTGCTCTTACAGCATGTTGCAAACCAGACACTTACAAATGGCATTTGAAAGACTGTGTCAACTTACTCCTGTGTCTTAAGCCTTCGAAAAGATTCTGCAATCACTTTATCTTTGTGATAGTGTTGTAAATATGAGCCATGAACTGAGACAATTAGAAAGAACAAAAAACAACCAAAGTTAGAAAAAACAATTTATTAAGTAGTATCATATAAATAACTTGTTACAAAAATCAATTTGCAAAAAGGCAAATTCACTCTGTCTGTGAGAAATTGTTGTTCAAATTGGTTTCTCATTAAATCCTTAAATTTAATTTCCCCCTGCCCCCTACCCCCAAAAGAGAAGCCAATACAGTGAACAGGAAATATAAGGGAGAGAGTGCACACTTGCCATCTGACCATCACAAATTGCCCATCCACTCTGCAGAAGAGATAATCATTCCAGCATGGGTCCCTTTGCAAGACAGGGAAGCTTCTTGGTGTAAATCTCCTGGGTGACAAAAATCTTATTGCCTGCAAACGTCCCTCTGTGCTGAGCAGTGACCGGATCCATTGGATGCTGAGGGTCCCTTGGCACAACCAGGGGATGTCATCGTGAGAGGCTGCGTGGCTGGAGCATGCCAGCAAGTAAATCTTCCCAGGTGGTGGCATCAGTTTCAATTTATGCTTGGAAGTATTGTTAATTAAAAAAAAAAAAAAATCAATACCAAAAAGCATTTATTTTAAGGGTTCAGAAATCACAAATCGCAATAGGAGTTTGCCAGATTGATTTCGCTCAGTAACACAGTTAAGATGCACATAGCATTTATTATATAAGGCCTTTCTTTTAAGTTTAATTTTTCAAAGCAATGAAAGTAATCACAGAATTAAAACAGTACAGTGATTCTGAAGAGTTTTATGTGTCAAAATCCAGAACAATTTCGTATTTGTAGTGTTGTTTCTTTGTTGTGTTCACCTGAATGCTTAATAATTCTATACATTTGTCTCTTTAATAAACACTAAAGTAATAGATCATAGAAAACTAAAAGCTTATAGAAAGTGTCTCCAGGTATATTTACATAAATAGTGCAGTCTCATAGGAAAGGTCAAAAGCCCATGGGAGTGGAAAGGATTTCTCTGTATGCTGGACTTATGCCTTGCTTGTCAAATCGACTTTGTGAAAAGAGAAATTTGAAGTTAGCAGCTCCTTTTTTTTTGTTTTTTCTTTTTTTTTTTTTCTTCTTCTTTAAAGATAGCAAAAGACACATGCAGGAAAAAATATAAGAGCAGGTTCTGTAAAAACTCCTTTGAAATCCAGTATCTCTATGCATAATATGACAGCTTTGTGGCTTTTAAGTGCCACGGGCCTGCCTTGCGTATGACTGATTACCTTCCCCCCTGCCCCCCCACATGCAATTTGCTTTCTGTTCTTCTTCCTGAAAGTCCCAGTTCTCTGACTCTTGCACTGCCTGTGACCCCAGCCGTGGCTTTTGGATACCGACTGCTGAATTTTGTGATCTGTTCAGGAAAGTGTTTAGTGTATGACAAATGCAGGTCTGGTCTGAAAAGTATAATATGGCAAAATGATGGGCAGGATCAAGACTGTTTCAGCTGTGCCTAAATAAAACTACTGAGGGGAGAGACTGGCATTAAAACGCTACGCTGGCTGCTGTGGTTTTTTTCCCCCCTCCTTTTGGAGCAATGCGTGAGGCTGTAGACGTTAAATATGCTTTTGTTCCTCTTCTTTAGGTACAGGACCAATCTCTAAGAAAACAAGTCTTTCTGCAGACTAAACTGAAAATTAAAAAACATGGCTTTAATGTTTATTGGAGGAGGCTGCTGTTTCAGAGGTCTAGAGGGGTTGGAAAACCCCTGCCTGTCACAACTCATGACATAGTTCATACTCGTCGGAAGTAGCGTAAGGACTGTCAATTTGTCACCTCTCATTTGACAAGGGAGCTCCAACTGCAGTGTTAATTGAAACGCAAATGGGTAGGTGATGGCTGCACCCAGTTGGGACAGCGATCTTCTGAAAGGCTTCATACTACCTATAGCCAAAGGAAACGTGGAGAGGTTTAAAACAGATGGTGGCAGGAAGAGCTAACACGGTGTGGTCGCAAAGAGCTACCTGCTCAGAATAACTGTCTGCGATTCACCCTGCAGAATGCCATCACGGTAGCTCGGCTGCAGAAATTTAACATGTTTTAACTAATAATCACAACACAGGGACCTTCTTAGAGAGCTGCATGGAAATGGCCTGGATTTAATTTGCTTGGTCTGAAAAAGAAGATATCTTTCTTCCTATCTATGCAAATCTCCCTCTGGCTGCTGTAGGAAACCTGGAAGTGTTAAAAGAGCAGGGCCAACAGTGCACAGTCACAACATGGATAAATCCGCTTTGGAAGCTGGGCACGCTTCAAATGTTCATTATTTCCCTTCTTTTTATTCATACAGTACATGTGCAGACACACATTCCCAAAGCCATTTCTCCCTGCTCTACTTTATGACTGTTCTGATTTTTATGGTGCTACAGATATTGAGTTAGTTGTTTTTTGTGGGATTTTTTTTGTTTGTTTGTTTTGTGGCAGAGAAATGGAAATGTTGTGCCTTGTAACATAGCCTGACACTTCCAAAACTGGATCATTTGAAGGTTGCCTCTCCCATATTTAACAGCTAGGAAATACCTGTCCATATAATGAATTAAGACCTGACAACTAAGAAAATAAAAAATGTCAGAAAAATATATCTCTTTCCTAGGAGAAATTTAGAACATACTGGTGTTGGCACAAGTGGAGTGTTCTTCTTCTACTCAATATTTCCTAGCAATTTTTTTACCACCAATAACTGAAAAAAACAGACAACTTGTGTTTCTCATGGTCAGATGCATCTCTGTCTACATCAGGATTGGGAACACATCCCAGTCCTGTGGCACTGTCTGTAGAGCCCTGTGGAAACCCTCAAATTCCCTTGTCTGGAGCTTGCTGCAAGTTTCTGCCTCAGCTCTTTTCCAAGCGCTTGTCTACACAAAGAGGTGTCCTGGCACAGCTGCACTGGAGGCACGTGCTGTTGTGTCCCCCATACTGGTGCTGCTCTGGGACAGAATTGGTTTTAACCTGAAGTAATCCTTCTTCTGGAGGAAAGGGGGCGGGGCGGGGGGGAATCTGGAATAAACTGACTGTTTTGGGATCTGGGATGATATAGCTATACAAAAACTTTATTCCATCTCAAGTGTAGAGATGTTATTGTTCTGCAGCAGCAAGGCTGCAAAAGTCTGCCATGTAAACGTGCCTGTTTCATGTTAACTCCACTGAATTCCTTGGTATCTTTTCATAGGTTCCCTGTTGTTAGATCAGATGCTTTTCCAAAGTAAAAGTCAACTTCATTGCTCGTGTCTCTACCTTGCTTAGCTAAACTTCCTGATAATATTTCTTCTCAAACAAGTGTGTTTGTAAGAAAACCAGGCTTAAAACAGCCTTGAAACCCCCTTCATAGCCCATAGTCTAACAATTGTTTATCTATAAATGACAATTCTAGCGTTGTGTAAAAGCACTGTTAAATACTCATTTCTATCATCTAGCACGCCGGCATGCAACAAAGTGCAAAGAAATACTACTGCAAAGTTTTGTATTCACTGCAATATGGCACTTTCAATATTTAATATGCAGTACTGATTTTATAAATTGCACTTTGTGGTACTGCCAAGCAAGAAGAAAAGACAGAATTAAACACTTCTTGCTGTGTGAGAGATGCTAAATCTAATCTGTAGGAAAAAATACACCTCAAAACCTAGATGCATAAATAATCATTTGGATGCAAGTTTGCCTTGAATTTTCATAGAAGAATCAATTTGCTATTCAGGCACCACATTTGTGGTGACTTCACTTATATTTTATATATGATATATTTACACAACAGGCACGAGTAGCCACTCTCTATTATTTACTGTGTCGCTCAATGTACAAGATAAAACCAGCTTTCAATTAAAAGAAAAAAGAGGGGGGGGGAAACCCCAAACAAACCTCAAATCTTGCACTTGGACTGCTACTAACAATCACTAAATTGGACAAAATCTCTGTACAAACACAGGAAGGTAGTAACAAGGAGATGAGTGACCCTCTCTTGTTGCTCCACCCCAAGGAGTGACTAACGCAAGGTGACCTGCTGGGTGGCCCAGCCCTTTCAGGGTGCAAGGTCTGTCTTCAGTCCAGCCATGGTGACTCTCTCTTCCCTGAGACCCGGGGGTGGTTGCAGGGCCAAACATGTGTGCGGTTCCACAGCCGCTGCTGCTGTCCCCTCTGCGCACAAATGCGTTTCCGTGGGGCCTGAGGAGGGGAAGGGACAGTTCACTGTCTCTCTCTGGGTGTCCAGCTGGACTCTGAGCTTGAGGAGATTTGCTGGAGGCAGCTCCACGCAGCGAAGGGTGTTAGGGAGCCATTCGGGGGAGCCCCCTGAGGGGTACGCGGCCTCCACTGACCGTATGAGGAGAGCAGCCCCAAGTGCGGGACCTGCGGCAGGTGGTGCTGAGCATCTGCTGCTCCTCCACAGATCTGAAATCCAGATGGTCTCTCTTGTGTGCCAGAGCCAGGTTTCAGACAGGTTGCCTCCTGAATGCTCTCGTTTCAAGGAAGCCATGAAGGGCTCGACTTTCAAAGGCTTTCATTATCTTGAATTACTGACAAGGCCCTCAGGAGAACATAATAAGGGTCTAGTCATGCCATTGCTGTTGTGATGGGCGCGACAGGCGCAGCGATGGAGTTGGGCTCCTCGCTCTACTAGACTGAAGCACCGTGAGAAGCTTCCATCAGGGAGCCCAGGGGCTCAGCTCCCTTTGGAACTCCGGGTTCCTCTCGTCTGAAAACCCATCGAAGCCGCCTTGCCCTAAACCCGTGACAGTGCAAAGGTTTCCTTCCCAGTCCCAGCCAAGCACTGCAGCGTGGCTGGCTTATCCTCTGCACGGTGAGGTGGTTCGCACTTGAAATTATGTCATCGTGCTTGTAAAAGTCTAATACTCAGGAATCTTACTGCTCTCTTTATTTACTCTCTAGAAGTGATGAATTCCAGGGATTAATTTTTAATCCCTTTTAATTTTCTGTTTATTAACTTTTTTTCCCTTCTCTCTCTATTTTTAGAGTAAACTGGAGCTGTTGTTTAGCTTTCAGACTGATTCACTTATGATTCAGGGGAGGGGGAAAATAGATCCATGCCTGTAATTCTGGTATTAAATACTGTTTCAAAATGAAATAAATGAGATTAGTTATGCATGAGGTATATTTAAAAAAAAAAAAAAAATAAATTTCCATCTTTCCTTGGCACAGTGCCACGGGCTCTGTCCCTACTTTGGGATGCAGGGTGGCTTTTTGCTCCTGTAATAGGATGTGTCCCACGGCAGCCCCTTCAGGATTTTTTCCAGAGAGCCTCTCCTAGATGGCTTGATTTAAAGAGCAGCAACTGCATGCATTTGACAAACCAAGAGAAATATTGAGTGGTGCACAAGCTGTAAAGAAAATTGTTTTGGCCTGAGACTATGGCATCTTCCCCCACCTCTGGACAAAAATTACTTAGCTTGGCAAAGCAGATAAGCACACGCACACAGGGACTTGTCATTAAAATTTTATCTTTTGGTGAAGTCTGTAACAACCCTGGCCGAGTAGTTTATTCAAAAAAAAAAAAAAGTGTTATAGTTATAAACCCTACTTTTCAGGCCACTGGAATGACAATTGATTCTTGCTTACTTGTGCATTCAGGGCTTGAATTGGGGCGGGGGGGGGGCCACAAACAACAAACAATCCTGCCATCCAAAAGCACGAGAAATTACTTCCTCTGGCAGAATGCCAGCATTTTCCATCTCTAAAGCATTTTCCAAATGACTTAAATAATTCTTGCAACATCCTGATGAGGTAGGCATTATTTCCCCACTTTACAGATATCAAAACTGGGCAGCGAGTCAGTCAGGAAGCCACCCTGGGCATCCAGGCAGGGAAGGTCAGGATAAAAAAAGCACTCTTTCCTCCTTTGCAGTTGCTCCCTTTGCTCTAAGGGGCGGCAGTCACCTTGAGGCTACCGCTCCCCTCCCACCCATCAGAACAGGCAGAAGTAGATGGACGTGAAAAGCCTGACTCCCACCTCCCCAGCGCAGCGGCCATCACTGAACTGATGAGCAGGTGGAGGCTGACCGTAGCACGGTTATGATCTGCTGCTTCCTCCAAGTCATGATCTAATCTGGAGTTGGGTTAGATGATTTTCCCCAAATCACAAGGCAAGTCTGGGTTAGAACTGGGAAACCATCTAAGAATTAGATATTGGGGCTACTGACCACACACACATGCACGCACACACATCTCTCCAGCAATGCTAGGTCAGAAGAATATATACATAGCAGTCAATGAACTATATATATGTGTGTGTTAGTATGATTCAGTGCATTGGGGGCAATGGTGAGTTCTAGAAAAACACTTAGGTTTAAATGACCATTAGGCCTTTCTACCCTCCTCATGAGTAAAATGCATGTTTGATGTTTTTTCTCAGCTTACTCTACTTGTATAATAAACCTTCATTCCATCACCACTACTTTTGACTATAATACATAGGGTAAACTAGGGTACCTCATTACATTGGGATGTGCAATACACAATCGACAGAGCAATCGTCTGAGCTGAATAGTCTGAATACAAGTAAAAAGAGCAAGTGAGCTTAAACAGTAATATACTCCAATTTACAATATAAGCAGAACAAGTAAAAATATTGCTCCCCATCTCATCCTTTTTTTTTTTTTTTTTTTTCCCCTCCACTACTGCTGTGCCTGTAAGATTGGCTTGGTAAACTGGATGCACTAAAAAATAAGAATTTTGCCTCTTGGAAGCTCATAAAATGATACTAGAAAAAGTTTTCTGACGGCTGATCCACACAGACTGCAGTCATTAGACAATTAGAAGGGGTAGAACAGAGAACCCTTTCACACAGCTGTGAAGAAATAGAAAGAAATAGCCACTTCACATATCTCAATGCTGTTTCTGAAAATGAGGAAGGGAAACAAAAAACGAACCAAAAAAAAAAAAAAAAGGCAACATATTAAGAGTCTTTGTCACTGTCCATAGTGCCATACATATCTGCCAGCTTTTTAAACCGAGGCCCCCAGTCACTGAGGTAATCGTAGTCCTGATCTCCGTCCGTAGTCACCGACTCCAAGGAGCTGAGGGACTCGGCCACAGAACCGTTACCTTCGTACGCGTAGGTTGCTAACGAGTCATACGGGGGTGCCGTTGGATCTGTATCATTCTCCTTTAACCTTTGGTTAATGAAATCTCTGACATCCGTGTTATCTCGCGCTGTTGCAGTCCGCCGTGGCATAAAAAGTGTTTCCGGCACGATATCTCTGCGTAATTTATTATCGTCTATGGCTTCGGGATTCCTCAGCGTGCCGATATCAAATGCCTGGGTGTCTTCCTCTCCACCACCTTCATCATTATAACTGACAATGTTGTCTCTGATGTCTTCTTTGGAAATAATCAAAGGCTCTTTTTTCCGCTGCCGTCTCAGTGCTGCAAACAGCACCACTGTAACTGGAAACAAAAATAACAGGGAGAGAGAAAGGGAAAGGTTAATCCCTAACTCCATTAAAACCCAGAAGAAATGCTGTGCCTCTGCTCGAATTCAAAGTTTTAAAAGATGTTTTGCAAAACTGCAGACATGCACGTCGGGTTTTCAGACTGTGCTTGCTCTGCCTGTGAGTACCTTGGGAGATGAAATGGCGTGGATATGCACTAGAAGAAAGGAGATGTCGAGCTTGTAAGAAGCCGAGTGGAGTGTCTGTTTGTCAGTAGGCACATTTTTACCCAGAGTCATACAGCAATTTTGTTGCCTTGAGAACAGAACTAGTTTTCTGAGAGTTGGGAAGGAAGAAACACTTTCTCTAAAATAAGTAACATCAGATGTTATTCACCTTGAACCCCTGGGACAAGATGCAACTTGTGCTATGGACAAGGCCAGGATCTACTGGGCTACGGTAAAAAGCTAGCAGAGATTCATTTCAAGATAAGGGAATCTATCCTCTTCTGGAAAAAAAGCTTGGAACATGGAGTGGATTTTCAGCCAGCACAAAGTCCAAGTTTATTAACTTCTCTGGGATGTTTTTACAATGTACATGACCTTAAAAAAGTACATGGCTTAAATCTTGATAATGGTATTATTCAATCTGCCAAAAGCATGAGATTTCTCAAACAGATAATTTTATGCCTTTCATTCTAAAGTGTGTGTGTGTATATGTACATATATATTTCATTTTCTTTCCAAGGCCCTGATGCAAATTTGAATATGTTTACTCAATAATCATTCCTGGTACTATTGGAGAAGTGGGCACAGAGGGTGGGAGGAGATATGTTCAACACGTTATTTCCTTTAGAAGCTAATTTCAGATTTCTTAGCAGGATTCTACCTTAAGGTGGTAAATGGCTGAACATTTATGTATGAACAGCAGCAAGGAGCCAGGATGTATTGCTATTATCACTGTTGCTTTCACAGTCTGAGGTCCACAGTGCCCAGTATTTCAGCGCTGCTGTGCAAACTCTGAGGAAAGACACATCTTGCTGTCTTTAGAGTTCTTTCATAGCAAAGCAAATCAGAAAATGCCTAAACTCATTGATGTGAGATGCTAAGGTGGTTCAAAATTATCTTTCATGTCAGCTGTGTTTCGAAAATGCTGTGTGAGTTAAAGCACAGTAACTAGTAAAGACTTTTTTTTTGGCAGTCCCTTCCTCATTTGTAACCCTGCTAACAGCAATGCCAAGGACTAAGGACATCCCCAAATCAAAATTGTAGCCCATTGTAATGTCTTTCTTAGCTTCCTTTGACAGACAAAAAGATGATTTTTTTTATTATTATTTTAAATTTTAAATTTAAATTATGGGCTGCCCTGCAGGATTGCTTAGAGCAAGACGTTATCTGTGCTCAAGCATGTTGTGGAAGAGTTTCATACTCTTTCTCTCAATTGACTATAGAGGGATCCCAAGAAGATAGGATACAACAGGAAAATGCTCTGATTCCTGCTGTGTCTTCCTATATACCATTGGAATAGTGTGAGTAAGGGAGAACATCTGTTAATATGAATTGAAAAGATATAAGCAAGGTGATGAAACTGAAGAAATTAGGAGGAGGGCTGGTTCAGATGATGAAAGCTTCAGGCTCTCACCCTAATGATGAGGATTTACTTATGGTGTCACGTAAAGGTCCTAATCTGAGTGCTGCTGTGCAAAAATGCAATAAGAGAGACTCCTCTTCCTTTAGACCATAAAGCTGTGACACTACGTGGGAGGGCTGGGGAAAGGTCTATGTGAGACATCAGAGATAACTGGAGAAAATTTTGGAGATCTTGAAAACACTGTGTCGATTTTGAATGGGCTTCTGGAATAACAACCTGTAGAACTATCTCAGAAAGTGTAGGAATGATAGTTTTACATGGAAGGGTTGCTGAAGTATCTCATCAACAAAAAGTTGTTAAACAGAATATGCAAGGATGAAACTTTGATAATTATGTCACATCTCTGATACTTGGGTTTTTTTATTTTATGCTGAACTTGCAGCCAAAAAACCCCCCAAAACATTAGAAGTTATACATTAAAGTACATCACCTTAGTTGCATGTCAGTGTTTAGCAGTATCTGAGGCCTCCTGATAAGCCACTAGACTTACTCAAACTGCAAATAAACCTAGCAATTTACAGGCACTTTTTGTTGCTGCTAAATTTTAAGTTGTGGTTCAGGTCTGCCCAGAGTATTGTTTTTCACTCAGTAGTGGTTGCACATACAAACCCTGCAACCAGCCTGAAAATAGAAAATTATATAGCTGAGTTAATTGAAAATCTGCTTATGGTGCATGGTGGCGTGAGCAGTAATTGACATAAAGTGCTGCTTAGCACACAGAATCAATTATTTTCGATTGACATAAAACAGGAAATCGTTTAATGTCAGATTGATATTAATGAGCACAGGTCTATTAACGAGTGCAAGACTATCTGCAGCATTAGATTTCTTTTTCTGGTAAGGAACTTGATACAAAGTGAGCTCAGTCCTTAGAGGCAATAGTACCATGTTTTGAAAAATGAATTCAATGCTGAATTAAGGGTCAGATTGCTATTGTAGGAATAATTTCTGAAAATGGGATAGTGCTTATTTGGGCAAGCCATGACTATATTGTTAAAGTCTGAGAATCACAACATAGTCTTTGACTCATCACTGGAGAGGGAAATTTTGTTAATAGTAAAGATCAGGACAATTCTGCAGTGGTGATGAGCATGTCCAAGGAAGATGTGATTATGGTAGAAAGAAGTGGAATAGCTGAGGAAACATTTTCTCCCTGGCTTGACCCAATTGCTGTCAAATTGGTCTGAGTCCCTTCTTTCCTGGCCAGATATTAAAGGTGACTAATAATGTCTCCCTGAGAACTGCCTGTCCAGTATTGTAGAGATGTCCCCAGATGAAAAGCCTACGGCTAATGGCCGAGGGACAAATCGTCTCTGCTGTACAAGAGGGGTGGAACCTGAGTGAGAAGAATGTGAGAGATGTTACAAAATGTCCTTATTTTTATATATTAAAAAAATGTTGACTACCTGTAAGTGCTGTGGCCAGAGATCTGTACATTCTCCACACTCGGAATCCAACCTCTTCGTATTCACGGGTGCCTGAAAGGGGGGACTGTGCAGCTTTTCAGAGAGTGCTTTAGTAGCCGCCCCATTTCAGCATCCTTTTCCAGCAGAGCAGAAGCACTGAGACTTGTTACTCCTCAGTTTAGACATGGCAAGTTAATTGTTCAAAACTAAGTTATCTGGCCTCCTTCTGTGGTCAACAGAAAGAGACAGACACCTGGCAGAGGGAGATTAGTATGGTCCACCTCAGATACTGATAAGGGGATGGGATGAATGTCTCTTCCATTGACAAGAGGGTGGAGCCCAGCTGTCTCCTCTTCCTTGAACATTGCTAACTTTTAGATAACTAAGATTAGATAGGATACGTTCTATACACCATATCTGTAGCAGGCCTCAGAGGAGGAAATACAATAGTATAAATGCAGGATAAGACAAGGATGCCTTTGCTTTGCTCTTGTCCTAGACTTGGTATAGTCACTTGTACCAATGCAAAATAACCATGAAAGGAACAAAATGCCTCTGAGCTACTTACCAAGTAATATAATGATACAGAGAAGAATGGCGATAAGAGCCCCAGTGCTAAGACCAGTAGGATGAATCAAGGCTTCTGCGTTACAGGACAGCATCTTTCCTCGATGGTCACAAGCACACACTCGAATAGTCACTGTTTCTGTGCTGCTCTGGATAGGGTAGTCATTGTCTGATATTACCACTGGCAAGAAGTAGGTACTCATTTCATGCCGGTTATATCTGGTTTTTCGGGTGAAAATCCCTGCTGTGTTGTCTGGAAACACAAAGCACACATTAAATCTTCATCTGAAGACTGAAAGTAAGGATGAGATAATAAAGAAAAGTCTTCCTAGAAATTCACCTCTGTTGTCCTGTAGTGTAAAGTTTGAGCTGCTGGCTGCCTCAGGAGCTAAGGAGAATGAAAACTGATGTCCACTGTAAGAGTCATCTTTATCAACAGCACTTAATGTTTGTATCAGCTGAAACAATAAGAACAAAATTATCTTCAAAGTCAGTGGACCTTATGCTTATTTATATACTCTAGGATTGTAAAGCAATCTTATTGTATTAATTTTTTTCTTCTGCTTTCAGGCAGCTGATGCTGCTATGGTGAGCTTAAGAAAAGTGATCCATGTGCTGCTGTTTAGGATTACCATGCTATTGTATCCCATTCCATCAGTCAGTAACATAATGAATTTGAAAGCTGGCAGGAAAATCATGTTGAATTCAAGAGCAGGCTTGGGTTGATGCCACTCCAGACGTGTACGAAACCTTTGCATGTGACAAGCAATAGAGACGAAAGGTGAGACAGTCCAAGCTGACACAGGAATTGTTTGTCTGAATCTTCCAAATTATCTGCTACTTTGAACCATTTAGTAATAGGAGTGGTAGAGTGAGAATTATCTAGCAAGAAATAGTTATATTACAGACAGGACCTGTGACAGTTTTTGAAGGAGACAGTGGAGGTGCCTGAATAAGGCAGAGAATCATAGAATGAAAATGAATCAGGGATAACAAGATACAGTACAGAAAACAACAGCATAAAACACAGTCACATTAGCTGCAAGAATTCTAAGTGTAATCAGATACTGTGCAGCCACTGTTTAGTTTAATTTTGCAAAACTGACAATCTGATGCAATGCAAAGTGTACCTCTTGATGAGGTGTTACAAGTAGCAAAACTAAATTAATTTGGAATGTTTTCTTAGTACAAGCAGACAACACACCTGTTCTGCCTTTGCATTTTCACAGACGAAAGTCTCGTAAAACATAGCAAACTCTGGAGCGTTGTCATTTACGTCCAAAACCTTAATGAACACTGGCACACGGCTGCTTTGTTTTGGGTTGTCTGAAATGATAAAATCAGAAAGAATAGAGGTTTTATTTAGCCCATTTACTGACTCAGTGCAGGGAAAGAAAAGGACAGGCTTAGGGGCTCATGGCCTTAATTCTTCTCACTCACAACACTCCACTCATATTCTGTTGATTTCTGGGGAATGCATTATGGGGTGAATTCCACATAATCATGCTGTGTTATCATTACTCTGATTATATGTAAGCTATACAGTTAAGGTTGGATAGGAGTCCAGGATGTACAGATTCTTTTGAACACTCCAAGTATAATTATGAATGTGATATATATATATATATAAATACAATACTGGAATTAAATTAAATCAAATCTATTTATTAACATCACTGATACAGTATGGTAGCAACAAAGTTTCTAGAACATATTCCCTTCCCTAAGTCTGAAACAGGACAACTGGAGAGTCATGAAGATGGGATTGAGTGGGTTTTTCCCTCCCTTCTGTTATATTTGATATTCTGTCCCCTACAAATCTCATGACACAGTTCCTTAAGCTACCATGATTACCATTATGTTTTATAAATAGTAACTGCAGCTGTGATCAGAAATACATTCTAATCCATCATGAATTGATTTGGCTGATATTCTAGAGTTAATACTAAAATGTATCATCTGAAGAACATAAGCACTATATAGAATCTGCAGATCCCGTATGTAAACCTGTTTTTTTCCCTGTAAGGACTGCATAATGCCAAGAGAATGAATTTGACAAGGATATTCCTGAGCATAAAATACTGATGAAAATATTGTCATCTTGCTAGATAAAAATTAAAGCATTTGGAAATGCACCACATTGTATAGAACATTCCCTTCCCTGTTGGGAGGAGACAGTCATGAAGAAATGCAAAATAAGGAAGAAAGGCAACAGGCAGCAACCTTGCCTAGGAGCCATGAGTGATGAAACAGGCAAGATTCTGAGGCAAAAAGTCACATCATAACAACCATCAACTCTTAAAAGGTACAAGACCTGCCCAGAAACCAACTTGTCATCACTGGTCAAAACGAAACCGAGAGAGATTGATCTGCGTCCTTTGTGCTCCATATCACACAACACATGATCTAGGGCAGGTCACCTACACATACCCACCTCAGTGCCTGGGACTGTGTGGCTGTGGGAATGTGAGAGAGAGGAATCTATGAAGGAACGAATGTGATTGAAATTCATTTCTTTTAAAAGAAACACCTTTCCCCTCCCTTTCATGAGGGCTCATACAGAGGTTTGCTACATTAATTTCCTACGCATGTTAATATAGTTTATTAATGCCTTTTAACCTATGATTCAAGTGAAAAAAATAGTGCAATAAAATATAGCAGATCTAAGACGCTGTATGCTTCTACAAGCATTCATTATAGTAGCTTGTTGAGTTAGGCTTTAATACAAGTCCTATTACTGTGTTTATCATACTTTTATAAATTCAAAAATGCCTTCTCCAATGTTGGCACTGTATATTTTTATTACAGAGCTCAGTCATTTGGACAAAATATTGTGCTTTAAAGCTCCACAGTCCCATTGAAGTTAATATGATTCCATTAGGCATAAACCGCTTTCTAATATGAATCATTGGGCTAAATTCATTCAATGTATAAAATAACAGTTTATGTATAATATAGACTAGGCTGAATTCTATGATAAAATACATCAATACAAATGTTGAATTTTTATAATAGGCAGAAATAAAAGGTACTCATTTGAAGTCGCAGGACTATTGGCAAGACTATTTTATAAGGGCATACCTTTCTAACCAATACATGCTAATATATTGGCAAATGTGTTTCTTTTCCTCTCAAGGATTATAATTGTTTTCTTTCCTGCTTTTTGAACCATGAACTACATATTTTCATTTTACTTCTAGGTGCTTAAGAGTCTCACATTTTCAAATGAAACTGTATTAAATAGGAACTTCATAAAAACTCTATGCTTTATGGACATAGTCCATAGTCCATATTCTCCATAGTCTGGAGAAGAGGAGGCTGAGGGGAGACCTTATCGCCCTCTACAACTACCTGAAAGGAGGTTGTAGTGAGGTGGGGGTCGGCCTCTTCTCCCTGGTAACAAGCGATAGGACCAGGGGGAATGGTCTAAAGTTGCGCCAGGGCAGGTTTAGGTTAGACATTAGGAAAAATTTCTTCACAGAAAGGGTTGTCAGGCACTGGAATGGGCTGCCCAGGGAGGGGGTTGAGTCCCCGTCCCTGGAGGTATTTAAAAGAAGGATAGATGAGGGCCTTGAGGACATGGTTTAGTGGTGGGATGGCAAGGTTAGGTTAGCGGTTGGACTTGATGATCTTAAAGGTCTTTTCCAACCTAGATGATTCTATGATTCTATGACATGGGCCTTTTTTCCGATTTACTGGAAATGTAAGTTAAAATACATGTATACATAGTAAAGTCTTTTTTTGTCATCTCTCAAATTATTTTTGCAAATTAATTGGTGTAGGTTAATTTGTTTGCATTACCCTTCAATTACTGCTGGGCTCCGTCTCCAAAAAAAGCTCCACAGACTCAACAAAGTGCTTAAATCTATTAATCTCTGTAGGGGTATGTTCTCTGTTGAGCCAGCAACCAAACTGTTAAAGGTTTTTTTTGTTTGTTTGTTTGGGTTTTTTTTTTGCTGAATACAGTCTCAATGTCCTGCCAATGTTTGATTTACCCTTAAGTGTTAAGTAAAGAACATTTAAAAATACTCTGGGAATTCTCTCCGGTAAATCATCTGTAATTCTGCAGCTGTGAATCAGTAGCCCTGTGTACTGAGTTTTATTGCCAGTTTGTCTTCTGACCATGGCATATGTACTGACCCAGTGTTTCACCAACCATTTGTTTGAAACATTCACAGCATGATTCTCCAGGCTGCTAAGCAACTGCAGCTCATACTGGCAAAAAAGAAGAACATTCAAAAACGGAGCTACCTAAACTTACTGACAAGTTTAGATGAAGGCAAAACAAATTCCATATTTTAATTTTTTTTCTACTGTAAAATGAAATCAAGAACAGTCATCACTGAAAGGTGTTTCTCTTTATGACTATCTTTTTTTTATTTATTTACCTTTTTTTTTTTTATATCAAAGGGAGCACCCATCAATCTGAATGTGCAACCTGCCTGTGATTTGATTGGATATTTCTTTTAGGTTACTTCAGTGAAATATATCTGGAGTTTGATGTGATGCAACGCCACTGACAGCAATCAGTGATTAGCTGGAATTCAGTGGAAAGGGACTTTAGCTAGCCTTGCTAGAAATTACTGGGTTTCACTAGGAGCATTAAGCAGAGGTACTTTCCAGTCTACTCTCTTGAGACTAAAATTAGTGAGATAGCCTTGATCAGACCAGGGCTTGTTTCAACAGTAGCTGCATTTCAGCCAAGAAAATTGCCTTTGGAAGGCATCTAGCCCAGTTATGCCAAATTTGGTCTAGGCTCAGTGAAGCACAGCCTGAGAAGTAGCTTGTTGCAGCTTGGAAGGACTCAAACTAAAGAGGATTGGTAATTAAGACAGAAGCCTTTGTCAGACACAAAAGGTTTAGTTGAGAGGGTTTGGGCCAGTAGAAGGTCTGTCCTTAGGGGAGGAGGCAGAAAATTAAATGAGTATTTCATATAGATGCTAAGTTGGTTTTCACCTAGTGTATCATTTTCTATACTATATATTATTTCATCTCCTCTGGGATCAATACAAGTGTTCTTCCTAAATGCTATTGCTATTCTTTACTTTTCAGATGTTTATTTTTCCCCTCCTCCTCTACCCAGGAGCTCAGTCTGCAGTGTACAACTCTTGACCCTAGATCACTCCTTCAAAACTTAACAGGAACACAAACACCTGACTAACAGGCAGCCAGAAGTCAGTGTTTGGTGTTCTGAAACCACATACCTAGCATTAAAAGGTGAAAGCTTTCAAGAGAGGGGGAAAACTATTAAGAAACATCATTCCAGTAGGCTTTAGCCCAGTACTGTTTTACATAACCCTATCTGCTTGCCTCAATAGGATTGTTTCACATCAGTTTTAAGTTTTAAAAAGACCTACAGAATAAAGAAAGCTGGAGTCAAGTACTCCTTAGTCATACTCTCCTCACCATTCAGCAGCTGATTGAGCCATATACACGTACACACAACATAAGAAAGGAGAACTTATATTGCCTCAGATTGTTTAAAAAAAATAAAATAGCCATTTAGCCTCTATGTTACACAAAGACTTTGTGATGGTCATAGAAGTGGTGTTTATATTAGATCTATCTACCATACTACTGTGCTTCACAATCGTAGGCACCGTGATGCTGCAAAAGTGAACAGAATTTCATTTGCTGCTACTTGACCATGTCACATGCTTCTAGTCAATGTATTAAAAAAAAGATGACTGTTTATTAAGGCCACCTAGCATACACGTCCTTATCTAGATCCCTGGTATTTCAGCTCCTAAAATGATCACAACTTGTATCACAAGACTACATCTTCTGAGCAATCCTAAACTAAGTGACAGACTGATTTGTAACTATGGTTCATAATTTCAAAAGATGCTAAAGGAGTTAAAAATGGAAATCCTTAAAACAGATTAAGAGCTGGGCACCTCACTCAGCCCAGCCACCTTAGTCTTAGTCAAAAGCATCCAGCCTGTGCTATATTCAGTCTGGATCAGACTGAATTCAGGCATGGAATGCAGTTTGGCTTTAAATCATCTTTCTTGCTGCATACCAATTTCAGAATTCAATAATCATGTTCAAAATTAAAAATGGCTATTACTGATTAGAAAACGCAGAGTTGTTACCTTTCCTCCCTGCTCATCTAAGTTACCTCCTTGTGAACTGTGTTCCTAGTAAACATAAAACTGCAGACCACCTCTCACAGAGTTTCCACTTCTTCATTAGTATTGAGTGGCCTATCCATATAACCTGACATCTGTCCAGCCATGCTTTCCACACGCTCAGCTAGAAGGCTAAATTCATTACATCAGGGACAGCAGTGGTATTTAGCTTTGACTTACTGATCTCTGCTGCTATTACTGTAATGTTGTGCCATAGCAGTGTTTCCCGGTCAAGGGTTTTTGAAGTAAATATCGAACCATTTCCTGAATTGATGTTGAATATTCTGTCCATATCAGTATGTCGATCTACAGAATACCTGCAAATACAGAGACAGGGGTTAGGAGAATGCTTTTCTTTTAATTCCTGTGTTCTTAAACCATTTTCTAAAAGTAGACATCAAACAGCTAGTAAATGGGGTTGACTTTTGTTTTCAGTGCAGGCTTCAGAGTCTTTATACATTCACACAAAGAGCTAGTTCTGAGCTACTGGATAATGACACATTGGAGGTTTGATTTAGAAGGTGGAGCATTGTCACTGAATAAATGAATTACTGCAGAATTTACATACCTCTGAGAATCATCAAAGCTTTGTTTTTAGTGAGAAATGTGAAGTCTGTGTCCTGAAAGATATGAAGTTTATTTTAAGGCTGAATTGGCTTTCCCATTAAAACCTCTCTTTTTATGGTTTGATATCTCAACTGTTCCAAATAATTTCTGATATAAACTTTGACAGCTGGGGTGTATGTCTGCCTTTCACTTCCCAGCGTTTGAAAAGACTGCCCCCCAGAAACAAGTCATCACAGAACTGAGATTCATTATTCCACGGTACGTATCACGTAAAGGTTTTCTGTAATTCATTAAAGCTAACATGCTCAGCTCTGCTTGATGGTATCTAGACATGAAGATGAACGCTAACAAGCTCTAGAGGAGCTCAGTCTAAATAAGGATTCAAATTTTCAATCTGATCTTTCACTTCTGCTGCTGAACTGAATCCAACTTTAAAAGCAGAACTCTCCAGTTCACAGGAGAGGGTGCTACCACCCTGATATAAATGCTGACTTGGTTTCACCTCTCAAGAAGAGAAAATTCTCCCATAAATTACGGAGGTTTTGACGGAAATATGTCTCTGATGTTGCTACACCAAGAATACAGTTGCATTATTCTGGTCTTATTTCAAGCGTGATGATGTACAGTCCAGGACAGAACCTTAGGAAACCCAGTGTGCTCCCTTGGTCCCCTTGCAGGTCACGTCGATGGAGACAAGGCAGCTCCTGTGTCCCTTGTGTCCAGGCAAGGACAAAGATACGGCTGAGCTGGTATGCAGTCAGATGGAAACTGGGCCAGGAGAATGACTGGCAGAGTTTACTGCTGCTACAGAACTAAGGGACATGCAGAGGCTGAAGAAAAATTTCTGTTCCCTGCTCTGCCCTAGGAGCAGCTGTGTGACAAGTCCGTTACTCCGCACAGATTTCCCAGTGCCTGTGCAGTGTCTCTTAACTTCTGAGAAACATCATGTGTGGAAGAAGGAGGGGATAGAAGAGTCTAGTTGAAACATGTCATTATGACGAAGGTTTAAAATGAACTAACGTGCTAACTATCTTGTAACTGCATTTTTTTTCTTCTTTGCAAGTAAAAAGATCGGAAATAATATCCACAGCAAATTAGGCTGCTCTTATTCTAAAATGGGAATTTTAGTGTAACTCACCTTCCTAAACAAAACTATAGCAAGTATTAATTATTTTCAATATATTGTTTTTCTTTTTCCACATTAAATTCCTCTGGAAGCAACCACATGAGATCCAAAGGTACTCACACAGCTAACTTTTTTTGGTGGCACTTGCATAGAAACACTTTGCTAGTTTTTCAGGAGTTGATTTAGTTTTTATTTTTTGCTGTCATTTGACTAACAGTACCGCAATTTCAGCTGCATGAAGTCAGCTGTGGTGTCAGTGATCTAGTTCCTTTATGCAGCAGCATAACGTTACCATCAACTTAAAAAGAGTACGTGAGAAGGTATGTAATAGGCAGCGCTGACTGATGGGACAGCTCCAGCAAGCTGTGTTGTTTTGTCCAAATCTAAATAGTACATGTGAATTTGTTGACTTAGCTGAAATGTTTGATGGAAACAAGTTTATACAAACCGGTCTGACTCTCTGATATTTTGACAAAGTAAGTACTTGATATGGTAAACATTTCATTTTAACTTTCATTCATTCAGGCTTTTATATGATATTATGTTGGTATTTTGTGAATTCAGTTATTTTTCAGATATTCTGTAGCTCATTTCCATATTGTTCAGCTGAAATACTTTGGTATTTCCATTTTGCAGTAAATCTAGATTCTGCATTCCTATTTGAAATAAAATATCAGGATTTTCCATAGATTAGCTGTTCCAGCCAACTGTTTCAGGCTCTTATTCAGCAAAATATTTAAGTAAGCAACTAGCTTTAGGCATGAGTTGTCTGATTGTTGGGCTTTTTTTCTTCAATTATGCTTTCACTCATGCTTCACATTATGAGTGGACTTAAAATATCTTACTGCCTTAGCACTTTTTAATGCCTTGGCATATTGTAATCACTATCATTAATTTGTAAGATTTCCCAAATTCAATCTGTGGTACAGTATCTGGAAAAAAAAAAAAAGTTCTGGACTTTTTCTAATGTTACCAGAGCTGTAACATTGAGGACTTCTTCAAGATATTAAGAATTTTAAAATATAAGTCCTTGTAAAACCGTATGTATATTCAGTCATTTGTAGAGTGGACGGTTAAACTCACAAAAAAAACCCCCAAAAAACCAAACCTGAGAACAGCTTCTTAATGAAATGCTAATTTTATTTCTTCAAATTCAAAAGAAAATACATACAAGGTCAACACAGTTAAAGTATATTCTAATTATACCATTAACCCTGGTGTAGAAGGATGATTTTAATAAGCTAGACTGTCACTTCTGTTTCTCAGTTTGTATAATCCAGTCTCTTTTGATCAAGGACTGTTAATTATATTGAACTGGTGGTGATTCTGACTTATGGATCATAACCTAGTAAGAATTAAGCAGACATCATCAAATTCATTTTTACATTTATTGAATGAAATTACTGGTGCGTATTTGTCAGATTTCAGGACTTGATCCCTTTCAAACCTTGAGGAATTGACAAGCCAGGAAGTTAAAAGGTATCTATGTACATTCCAGTCTCTCCTTGCACATAACAGGAAGAAGGGGAGGGTGAAAGAGAGAATTTAACACATGCAAATATGTTGTCAGTAAAATACACAAACAAAATTAAGCCTTACATTTGTTTGCAGATCATTTTCATCTGGGATACTTTAGTAAATCAAATCACAGCAGGGAGACAGTTCCAGTGACTGATGAACTTCATTATGCCTCTGAGGAGTTACTATAGCAAAAAAACTCAACTAGCAATTTAAAAAGATCTGATGTACAATACAGCAGTGCCAGTTGCAGCATTATTTTTTTCAGTATGCAGCGGTTCGTAATATTTCTGTTTAGATCAAGCACAAGCAGACCGCAAAACTTTTTTTTAAAACGCAGCTGGACAATGGAGTGTTACTCAGGGGTGTATTAATGTTGCTACACATGGATGCATATTCAAATACAGCCAAACATCTTTTTGTGTATTTTTGTATTTTCTTAATGTCATGTCACAGCAAAGCTTATTTATAAGGGCTGCACTGATGAAATGTAGCTCTACCTACAGACAGGTCGTGCACAATTATGCGCTCTTACAACCAGGGCATATATCCACTTCATAGTTTGCTATTGCTTCATTGTCTTCTGACGTTCAGCAGCTTGCTGTCTAATGTAACCGCAAGTCAGGAAGATTTGTGGGTCGAAGGGATGGGAGTGTGAATTTTTCATAATGCATTTTCATAATGATATTGTGAAGGTTTCCTTTAATGGAAGATCAGAGGGGCTTTCATCTAACAGAGTTAGGGCTCAGTTTGTTTAAAAAGATAAATCTTCGCTCAAGTAGAGGAGAAAATGGAAGGTTTTCATTGTAATATCAAGTGTCTAAAGATTTTATTTTTAACCGTCAAGAAAAATTGACAAGCAAGTGACAAGTCATATATATACAGTCTAATTGCGTCTTCCCTGAAGCTCAGAGTGAAAATTGGATTTAGCATCTCTATTGCATGATGGAAAAAAAAAAAAAAAATCACCCTGTCAAAAAGATGCAGACTCAACCCATGCCCCTAAATTCTAGGAGATATTCAAGATATTAGCACCATAAAATTACATTTATTACAAGCTAACATCTCTCAGGCTACTGCTCTCTGCTGATTTCCTTCCCCTCTTGCTGATTTCATGTTTCTTCTTGCTGTGTTTATTTCTATTACTCTAACCTCTTCCTCATTTTTCTTTTTCTTCTCCTTTCTCCTTGATTGTTTCATGCTATTAGAATCTAAAGGAGACAAGTTTTCTGCTGCACTGCATCCATTTTGACACGTCTGCTAAATTTTGCTCAATAATTATCTGATACTTCAATATGCAAAGTACCTATACTGTATTAAAGAACTGCCCTTTGAAAGATAGGTAAGTTTTAGCACACACATTCAATTAATAGAAAAGAGTCAGTAGGCAGTACTCAACAATGAACAGCATAATCCCTATCCACTGTAAATCACTTATAATTAGGAGCTGGTGCTGGTATGAAATGCAAATGGTTGTAGTTATCACCACAGGGAAGCAGAAGAAAGCAGGGAAGCGCTCCCCTCACTCACCAGTGCCATTAGATATAAAAAAGCGAGTTCATATGAAGACTGGAAGGGGCCTGGGTATCACTCCAACCAATTGTGCATCTTCAGGTTAGCACACCCATGAAGACATGCTACAGAAGGGGTTTATTCTGTCCCTGGGCTTCACCAAAGTCAGCAAAACATTATGTTGCTCTTTACATTACTATGCTCTGCTAGTCCACAACTCCATATAATTGTTGTATATTGTGACAGAAATTAAAAAGAACAGGTCATAGCCTTGCCAAGCTGGTGAAGAGGGCTTTAAACTAAAGTTGCTGGGGGAGGGGAACTTCAATCCATCCCACTCCTACCAGTTGGATGCCAGTGCCAGAAATAAATGCCCAGAGCCCAAAGAAGGATCACAGGACAGCAGGAGAGCACCTGATGTGCAGCACAAAGGAATTCCAGCCACTCCAGCCAGTCAGCTACATCGGGAGCCCAACTGAAATGCCTCTATGCAAATGCACGTAGCATGGGGAATAAACAAGAGGAGTTGGAGACGTGAGCATACCTGCAGGGCTGTGATGTACTGGCATCACGGAGACGTGATGGGATGGTTTCTATGACTGGAGTGTTGGAAT
>VXBL01010190.1:311-11634 GCA_013400195.1 Aramus guarauna
TTTTCCCCCAAGCAGGAAAAACATTTTACCTGTTGGGTTTTTTTCAGGGTGTGGGTTTCTTAGTGACAGTGTGATTGTATATTTTACAAAAATTGGAAGAGAACAGGATCTTTCACTCTTTGTCTTGCTCTCAGTGAACAGTGAAGAGGTGCTGGGTCTTGCCTTAGGAGACACCATCTACCCTCAGCCTTGTGGTCCCTGCCAGACACAGGACCAGCTGCTGAGAGGAGGAGCTACCACGGCTTTGTAAGTGAGTGAGCGGTTACTTTTCCCATGTGGGCTTTCTTTTTGCTGTGGTGAAATGGTGCTCTAAATGGGTAAAATGTTGTCACCAGAGATGTTCACAAAGAGAGAGTTAATCTTGGTCCTCCAAGGTGCTAGCTCTGGGTTATCTTCTTTAGGACTTTGCTGCTAATTGTTGTTGCAATCAACAGCACAAAGTCCAGCTGGAGCCCAGTCACTAGTGCTGTACCCCAGAGGAATAGGGGTACCTGTACTGAGGCCAATACTATTTAATTTCTTCATTGATGAACTGGACAATGGAACTCAACAAGTCTGGAGGAGGTATAAAACTGGGAGGCTGATACACGGCCTGGAGAAACGGGTCCACAGGAACATAGTGAATCTCAGCAAAGGGAAGTGTCAGTTCCTGTCCCTGGAGAGGAACAACCCCAGACAGTCCGCTCCTGGAGATGCTCAAAACCTGACTGAAAACAGCCCTGAGCAACCTGCTCAGGCTGACCATGCTTGAGCACAGGGTTGGACTAGATGATCTCTAGAGGTCCTTTCCAACTTCAGCTGCTCTGCCATTATGTGTGTTCCCTACAGGACTGACAAAATATTTTAGCACAGAGTAGGCTCAAGTTAGTCTTTGTGAGCACCTGATATGTCTGTGTCTAAGTCCTGTGTGTTTGGATAAGTAACAAATTCCTTCCCCTAATCGTTTCTCTTCGTACAGATGGATTTTTCATCCACAAGCTACTCAGGGACGTTACCTCTCTGATACCCACCTCAGAGAGACAGACCAGAGCCTCTCTGAGCAGCCTGGAGACAACTTTGGTACACATCTACCTCAGCTGCAGTTAGTAGAGGTTTCTTCCACACTTGGCTTGTAATGAGACTGAGCACTACTAAAATTGGTGTGGCTGAATCACCTTATGCAACTAAAGATGCTGACAGTTAATTATACCTATATTGATAGTGGCTTTCATTAAAATGTCATTCACCAAACAGCTCTCGCCATCTTAATTTACTATTCTGAGTGCATGGGAAATGTTTTGCATCCCATATACTAGTGAGTAGCAACTTACTAAACTCTCTTGATCACAATTCCTTGTGAGACCTGAAGAAAGCAAAGAAGGAGAGAGAACATTTTGGCTCAGTCACAAAGAGTCACTGTCCTTGGGGCTATTTAGTGCTGCTTCAGGGCTGCAGAGCTGCTGACAGGGAAACTCCGCTGGTTCTCTGCTCTGAAGTGAATCCCTGCTAAAGGGGGAACAGATCTGAAACCCACTTTCCCTTTGCGGAAAGGAGCCAGTAAGGCAACTTAAGAGACAGTATAAGAACAGAGCATGGGTAGTGCAATTTTTTTCTACTGACAGTCCTATCCAGGCAATAATAAGCAGGACACCAGCTCCCTGAATTTTGTCGAATTTCTTTCAACCTCAGTAACATCTTGTGGCTACGAGTTCCCTGGAACTGCAAGGGAGAAAGAGCCAACTGCAGTCTTGCAGTGCCCTTGTATCTCTTACCTGGCTTCTGCAACAGCCCCGTGGACATAAATAAGTGCAACCTGAAAGCAGCGAGAGGATGAAGAGGGATGTAGACTAGCCCCGGTGGAGAGTGCCTGGTTTGTAATGAGTGCTTGACAATAGCATAGCTGCATCAGTCCTTGCAGCAGAGGTACAGAAGAAACCAAAGACAGCAGTCCAAGAGAGTTTCAAAGACAGTAGAAAGAACAATAAAGTGGTAAACAGGGAAGATATTTTCTATACTTTTCCATTCTTTCAAACTGCCTTTCTTTAAAATGCCCCTGTATGGGCACACACACTGCTTTGCAGTGAGGGGGGAGACAATTTGTGGTAAGACCTTGTTAATGTCTCAGCCCACAAAGTTCCCAAAGAATTCCTGTTTTCACACAAATGTCACCATGGTCCCCAAAAAATCTTATCCCAGACTTTTCTTGCTATAATTCTGTAACCAGTTATCCGTTACTGGAACCACAACATGGCCATGAAACTCAGACTCATCGTCATCCTGGAGCCCTGCCAAAGTCTCCAAATCTTTTACAACTAGTGTTTCAATCAAGTCATTTATTCACCTAATCAGAAAGTAAATAACACCTAGAATTTCAGGACTTCAAAGATTCTGTGTCCCATGGTGGCATACAAATGAAACCAGAGTTTTCACAATGCTGGTCATACTTGACAGTAGCTGTTTGGCTATAAGCTCTGACTGACTCACACAGAACATGCCTCCTGCAAGCAAGAACCATTAAAAAACCAGGCTAAATGGTGTGAATGAAGCAAGATTCTGTGCTCAAAGACTAAGGGTAAACATAGTTGTTATTGTCATGAAAACTACGGGTTTAACCCAGAAAGATATCTATCTGCTGGGCTGAAAACATAAGTGGTACATGTGGCAAAACAAACAATCAATCAATCAAACAAACAAACAACAACAACAACAAAAAGAATCTGATGAAAAGGTCCCCCAACACCCTAAGTAGACCATATTCCATATTAGTCCAAGACTACCTTGGCCAGTTTCTTAAGCAATCAAGCAAGAGTTGGTGTTTCTAGATTCATTTGGAAATGTTTAACTAATTAATTAATATTTTATTTCAGGATGAAAATTAAATGAGAATTCTGTGGAGTCAGCTATGCTTTCCCCCATTATCTGAAAGAACAAAACCTGAATGTAGATTCCAGCCTTGACTGATTATAAAATGTTTTGGAAATTAAAGGTGTGGCAACCATTTCGGGCAGCCTCCTGTGCCCTGAATGACAAAATAAGAGAGTCTACTTAATGCAGTGAGACATTGAAGAAAGAGATGACCAATCCATTTCCAGATGAGATCCATAAACACTGGATAAAAAAAAAACAAAAACCAAACAAACAACCTCCGCCCCGCCAAAAAAACAAAACAAAACAAAACAAAACAAAACAAAACAAACCCCAAAACACAAAACCCCCAAACCCCCAAACCACTAAAATACTGGGGAGACATTCTGCAAAGTGTGACTTGACAAAACAAGCTTGTTGCATCAACAGCAGTGAGTCTGAAAGTAGGAGACATAAGAACAGACAATCAAGAATGATAACAAGAAAGGCACGGAGATAGAAAAGCCTAAGTGCAGCGTACAAGAATGAGACCACCCCCCTCCCAAATGGATTTGAAGTAGTTATTGAAATGGACCAGCTGCTTAGGAAACAGAAGAGAAACATCTTGTGAATCTTGGTGCATTTTACTAGTTACTTTGAATTGCAGATGCAAACAGCTGATATTAGACAGTATTTCTAGTTCAGCCCTCTGTTACTACGTTTTCCACTAGCAATCTTTTCAATCAGATTAGTTAGGCTGAAAATGAAAATTCCAGACTGAGCAACATGTTTCTGGCTTTCTCCCCAAACTGATGCTTGAGATCAGTTTGTCAAGAAAGCTTTTAGGGAAGTTAGGGGGAAAACTTCTCCCTCTGGCAGAGATTATAGTCTGCAAAAAAAGGCATGTGCAAAGCCCTTCTTCCAATGGAGAACCTCCATTCTTTGAAGCAGGGCAATTGCACACTCAGTTTTGTAGGCACATGGCAATGATGAGGCAATCCTCGTCTAGGATCATCCCTGCTTGACCAGCTCTGAGCTATCTCTACTATGTACTTATCTGTTGTGATAAATAGTTATATTTTTGTTATTGTAGATGCCACAAACAGCTGACATAGTAGGTGGCAACACTAAGATGGAAAAGGCAGTATGAGCTCAGGACACGTGCAACAGAAGGTTGATTCATTCCCTGACTTACCAGAGGATACCAGATATCTGTATCCTTAACTACAGCATCAAAGTGTGTGTTTAGGCATTGAAAAAGCTGGGAATAACTTAGCATAACTGGATAATGCAAGATTATCCTCCTGGAATTGTTTAAGCGCAAATGGTCTGCTTATACAGAGTGGTTTCTCTATGGTGGAGCACATTGTCTGGTCCTGGTAATAATTCTGCCTCCTTCTAAGCTTGCTAAGCCCCAGTGGGATGCAAGCTAGTCAATGCAGACAAGCACTGCAACCACAATGTGAGACTCATAATAAACCTCCAGGACTGCCACGAAAGCAAGCTAGTATCTGCTAAGTTACTGTGTCAAGTGGATGCATTTGCTTAGCACATCCATCTTGTGATGATGAGAGCAAAGTCAATTGGTGTGTTGATAAGTAGCTACTTATAGAAGAATAGGGTAGGGTAGGGTAGGGTAGGGTAGGGTAGGGTAGGGTAGGGTAGAATAGAATAGAATAGAATAGAATAGAATAGAATAGAATAGAATAGAATAGAATAGAATAGATCAGAACAGAATAGAACAGAATGGAATAGAATAAAATAGAACAGAATATTTCAGTTGGAAGGGACCTACAATGATCATCTAGTCCAACTGCTTATGCTGTGTTAACCTGGTTGCTTGCAGTTTGTGAACATCCAGATGGCGGTTTTGTGGCTGTGTGTATAGACACAGAAGCCTGTGTACTTGAAAAACATATCTTTAAATAGCAGAACAGAACTGAAAGTCTGACACACCAAAACAATCATGTTGCATCTCATCCTGTTTCATTCTGTACTGACATTTTCCTTTAGGAGGTCACTCAAACTCATACCAGCTGCTGACCTGCCTACTGACCAAAGATGGGCTGATTTACTGGTCTCTGGTACCTTGTATAATCATTCGCAACTGTGAAAGGTCAGTGTGAAAATACGGCACATCAGAGCTGCGCTGTTTAACACCCACTGTGTACAGATGTAAATGGCTAGCCACTGCAGAAAGCAGCTGAGAATAGAATTGCTACGTTAATTAAATGTCTGACCAAACATAACTACAGAAAAACCGGAGGAGAAGGAGGACTCAGTTTCTCATTTGTTGACACAAACATTTAGACAATTTTTGTGGTCACAAAGCATATTTACACTTTCTATTGTACCAGAAATAAACACAACAACAAAAGTTACTGGAATTGATGATGACTTCATTGTCTATATCAGAAATATAACATTTTTTCATAATGTTCTGTAAAGAACAAGCTCTTTTGCCATTGAATCAAACAACATCTTAAAAGGTCAGTGTTCAGATGATTTGGAAACCTATCTGATAAAGAAGTGTTCACAAAAGAGCAGACTGTGCCTGACTGTTCCAATAGCTTCCTGGTTTTCTACACAAATGTAACTGATTTTCTAGACAAAATACATGTAAACCCCTCATTTGTTAGGATGCTCTTACGACATTTGATTAAGTGCTACCTGACACACAGTCTAGCTACCTGGTGAAGGTTTAAAATTGTAGAAGAAATCATTGGGTGGGAGAAGGAGTGGCTAAGGAACAGAAACAAACGGGTAACACTGAATGTTGAATTTCTATTCTGGAGGGAAACAAGGCTGTTGCATCTCACTGTGGTTCTCTGCTCATACTGGCAGAGGGCACCATCTTTCACCATCAACATAAAGGAAGGTCAGAAGGTGGTATAGATGTGGCATAAGCTTGGAAATTTTATCGAGAGGAATATCATATCATTCAACAGCACTGTGCCAGACCATTAATCCTGAGGGCCAGTGTCTCAATATTTTCATATTCTGATAATGTGAGACTTTGTCCTTTGATACGATTAAGGAACAGATGACATAGATGCAATAGCTGATCACAGGCTGAAGTTGTGGAATGACAAATATGATCTAATTGTTTGCAGAAGTGGGAGTTATTTCTCATGGAGAAAATGTTACTAGTGAGAAGTCCTCTGAAGACGTGTTCAAGAGAGATAAAGCAAGTGCAAGATGTTATAGTGTAATAAGACAAAGGAATTCTTGCAACTGTAAGGCAAAACCCAACCGTTTTTAAGACTTTCTCTATGAAGCAAAGG
Organism: Aramus guarauna; assembly: GCA_013400195.1. Lineage (NCBI taxonomy): Eukaryota > Metazoa > Chordata > Aves > Gruiformes > Aramidae > Aramus > Aramus guarauna. Next base: position 6,419 of record VXBL01010190.1, read on the forward strand.
GAAGTTTGGTAAGGTTTTGCAGTAGGTTATATGAGATATCTGTAGTAGTCAAGGCTAAACTCACTGGTACAGGAGATGGATAGGCGCATAACAATCTCAGTTTCAAAGTTGCTTGGAGCTCTTTATGACTATTATTTCTTGTTTAAATGCCATTTTTTTACCTTAGATACCTTCCTCTTTTTTCCTTAAAGCTTACCCCCAGTCCCCTTCACTGCAGCAGGGTGAAACGCTGCACTCTGTTAGAGCATTAACTTGGTCAGATGGGCAAAAAGTGGGGTGATTTCACCCACACTGTGCACAGGTGGGTATGGCACAGCTTCAGATGACAAGTCACCTTCGGGCAGAGTTGTGCCATCCCCATCAGTGTGCCCTATCTCTACACTATCACCTGTTAATACAACCTGATGGCTTCTAGACTGGAGGTGGCTCGCTTCTAGGGAGCTTGAAGCATTTGCCCATTCAGTTAGACCCTCTACTCAAGTCTTGCTTTTCATTTAGGAGCCAAAGAGTGGATTAACTGAAGATACCACTGATCTAGAGGCTATGCAGACACTTGCCCAAACAAAAACCCTCAAATGTTTGTATCAGGCAAAAGTCATACCTTCTTGGGAGCTCTCTTATCAAGTCTAGAGAACTATTGACATGCACATTTTTTATCATTCATGAGTTGCAGACTGTTCATCATGGCTTCCCAGAGACACAGCAATGTGTTGGGTATATGTCTGAATTCCTCCCTGTCAAATATCAAACCAGAAGGTATCAGTAGTGCAGACAGAGGGGAATTACTGAGAGAGAACAGGACTAGAGGGATTGGCAAGAAAGAAGCATTCAGCAATTCAGCCCGTTACACCGTCAATGATCTTGCAGTATCAGATTCTATCTGTTCTATTTTTCCTCTATTTTTTCTTTGATTCTCTTGCAATATTTCTGTATTCCTACTAGTCTAGCAAATGTTGGTGTAAGATGCAAATTTCACTTATACTTTGAAATACCAAAATATCTTCTTTCTTAACTGCTGCAGATTCTTCAACCTTGGAGTTTCAACTTATTTCAAAATCTGCCTGCCTATAGCCAATAGCTCTTCTAATCAACCAGGTTAAAGGCACAAACAGACTGCTTTAAAAAAAAAAAAAAAAAAAAAGCTTCACGTCAATCTCTTTGCAAAATTAAAGATTAACCAAAGATCAGTTGAAATAAGAGGAATGAAACACCAGGTACTAAATATTCTCATGATTTCAGAGTCTCTTCAGACAAAGTAGTTTTGAGTTCACTCCTTATTTTCCAGATCATCAGCTTTACTTGTAAACTCTTCATCATTACAGACTATGGCCAGCATGAAATCTGAAAAATTCAGGAAGCCTTTTAAGTCCAATACACAAACCTCCCTGCCTATGGAGGTTCAGAAGGAAGGCTTTTTTAACTGTTTGTGTCCAAATTCATAACCAGCTCCTGAAATAGTGCTCTGGAAAGCGCTTTGGGATGTCTGGATGAAAAGAAAACCCTTTATCAAATCCAGTAAACATGCAAAACTATAGTTTATTAGAAAAGCATCTGCACATTTGAAATGGTTCCTCTGCTGTTTTCTGTAAAAGGAGTCCTGCACCTTGACAAGCTATGCAGTGTGGTCAACACGCTGGAGGGAAGGGATGCCATCCAGAGGGACCTCGAAAGGCTTGACGTGGGCCCATACAAACCTCATGAAGGCCAAGTGCAAAGTCCTGCACGTGGGTCAGCACAATCCCAAGCATAACTACAGGCTGTGTGAGGAATGAATTGAGAGCAGCCTTGAGGAGAAGGACTTGTGGGTGTTGATTGATGAGAAGCTCAACACAACCCAGCAAAGTGCGCCTGCAGCCCAGAAAGCCAACCACGTCCTGGGCGGCATCAACACCAGCTTGACCAGCAGGTCGAGGGAGGGGTTTCTCCCCCTCTACTCCACTCTTGTGAGACCCCACCTGGAGTACTGTGTTCGGTTCTGAGGTCCCCAGGACAAGAAGGACATGGAGTTGTTGGAGAGAGTTCAGAGGAGGCCACAAAGATGATCAGAGGGCTGGAGCACCTCTGCTGTGGACAGAGGCTGAGAGAGCTGGGGTTGTTCAGGCTGGAGAAGAGAAGTCTCCGGGGAGATCTAATTGCAGCCTTCCGGTACCTGAAGGGGCTACAGGAAATCTGGAGAGGGACTGCTTACAAGGGCATGGAGTGACAAGATGAGGGGGAATGGGTTTAAACTGAAAGAGGGTAGATTTAGGTTAGATACTAGGACAAAATTCTTCCCTGTGAGGGTGGCAAGGCACTGGAACAGGTTGCCCAGAGAAGTTGTGGATGGTCCCTTGTTGTGGTTTAGCCCCAGCCGGCAGCTAAGCACCATGCCGTCACTCGCTCACCCCTCCCTGGTGGGATGTGGAGGAGAATGGGAAAACAAAGGCAAACCTCATGGGTTGGGATACATGCAGTTTTCTGGGACAGCAAAGGGAGAGGGAAATAACAGTACTGATAACAGAATACACAAAACTGTTGATACACAATGTAGTTTCTCACCCAACCACCATACAACTCAGACGGCATGCTCAGACCTGTCCTGGAGCCGGATCCTCCTGGAGCCATGTCTCCTGGAGCTGCACCGTCCCTCCCCCACTAGCCCCATTTTATTCTGAGGATGATGTCATATGGGATGGGATACCCCCTTTGGCTAGTTTGGGTCACCTGTATTGGCTGTGTTCCATCCCAGCTTCTGGTGAAAATTAACCCTATCCTAGTTGAACCCAGGACACCCCTCCTTAGAAGTGTTGAAGGCCAGGTTTGGGCAACTTGCGCTAATGGAGGGTGTCCCTGACCATGGCAGAGAGGTTGGATCTAGATGATCTTTAAGCTCCCTTCCAACCCAAACTATTCTATGATTCTGTGATTCCATGATTCTAAGTAATGAAGATATGTCACTGGTCAGGAAGCATCACTGTTGATAAACATGTCAAAGCCTGATAACACAAATAGAAAAAATGATAGAAATTTTCTTATGCCATTTGAACCCATCAGCCCTGAAAGTGAGATGTTAGTTCATCAGGCCAAACTCGATGGTTAAACCAGATTAGCAAAGTTTCTACAACCAGTCAGCTTTCTTCCAAGAAACATTTCTCTGTATGAAGGCCATCGGCTTCAGGAAACTATAAACTATGTTCCATTAGAATATATTCGAATATTCTCTAAGAATAGTCTCCATGATAAATGTGTTGGTCATACAGAAATATTAAGAATGTTAATTTCTGCAGGCTGCTTTGCAGGAATTAGGTCCAGGATTTAAATCAGGGGAAAAAAAAATTGTGCTAAGAAATACCAGTTTCAGCAAAGACAGAAACATTGCATAGAAATCCTGACTAGAATAAAAGTTATGAACCAGGGTTCAAGAAGTTTAGAATGAGTCAATACTTTTTTTCCCTTTCAGAATTAAAAATTTTTCCCCTCATCTGTTTGTTTTATTCAAGTTTATCCAACAGAGCAGGGATGAGGTTAACTTCACCAAGGATAAATGTAGGCAACAGGAGTGGTCTTCCAACACCTTGTGGCCAAGGACTTAGTTATTTACCTACGCTGTGAAAGGTCCAATTCAATTTCCTTTGTTGCTGCTGACTATTTGAACTTGCATATCCCAGCTCAGTGAATTAATTATGATACTCTGTGGGTTGCCTGGTGGCGAGATGCTTGGTCCCTCCTTCACAGTCTCCAGCTTTCTGCCACAGGTGCTGTTTTATATTGTATAAATAGTTAATTACATGTGCTGGGACTGGCACAGGAGCACTCGGGCTCACCTACAGCATTGAACTGCCAGGGCATGGAGTCACTCAGCCTCTCCCTGGCTCAGCTCATCTATTGAGATATGGCACAAAGGCTCCAGCAGACGAGACGATGAAAGGCCATCCCTCCACGTGTCCTGCAACCTCTGATTAGGAAATTCACTGCAAACGTAGGAGTTGTTCATCCAATTCCTTGCTTTGAACTTTTCCCCCGCTTTTATCGGAAGTCTCTCACATTCTCTGTCTCTCAGTTTTCCACCTCTTGTGTTCTAGGCTTTAGAAATGTTTAAATTGTGTAGCAATAATACAGAAAGCAAAATGAGTGCATGGTGTAGCTCAGTACATCCCACTGAAAAGTGATCTCCCTGGGCTTGGATGGGTAGCCATTACACTGCCATGCAGACTAGTCCAGTGTGGAACAAACACATATCATAGGATCCCACCATCATTTTGTAATGTGGTTATGTGTTGTCAGTGCTCTGCAAATTGATTCTGACAAGAAGGATAATAATAGCATGCCATCCACTAGACCATCTGGTCTTTCCTACCAAGAATATATTAATCAACTATTGGAGATCTTTAATATGCATTGCAGCAAGAATTATATCAATAGCCCAACTGAAGTGCATCTACACCAATGCACACAGCAGAGGCAACAAACTGGAGGAGCTGGAAGCCCCTGTGAAGAGGGAAAACTATGATACAGTTGCAATCACAGAAATATGATGGAATGACTCACACAACTGGAGTGGTGTAATGGACGGCTATAAACTCCTCAGGAAGAATAGGAAAGGAAGGAAAGTCAGTTGGCTAGCCCTGTATGAGTTTTGATTGTCCAGAGCTTGACAATGGTGATAATAAGGTTGCATGTTTATGGGTAAGAACCAGGGGGAAGGCCAAAAAGGCAGACTTTGACCTGTTTAGGGGACTGGTTGGGAGACCGCCTTGGGAGGCAATCCTGAAGGGCAAAGGAGTCCAAGAAGGCTAGACATGGTTCAAGAAGGAAATCTTAAAGGTGCAGGAGTAGACATGTGCTGAAAGATGGGCTGGTGGGGAAAAAGACTGGCCTGTCTGAATAGAGAGTTTTGGCTGGAAGTCAGGAAAAAAAGGAAAGTTTTTGGCCTTTGGAAGAAGGGGAAGGCAACTCAGGAGGACTACAAAGATGTTGTGAGGTTATGTAGGGAGAAAATTAGAAGGGCCAAAGCTCAACTAGAACTTAATCTGGGTACTACTGTAAAAGACAAAAATATTTCTATTGTCTATATTGTTCTAGTCTATATTAGCAACAAAAACAGGGCTAAGGAGAATCTCCATCCTTTATTGCATGCAGGGGGAACATAGTGACAAAGGAAAGGGCTGACGTACTTAATGCCTTCTTCGCCTCAGTTTTTAGCAATAAGAACTGTTGTTCTCTGGGTACCCAGTCCC
>VXBL01010194.1:0-20285 GCA_013400195.1 Aramus guarauna
GAATTCAAGAGATCAAAGGTGCGCAGTGGGTTCCAGCACGGCGTGTAAGGCCGCTGCTTGAGAAACCGAAACATGAAGATGGCGATGCTCTTGCTTACACCGCTGGGAGCCGTGGTACTGATTACACCAGCCTTGATCACAGAGAAGATAATGAAGGAAATGACACCCTGGAACAGCAATAATATTTGGGTGTCCTTGGCGCATGTGTTGAACCAGACGACCTTNCAGGGTGCTTTGACACCCTGCCAAAAGGGGTGTTTCTAATATGCGGAGACAGAGCATAGGCAGGGCTACCTTCGAGACTAGTACAATATCAAGGAGAGGTGTTTGCAGCAAGTATCTTTTTGGCTCCCCTGGCTAATATTAAGGCCCTAACAGAAATGAATAAACGTGCATGTTGGCTAGTAAAACAGAGTGATATTACTTCACGAGTGCTTTATTAATTTTAGGTATGATTGTTTGTATAACTTTGATCTCAGCATGTCTATTGTCTTGTATCACTGAGTGATAGCAACTGTCTATGTAGTAGAAAAACAAAAAGGGGGAACTGTGGATGGGTGAGAAAGTAAGGACTGGGAAGAGTTAACAGGATTCAAACAATTCATGCCTTACATAGTTCCCAGCACCTGTAAGATAAGATAATTGGGAAATAAATAACTGCTGAGCCTGGGAGTGCAGCAATCAGATGGGGCTACAGGAAAGCAGAGTGTTGGTCTTCGATTCACCCTCAATCGGAGTCTGTGTCACATTCCCTTCAGTATGCAGTACAGCAAGCTCTCCAATCAGAAACTCATGATAGTCATGATAGTATAAAAAGACTTTTGCAGAACCTTGTAAGAATATAAACACTCTTAAAAAAAAAAACAAAAACAAACAAAACAAAAATTCAGCTGGTGTTGCAGTTTGTGTGGCTAAACAACATGGACCTCATTACTATTCTCCTTTTGCTGTACAACATACAAAACCAAGCAGCAGAGAGCAAAAAAACAGGTGCACATTTGTCCTCCAGTTTAATTCTCTGAGGTGGTCTAAGGAATACTGCCCAATACTGTTCCCCAACACCATGTAAGGGAAACTTTCACACAAGGAAAGCTCATGTGCTCCTCAATGTCACAGCACCTGTGATTCATAAGCTGTGACTGACTTGGAAGCTAGCTGCTTTGAAAGCCTTCCTCTTACCTTCTGCCACAATACTTCCCTCCTCAGGGTGGGGAGAAGCATGATGAAGCCTCCTGGGTTTATGCAAGAGGAGGGACCCACACTGTGTTTTCTGAGAAGGGTTCCCAACCTCTGTGCTTCAATGCTGGACAAAGACTGCCAAGGATCAGATTATTATTTTTTTAATTGGTAAGGCCTGGCAGAGACCCTGACTTCTTAACTTCAGGTCAGATGGTTTCCACCAACCTCTGACAAAGGTCTTAGATAAGGGCAAAGTAGAAAATATCCAGGAGAGGCTTTGAGTGGCATCCAAAAGCAGCTGTGATTAAGATTTTTTCAGTCAATACTTCTAATAGATACTTCCAGAAGGTCTATCCAGGTTGACCCTACAGTTCATCTTTAACCATTCAGAGGTAACTGATAGTAATTTGCTTTGCTATCTAATACATTAGAGCATACAGGATAAATGTTCTAATACACCAATGATATCACAGTGACCAAAGCTATGGGATGTCATACTGCAAGCGTACGGAACATTGAAAGCTGAGAGCAATGTTACAGTGATCCACAAGACAATTTTGCACTGGACATTTAAATAAAATAATAACAAAGCAACAGTCACTGGTCTTAGTGAAAAGAAGTATTGATGTCTTACGCTCAACAGGAGGCACTTGTTTTCCTTGATAGCACCTAGGCAGCCCAGAAAGCCGGTCACCATGATGACTGTACCAATGGCAATGACTAGGTTGGCAGCTGAAAGTGATGGAAAGCTAGGAGAAAATGTGGCGAAGTTTCCTTGCGACACTGACAGCCAGATGCCCACACCCAGCAGCCCACAGCCACATAACTGCAAAGAGATAAACAAAAGAAAGGTTTCAGCATTACAATAAATGGCATTGGCTCCTTTCCCCCTACTCTGAAAGGCAAGAATTTCTCAAGCAAATTCTCACGTAACTGTTCTGCAGTTCTTACCTAGACTTGGTCATGTCACCTATGCCTATAAATCTATTCAAAAGCCACTGGATGGTAGAATTCTCTTTTTAAAGACATAGCATATGACACCAAGGCTACTCATTGATCTCCCAATAGCACAACCCAATGCAATTCTTCTGTAGGAAGATAAAAAACATTATTTGAAAGAATGCTCCATTGCACTTATTTCTGCAGTCATCTACAATGTCTCAGAGTATCCAGCCCTGTACTTCCTCATCCTAGGGCAGGAAAGGAAGTCTTGGAGTTAATTACAATCAATAGTATCAGTTCAATAAATATTTGTCATAAAATGCTCAGTCCCAGTAGCCAGGTTGGGTTTTAGTATGAGTTCTCATAGCTTTACTGTTGCTTGCTAGTGTTCAATGTCACAAAAATCAGGTTTCTAGGTTTATTATCTATAGGAAGCTTAACTTCTGCTACTGTCAGTGAGAGAACCTGAAGGAAATGCAAAGCTGCTAATAAAACATAAGACTAACTTCTCTTTGCTTCTCACTCTTAACAATACCATGTCTGGTTAAGGAAATAAGGTTTCTCACTCTAAGTCATGGGGCAGGTCTTCAGAACAATGGCCAAGTGTTGCACTACAGAGGGCCTAAAAGCTGACCATCTTTTAGTACTTGCTCAAAATGGCTGTTATACAACTTCCCATCTGATCTGTGATCACTGTACAGTGAAATTGGGAGTAGTAGTTAGTTGTGCTTTCACTAATTCTGTGAGCTACTAAACAGAACTATTACGGTTTCCTGCTAAATCTAGCCTTTGCCAAGGTCAGAGGTGAAATTCACATCACCTTCACTGGCAGGGAGATCAGAGTACACACACACACACACCCCACACTCCCACCCCCCAACTCAGAGTATTTTGCTCCAATTTACTTGGACCACTGCATAAGAAAAACAAAACAGCACCTAATCATTCCTCAGGGTGATATCCCAAAGCTGCTGATGCTCACCTATCAGCAGCGAGGAACAAAAGCTCTGGCCATCTAAGGTTCACCACACCCAGTCCACCCCATTGTGCTTGCATAAACTTACAACTTTTACTCAATGGAAATGCAAGGTCAGAGTACCTCCACTAAAATAGGGTTCAATCCTGCCTTGTGATGGGCACTAATCTAGCATGATGAAGAGCTACAGACCTAACTTCTGTCTGAGGTGATTTTACCAGCAAGGCAGATAGTTTAGGGTACAAGTGGCTCCCTTTGGTTTTGCTGCTTCACATAACATGAAAGAAAAAGTAGAATAGTATCTTCTTGCATTCATGTCACCTTTATCTATGAGTCAGGCTTATGTTTTCATAATCACGTGCATGGTTATTTTCTTTTACTTCCCCTGTGACCCTTCTGTCCCCTTTGAGCCCCCTTCCTATTTTTCTTGAAGCCTTTGAAACTGCTTTGCATCTAGGGAGATTCACCAGTTTGGTGAAGAATTGTCACCAGCATAATGTCACCTTATGCAAGATGCTCACAAGCATTCCCATGGGAGGCAGAGAAAAGCATCTCCCGGTGTACCAAGCCCACAAGCACTAATATCATGAAAAGCATAAAATATAGGGTTGTGCAGGCAGAGAAAGAGAATAAGAGATGGAGATTAACTATACAGCATTGGCGGTTATTTCCAGGCCACCTTGCACCTAAGCATTAGCTTAGCAATCTGGAAAAAAATGCACAACTGCTCACAAGCACATGCATTGGTTAACAAAGAGGAAATTTTCAGCATTGTTGTAAGTACCTCTGCTTCCAAATCTCAACACATAATAACTTCAAGAGAGTGAGTTGAGGAGCTTTGCATCACTGTGTGTGGATAGATGTCACAACATCTGTTTCTGGTAACAAAGCTGGATGCAGCTGCAACATGATGTGTGTAGCACAGCTACTATCCCTATGAAAAGACTGGTACAAAACATACACACATGCATGTGGCAGGAAAGGGCTACAAGACTTTTATATCTTCCCCCAAATCTGTCCTCTCCAATTAACAGTCTTGAAGTGATTTGTCATTGCCTTTCATGGTATGTCAGCAGGGTCAATGTGAAATTGGAGTAGTGGAAAACTGTGGGGGGGATGCAAAATGGAAGTCTCCTGATCACATCCTGCTGCAGGACCCAGTGGACATCACCACCGGTTTAAACTGTCTGCAGTTCATGGAATCAGTTACCCTGCTTTAAATTTAATCTTCTCTGTCCTTGAATTGCTGCAGTTTAGGTGCCTCAAGCCCTCTCAGGAATCCACTCTGTGACTCAGCTGCTTCAACCATTAGATGAGACCTGCAGGCAGTTGCTCAGGCTGAAAGCTTGATGGTTCAGGGGTTAGAGCCATCTCTCACCACACAACATTCATTTAAGGTTTTCAATGGCATTTCTAAGCTGCCAGGGCTGTACATTTCCAATAGCTGATGGCACTTCAATCAATGACTTCATGACACTCCCTGGATGAGGCTGTAAATGTTTCTGAAGAAGTTTCTACTATCCCTGCCAAAGACTGAAATTGTTCAATGTAACTTTCTTTCAGAACCTGAACTCAGACTTTAAAGGTTTTTCACAAATGTGTTCCTTGGACTTTCATACTTTATTAGGCTCAGAAATCACATCTCTAGCTCAAGTGTCTTGAAAGAGGGCAGTAAATTCTGGAATCATCAGGCCAAAAGCAATAGATCATTGCAGATAAACAAGCAAGAGCAAGATCAGGACAAAAGGCTTACAGAGGAAGGGCAAGTAAAAGACAAAAAGAAGCACATGCGATCAATGGAAAGATCAGCCCATGAAGAGTTGCACCTCAGTATCCAACTCCAATTATGAGGATAGTAGCAAAAGAGGTAGAAGAAAGAAGCCCTTACCAGAATCTCTTGACCATTTGAGAAGAACCAACACAATCCTTGACAGAGATTGGGTCTAGAACAGAAAGGTGGCTATGAAATGACTCCAGAAGGCTCATGTTTCTTTAAACAAAGTTAGAATCAACTAATTGCTTAGATGAGGGAAGGGAGAGCTGTAGGAAATCAGGAAAGTAACAGGCCCAGTGGTGCTCCACAGGATGGACATGAAGGCCAAAAAGGACCAAGAGCAGAAGGACAATCAAAGCTGGAGAGCAGGAAAATGGACAGATGGCCTCTATCCCTCTGACAGGGTCTAAGCTCAGGAGACCCTCCATATACACTTCCATACAGGAATGATCATTTCTTTACTTGCTTGTGGTAGCCTCCCTACTATTTTGGTAAACTCAAGAGCAAACCACTTTGCTTTTTGCAGAAGACTGATCACCTACTGCATCTTCATCTTTCTACAGTGCCTCTAGCGGGGAAAAAGCACTCAACACGTGATTTGAAACATTTTCAACAAAAGTCTTGTAGATTAGCAACACACCTGTGCTGTCCCTAGGCAGACCGCTTTGGAGCTACAACTCGAATGCCAGACATCTGAACATGTTGGGAGAAGAGTCTTTTACAATGCAAAATGAAGTGGTATGTCAGCTGAAGCAGCAGACATGTCCACATTTGCTCTTTCTTCCTGCAATTCTAATATCCCAATGAAGACATCCGTGGAATAACTCCCTTCCAACTGCTGTAGTGACAGGGCTGACATGTCAAACTGCACAATGTGATTACAGTTCCCTTCAGAGCTTTCTGACAACACACATTAGTGCAGTACCACAGTATCTGTACTGATCACGCACTTACCGTGGCTGATTCCCAGACCCACTGGGGCAAACTAAGTCAAGTTCCCCTTTTCACCTTCCAAAATAAGATTTTTCCATCCCTAAATTACACTGGAAGTTCAGATTACATAAAAAAATAAGGTGATGGAGTGGCTATTAAATACTAAGGCTGATCTATGCAAACAGGATTATCTACAGTAACGGAAGAGAGTAAATAGTCAAGACTTGCAAGAGATTCCATAAAAGACATGACATCCTAAAAACTTCCACAAGGTGGCACCCGATACCAAATAGCACTAACAGTTTAAGTCGAATTCTATTTCTCTCCTCTCCAGAGCTTCTCAATTTTTGTGCTTTCTTCTCTGTTTTTATCTCTGCCATTCTATTGAGTAGCATTACTGTTGATGCTAAAATTTATGCTTTAAACCGTAGGTCCACGCCAAATGCTTTTTCTCACTCATGTATCCTATAAAAATCCCAAACAAGTCCACTGACTTGGGACTTAATTGCATACAACCATACCAACCAAAGCTAGCTAGAATTCTAGCAATAAAATAGCTTTCTCTGACACTTTATTCTCTACCAATCTTATTTTCCACATAACATGAACACTGTAAAAATGTTCTCACAGCTATTTATTCTCACAGGATCTACCTCCTTCTGTTTGGTACAACTGAATTCTGGAGGCTGAAAGCAGCAAAAATATATCAAGTCATCTTATTAATTCCTTTTCCATCATATAATTAAATAATATGTGCTGCTTGGTATTTAATTGCATGAGAGTGATGGCTCTGACATTCCTTCTCCAGAGAAATGGTTCAACAGCATAATAAATTTCACTGGATTTTTCTTCTCAAAATATGTTGGCTCATTTCCCTCTCATGATTAGAAATTATCATCCTCCAGGCAACCATCGAATCTCCTTCTCCTGGTGTTTATGTCACGAAGGTAACTGCAGAACACTATCATAAAGTCAGTCACATAAGATGGATACACACACTCTTACTTATAGGGTAATTTAGTCAAGCTATGGCACGCGTATTTTGAGCTTGAAAGCAAACAAAAAGAACACCAATTTTCGTCACAGTTTCTCCCTTACTTCGCTATTTCACTATCAAAGCCTGAATTCTCTTCAGTACCTTAACATCCATATGTCATCATCACTGTGTCCAGAAAACATACAGCTTTCTAGGAAACATTAAAGAGAGTCTCAAATGCTTCAAAAGAAATTAGCACTCCCAATAAACCTAGAGAGAGAGAGAGAAACCCAAAAGGAAATCTTTCTCTGACAAGTGCTATCATCAGAGTGGGAAAGGGGCTCTTTTTATTTTATTCTGGATTTTTGAGCATTGTGTGAACTAATACAACAAAACAAACTTTGACAATAGAGCCACGTATCCAGCTTTAGTTGCCTTAAACTAAAGAAGGTATAGTAAGAGTTTACAAGACCTAGGGAAGGACAGCACAGATGGGCAGAGGTATGCCAAGACTGGCATATTGTACAGAAGTAGATTGTGCACAGGATTATCTAGCCTGGAAGGAATTATTAGACAGGATGTGAATGAAATATTCACAGCTCTAGAGGTCAGTATGAAAACCAAACATCCTGTCTCTTTAATCTTTTCCAATAATAGAAACAAGGGGAATATTAGCAAGCATTATGTAGTATATTTGCTTCATATAAGTGATAAATTGATAAATTATAACAGGTAAATTGATAAATTATGCCAAGAATCAAGTACTGTGGCCACAAGTGTCAGTAACAGCAAGATAATTTTATTTACTGGTAACAGCATTGGTAGTTTGTTAGCATATACACAAATGACATTTCATGCTTCTCAGAGTGAAATAACGCATGCACAATCCAACAAAATTACGAAGCAGCAAACAACTTGGGGTAAAGAAGGGGCAAGATATGCCATTCTGGTAAGGTTTATTAATAGAATAATATTGATAGACTTACCCTTGAAGTAAGTAATTGAGCAGAATCAGGAAACAGAAATCTGATAAGGAAGGCACTACCAAGAGGAAAAGGGATGAGGCCATACTCTTGTTGACTTTTGCCATCATTCCATCCCATGCACACAATGTGTGATGGAAAAGCTGCAAACTAGGTGTGCAAGGGAGAGAGTGGAGGACAGATTTATTCTTGACATCAAACGTTCTAATGCTGGTTAAACACCAGGGGAGCTTTTAACAGACTTGGAATAGAAAAGAGACATATAGAAACCAAATACTGAGAGACAACCACTAGGGACAAAAAAAAAGCAGCAAGTGTCTGTTTGTACCTCCACTTTGAGTAACATGCCCTGGGCCATCTGTGGCCCAGTTCCAAGGAACAGAAAGCTCCCCATCTTCCTCTGTGCTATGTTAAAACAGGCCATCTTTCTTGAAGCAAAGATGATAGAACAAAAAATACATGGAAACAGCTTAAATATTTCCCCCCTAAAAATGGCCAAAGCACAGGTTTGTTATGAGGAATTACTAACAACATGACTGCAAAAATAAGAGTCAATGCTGGGAACTGATTTCAGGACAACTGCAGTGACAAAAAGATACTCTGAATTATGCTTTGACAGGCCTCTGTTTAAATAATAGGTCAACAGGGAGATGACCTGCACCAAAAGGACTAGCATGGAGAAGCCATGTGAACAAGCAGAATGCATCACCAAAGCCTAGCACAGAAAGGTTTTCACAGTGACCAGGTGGCTCTTAAAACCCTTCCTTCTGTTGGGGTCAGCAACACTTTGGAAAAGCTGTCAGTAATATTTTCCTTCTGTTTGGTAAGTCCTACAAGATAAAGGTTACCTATCTTAGCTCTTCTTTTCAAGATAAAAAGATTTTCCACCATTTCTCCAACTGACTCTCAGACCAGTCAGTCTGCAGAGGAGGTGAGGAAGAGAATGGCCCTTATGAAGCAGCACAGTCTTCAAACTCTGTCCTTGGGTTGTTTTGGGTGGGTTTTTTTTGTTTCAGGGTGGGGGTGAGGGTGTTGGGTTGTTTGTTTGTTTGTTTTCCCCTCTCCTTCATTCATGGCATCTTAATGAACTGATAGGTTTCCTATAGAATCAAGAAGCAGCACATCTTGGAAAACAGTTCGAAAGGCTATCCTTTTCCACCATGCAGGAATTTTTAAAGAAAGCTTCTATGAGGCATAAAGATGGACATTATCTTCATTAGCATCTGGAACTTTATTCAAAGACTCTTCAGATCAGCAGGAAGTGTTCACATCTTCTGTGCATTTTGGATCTGGTGCTTCATTTGGAAACATTCTGGTGTGGAGACTGAAAACTGTAAGAGATACTGTTCAAAAAACCACCACCCTGTCTTCCTGTCTCAACAGATGTGTAGTCCCTGTTCCTGTTTCAATACACATTAACTAAGTTTTGGAAGATACTAACTTGATTGTCCAGAAAGATTATCACAACAAATAACAGGATTGTTCAAATTATTACAATACATTAACTACTCTGTTGATAGCACAATATTAAAGTAGGGGGAAAGCAGACTCAAAGCTCAGCAGTAGAGTCACTCCATTTGTTTACTGTCAGACAGAGTTGCCCATTTTTGCTTTTGCAGTGTTCCTCCCTCAGTTACAGATCAGAATGATTGTTCTGGAAGGAGGCAAGGATGGGAATTTCATGGTTTCTACCATTTCAAAACAGAGATATACTTTCTGTAAATTAAGTTTTTGGATGCCACTTGCCTGTGGATTTGGGTAGTTCATTCATCTCTGGAAATGGCTGGTGCTTAAAGGAGATTTTCAGATAAATCCAGATAAATTTTCTTGCTCTGTCTTGATAATCCACAGTGGATTATCATAGGATATGAACTCCTATCTTAAATATATTTATTCCGAACAAAGGATTCATCACCCTTCTTGGTATCTCATCCAACTTTGTTATGAAAAAAAATTAACTGATAAGAACCTAACACAAGACTACCTAGTAGCCACTCTTTACATCTATAAGCACAACTGCAATGTTACAGTACTTCAATTTTTACCAAAGTCAACTGCCTTAGTTGTCAAGCTACAAATGTATTTGGTAGCTATGGAATTCACTAGACACCTGCTAATGGCAACTGTGACTTCATATTTTCATATTCTAATAATGAGACTCAAATGGAACTACTTGGTTACAAAAATTATATCCATGATGAGAGAAATACACATATTTTCAAGTTATTCCTCAGCAAAAAGCCTCACAACCCTGAAGCTAAACTTCTAAATTTAGGACAGTATTACCTTGAAGAGGGAGCTGACTCAAGAATCAAAACCAAAGAAACAAACCTCTTACAGAAGTCTCACTCCACTGCATGGAAAGCTTCAGCAACTTACACAGGAGACCTCAATTCAAATCCCTACTGTTGGCAAAACAGAATTTCTCTGTCTTATAATTTTATGCATTTCCTGAGGGAATCTAGTTAAAAGCCTCATCATCCTGGGCTGCCTGTATAGAGAAATATGTGTACCTTCAGAAAAAGACTTAGGCCACCTAGAAGTAGTGTTCATTTTGGATATGCAGAAAAGTGGTTAACAGCATTCTACATAGCCCACAAGCAGAGACATGTGATTAACATATATAAGTTTTGTTATCTTTAAATATAAGTTGTGGCATAAAACTGCAAAGGCATATTGCAAAACATGTATCAGGTGGAACTAGAATTGGAACACACCCCACTTCAGAATGCATGCTGATCTAGACCACTGAAGGTAATCTGTATTCCACCTCTACAAGTAACACCACTCATACAGATAAACAGGCAGATCTACAACAATATCAATACTGTTCTAATGGGATGAGACTCTGTGTAAAACAAACTGGTATGAATTACATTTGGACTTTCCCATCCATCTTTTAATTTTCCCCATCAATCTGGATACTATATACGAATTAGCCATCAATGGGAGCAAAGTCATTATTGTACTTAAGTACTGTGACTTTGCAGAGTCACAAGCCTCCTATTATTTCTACAATACAAGATTCCCCATCTAGAAGATTAGATAATAACACTTCTCTCCCCTACAGAGGTATTTTCTCTCTCTAATTACACTATCTTTATGAGGAAAACCAATTAAAGCACCAGAATAAATCAGGGAAAAACTTAGAAACAAAAATAGAATACAAAGAGTATTAAATAAGAAAAAAACCCCTCTATCTTACCACCCCACGCATTACACTTTTTGTGTGCATTTTTTGTGATTTTTTTCTACTTGTATGGCATTTTTGTAGTGTCTACAAACTTTAAGCATAGAATCCCTCCAGAGGTAAACCATATCTCTATTTTCAGTTATGCTAGTTACCTTCATGAGCCTTACAGCAGGAATCATCTCACAGGACCACTCCTTACTCAGAACAATTTCTGAGTGACAATCCTTCACTCTCTGGATTTTCTTGATGCTTCTCTTCTCAGTGCCATTTTGTGTTTCTGTAATCTGGCTCGTTATTTCCATGGCTTAAAATGATGTTCAACACTAGCTATTGTGAGTCATTCTAGCAAGGTAGTTCCTTGATACCAATGATGGTTTCACTGGCTTTACACAAGGACAAGATACAAGCAAGCCATGTGCATGGCTGAGGGCTGCAGAGCCATGACAAGTCTCCAAAATAAAGTAAAATATAATTCTAGGCTCCTAAATCTATATGTGGATATCTTGGTGAGTTTAAAACACAAAGGGAAGAACACTCTTCATCAATATGAAGTTTTTCATTTTTCTTGAGAAAACTCCAAACAATTTCAGGCTAAAATTCTAAGCCTGGATGCACTAACAACATTTTTCCTCTGATGTATAGTATGCCCAGTATGGTATTTCTCCCTTACAAAGTCAGTGGGAATGTAGAGCTGTACACAGTCTCCAAAGCCAGCTAGTTTTTTACAAAAAATAACGAAGTTTACTGCTGTGAAGGAAGCACACTTACTTATCTTTATTGGCTGCCACAGGATATCTCAGTGTGCACGTAACAGGACTAGTGGATTCTCTGGAAGGTGACAACTCATAACACCTACTAGGTGGAAATATATTTGTTTATATAGCTCTACATGGCAACAGATGATGGAGCTGTCAACATCAGGTTTTGAACACTTGATGTCTTAAGGTATATATCCTTCTATGTTTTTGGTGATCATCTTGCATAGCACAAATTCAGCTGTCCAGAAATGGCAATTCCCAGAGTAAGAGGTTTATTGATCTTCAACTTCTCGCCATTTTGTCTCTGGGCTTCCTTTCTAGTCTTCCTTGCAAGCCTGGTATACCTGGAATGTCCTTTCCCACATGGGTTTCCCAAGTCATCAGTCTTTATGCATTACAGCCCATCTGGAGGGACCTTGGCTTGTGCTGAGACTGCTCATTTACTATATACAGACCTGAGAATTATATATGATTATGCACAGACCACATACTCAACAAGGCACAAAGAGGAATCACAGAATCACAGACCAGTTGAGGTTGGAAGGGACCTCTGGAGGTGATCTGGTCCAACCCCACTGCTCAAGCAGAGCCATCTACAGCCAGTTGCCCAGGCAGCTTTTGAATATCTTCACAGCAAAAAAGTGTTTCCTGATATTCAGTTTTTGCCCATTGCCTCTTATACTTCACAGGGCACCACTGAAAAGAGCTTGGCTCAGTTTTCTTTGCATCCTCCCTTCAGGTATTTATATACATTGCTTATATCCCTGAGCCTTCTCTTCTCCAAGCTAAACAGTCCTCGCTCTCTCAGCCTTTCCTCATATGAGAGATGGTTCATCATCTTAGTGGCCCTTCATTTGACTCTCTCCACTATGTTCACATCTCTGTTGTACTGGGAAGCCCAGAACTCCAGATGTGGCCTCACTAGTGCTGAATAAAGGGGAAGGGTCACTTTCCCTTGTTCTGCTGGCAGCACTCCTCCTAATGCAGCCCAGGATACCATTAGCCTTCTTTGCAGTAAGTGCACATCACTAGCTCCTGTTCAACCTGGTGTCCCCCAGGATTCCCAGGTCCTTTTCTGCCAACCTGCTTTCCAGTCAGGCAGCCCCCAACAGGTACTGGTGCATGGGGTTGTTCCTCCTCATGTGCAGGACTTTGAACTTCCCCTTGTTGAACTTCTTGAGGTTCCTATCAGCCCATGAAAACTGTCTCCACATCAGGATTATATTTTGGTTGAAGCAGAAGGAACTCATCTGAAGCTAAATTGGGCCTCTCTGTAGCTAAAAGCACAAGCTGGTATATTTTGAGCTCAATGGTAAGGGCCACCAAACAGGCCCTAAGCAACTTGTTCTTCCTGCAAGGGCACATAGCAATAAGTCTGTCACTCACATGAAATCACTCTAGTGGCTTATGCAGCCTATGAAGAGTTCATAATCTGGAAAGCATAAGAAGACAGAAGGAAGAGCTGCCATGAGCTACATCTGAAAGCTTAAGCAACACAGAAACAAAATCTCCAAATCTGTAAGAATGACAGCAGTTAAACAAACTGAAAAAAGCAGTTCCACCTCTATCAAAGGGATGTATCATTCAACCAATATGCTGGGATTGGTTACCTTCTCACACAGTCAGGATATCCTGTTATTGTATATGAATCTTGAGTTTCCTTTACTAGTTCTGTAGAATTCATAATAAAGCTCCAGTTGCTGACTTTAAATCTGTGCAGTGTAATCTGCCTGCATGAGACTGCTTGTCATGATAAAATCGTTCTGGGGATGCTTTCTTACATGGCATCTCAGTACTGACTTGCCTCACACAACATATCTGACTGGAAAATATAGCTAATCCTAAATTGCAAGCTGTGCTATAGATTTTAATACAAACATGGATTACATGAACACATTGAATAAAATAATCTTCCAGCAGAGAGACAGCCATGTGATTTTGACCTTTCCAGTCTCTATCCAAAAAGCTTTCCAAAAATTCTTCCCATTTCACAAGTTAAAACAGCTTTTCCTTCAGCTGGAACACCCAAAAACACAGCCCTTGCTCACCTACTTTCCGATATGCTTCTATCTCTTTTGCCACATACATTAAAGAGAAGCTACAGTGGCCTTCAGTTATTGTTGCCAAGTGTGAAATCCATCCAGCAAGACCTTAAGGTCAGGAAAGACTTACCTAATTCCCAACTTGACTTTATATGTGCTGACATGTTTCTCCAATTATCCTCTGACTTCATACACATTACAAAAATACAGAAACCTAAGCAGTGATTGCTTTGCCATTGACTACGCATGTCTGACCGGGGCCTGAGCCTTGTGCCTTGCCCTCATGAACTCCTAGCTCATGCTTTTCTGTCCAAATTAGAATACAATAGAACACACTTCTCAGCTATAAAATGGAAGGCAATAAAAAAAATGAAGTTGGTGCTAGGTTGTAAGTAGTCCTGTACTCCTGTGTAGAGTCAGCGTGTTTAGCTCAAACCACTTGTTAATTTAAGTTCACTGTTTGCATTTGCCACAGGCCTGATCTGAGGAAAAGCAAGTAAACTCTGCAACAGCAACCTAACATCATCACCTCTGACAGGTGCTATTCTTGCATAGCTTCGTATCTACCTTGCGTTTAAAAGACAGTTCGGCACCTGCAAGAGGCACAACTCTTGTGGGTCCATCTGCTTTAGGAGACAGGTGAATGGGGACCAGACTGCTCAACAGTTTGAATGAGTCTGTAAACTTAGTATCAAATAAAAACAAGAGCATAGAACAATATATGTTAAAAAGACTCACATATCTACACTCTAGACACAAAGTCTAGCTTTGCTTAGGCTGAATATAAGACTACGAACAGCGCATGGATTGCAGCAATGACAACTGGAGAGAGATCTCACCACTCTCCCCAGATGTGGAAAAGGAACACTGCTATTTCTACTAGGAACCCTTTGAAGTGACCTCTGTTCTCAAAAACGCTTTTTTAATGGATCAGGGTCAATGCAGATTGTTTTAAGTCACAGCTATTTAAACCACCAACTTCAATCATAATTTAAATCAAGAGCAAGAAACTTGGAATAAGTCATGGATATTAACTCTGCATTGCTTTTGTATCCTTCACTCAGCTTCCCTCCATAGATACTTAATGCATCTTTTTGTCAGGCCAGAAGAGAATCTATGTTCATACACTTAGTCATCTTTTGTTGTTGCTGTTAGTACATTAGAAAGCAGTAGATGATGTTTTTATTTCCTATGTGATTTTTCTTTAATTCATGGTAACTGAATTTTAGTTGAAATTGAAATTCGATCAAAAGCCACAATACAACCTTTCAAAATATATGCTATTAGTTACACAGTACTATGTCTACTGTGTTGTATGGATAAGAAACCAGGAGAATGGCCAAACCATATTTTTCATTTTAAATGGATTTATTTAACAGTGGAAGTATTACCTGTAGTTAGTGAACTGAACATTTCTGATGACCAAGCTCTTTAAATATGTAGAAAGTGTAGCTCTTATATACTAATACCTCATTCTCTTCATGTGTTCAAAAATAGAAAGGAAGTTTGTCTGCTTTTTAAGCTACCCATTTTTCAGTACTGAATGAACTAGATGTTGAAAAGAACTAAATGAATAAACTGAAATGAAAGCTATTGTTGTCAAAAACTAGTTTAGGCTTTCAGTCAGCTTTGCTTCCAGCCACTAAGACTTCTACCAGGATTTTTTTTGCTTGCTTTCTTTGTGGAAATTGACAGCAAGTATCCACTCCTTGAATATTTTTATTTAACTTGCATTTTCAGAGATTATAGTCATAAAATGGGTCATCAAGATTTCAAACAGGCTTAGTTTTTCAAAAGTAGTTAAATGGAGTTATATTAAAAGGTCTTTTATTTTTTCTCTTCCAACTTAGAATGCAGACTGTTAACAACTAGCAAAAACTGGAGAGGCTTCTCTTGCCAAAGCATGAAGGAATTCTAGTAATTCTTTATGTTGTTCTTATTCTTTCAAGTTCTTCTCCTTTTCAAAGAAAAGGATTCTTTTCATTTTCTTCTTTATTTTTTAAAAAAAGCCCATCTCCAGTAGTAGTTGTGGTGGAAGGGCATAAAGATAACAGATCAGATGCTATAAGGATTCACACTACAGTAAGAATGGAACAATATCTCTTCATACCATGGTCAAAATAGCAGCATGAAATCAGTATCACATGCAAATTTACTCAGCAAGGAAAATATTTCCATAAAAACAGCAATCTAGGAATAAGAGCAAATACATTAATCTGTGCTAGTTCACTGGACACCTTGGCCTATTGTGGTCATCTCTCACCGTTAGAACAGCACTGTTTCAATTTGCAACGTTTTTGTCCTAGATACAGCTGTGATGATTTTTCAGTCCTATCTCACAAGTCATTGTCTGTCCCTTAGAAATGTAGCCAAACCAAATGCTCTAGAAACCCCATAGCACTTCCACAAGCTAGCATTCAGTTCATTCACTGATCAAGTTAAAGTCCTTCCTTTGCACTGCAAACATTCTTGCTATGTCCATTTTTTCTTTTTTTTTTTAATATATCCATTCCAGAGAGAATTGTTCCCCACTGGCAAGTAAACAAGAGCATGAAACACTGTATTTTACATGCAAAACCATGACTAATTCTAATCACACAGCCTCTGAGCCTGAAAATCCTAGTAGCATGGACTACTTCGATGAAATTTCATAAAGGACTACAAAGCTTTGACTTCATAGTGAGAACAAAAATAATGAAGTAAATATTTTCTTTCTTTTGTAGAATTCTTGCATTTGTATCATTATTATACATATCATTTTACTAGTTAAGGTATCTCACTTGCTTAATTCATATATCTGATATTAAATACTTGGTCATGGCCACAGGAAGCAGTAAAAAAGCTGTGATTACAGGTATGGTCAGGAACAGAAGTGGAAGAAAATGGAAAACTCCAACTGACAGTTCCATTATGCTATTATTAACCAAGAGAACACTGTAGATTGCACTGGCTCAGCACATGTGAGAAGAAAAAAGGAGCACATAGATGAAAGACCTTGTGTTTTTTTCAAATTAAAAAAAATAAAAATTGAAGTTGTATAAATAAATCTTCAATAGCCAGCTCAGCAATGTAGCAGTACAGAATTGAAAATGACACTCATTTGTTTCATGGCATTAATGGAAAGTGTAAAATGAAAATTCCTATGGTTTATCAATGTGAAGTGATAATTTTACTTTATAAATTTTTGTGGAATGTTTCCTGGATGCACATATTATTTGATTCTGAGATGCACCACTCCTTTTCCCCCAAAAAAGACCATCAGAATCACTCTGCCATATGTCCAGGACATTTTAGACACTAAATTAAACCTCTGTGATGACCTCTAATACTTTTCTTCTCCTTGCCTATTTCTCTAAAAGTAGGTAGGGTAAGGCTTGCACCATCCTTAGCACTGAGAGAATGAGAACAATTTCCCTTTACAGAGTTTAAAATAGAAACACAAACCTTGCCAGAATGATTTGAAAGCATTGGCAGATGGATGAAATATTTCTGAATCTGCATCGTGTAACATTTGGCAGCTAGCATGACTACTGAACAGCTGACTTTTATGCAATGACATTATTAATTATATCTTCCTTGCCAAACAAGCACCGTAACTGCCTTTGCAATATTCTCTCATTAAGCAGTTCATGCACATCTGCTAAACTGGTCATATGGTAAGTAATGTAGCTGTCCTGTCCCATGCCTAATAAAAACATCAGTTAGATCCAGCCAAACTACCATCCGACTGCAGGAGCTGCTATATATCGGCCAAAGACAATGCAGTAACTAGAAGGTGGTATGTTCCACCCACCTCATCAGACATGGGAAGACAGCCATTCTCAACATTATTCCTGGATTGCCAAGACCACCAACAATGCAAGACTACTGACTAACATGCCTACTGACTAACTTGCATAAAACTCACCTGCAGGCTGAAATGTCTTCATTTTGTGCATTTTCTGTTTTAAGGACTTTTTAAAAATTGGAATGCGTAACTGAGCTCAGATTTGCAGTGTGCAAAATTAACTCAATGAAAAGCCAGCACTTGTTTCAGGAAATAGAAAAGCTGACAGAAGCCATCATGCCCCTAATCCTTACTGCCTTGAGCCTCACTATTGTGCAAACGTGATGACCCTTCTCACTTCAAGCCAACATAAGAAATACTAGATAGATGTATAAGTGTCTGCAATACTAAATTCCAACAAAATAGTCAAATATTCTCAGTCCCAAATCCCAACAGCCACCCATACACAGCAGCCATGTTAATCTTTTGACTTCCTTGTTTCACTTATCCAAGCTCTCAACAGTTCTCGCTGACGTCTGGAACCCAGTTCCTAGTGTTCGACAATTTGCTTCACACAGAAATTCCTGAAGGCTGTCCTTCATACTTTGGTTTGAATCTGATGGTCTCCTTTCCCTTCCATGCTAATTCCCTCCTAGGCAGTAAAAAAACAGGTGAGTGTCCTGGCTCTGGCTAGGATAGGGTTAATTTCCCAAGGAGCCAGGCCAGGTGAGCCAGGCTGGCCGGGGGCTATTCCATACCATGTGACGCCATGCTCACCATAAGAGGGGCTAGTCTGGGAGGGGCGGGTTCGGCACCGCTCTGGGACGGGCTGAGGGCCCGGTCGGTCGTTGGGATCGGTAAATTGCTTTCCATTATCACCTATTGTGTATCTCTGTTATCAGTACTGTTGTTGTTTGTTTCCCTCTCCCTTCCTGTCCCAGTAACCTGTCCTTACCGCAACCCACGAGGCTTTTGCCTTTGTTTGTCCGGTCTCCTCCCCACCCGGCCGGGGAGGGGTGAGTGAGCGGCTGCGTGGTGCTCGGCTGGGCCTAAACCACGTCAGAGAGGCAGAACAGACTTGATTTCTCCTCAGGCAGCAGCAGATCCTCGCCAGCCAGGTACCTTGAGATCCTTTGGGTAATACATAACTAGGGTGGGATTTTTGCTGTCCTTCAACAGACCTCCTAGTGTGACAAGATCCAGCACATTCAATTACATGTCAAATTTTGTGAGTATTTCCACAACACCATAAACTTGACTAATTCTGTCAGCAGCTTATGGGAACAGGCAAATTAATAGAATTGGATTGATGCAATCTTCATAGGCACCTGAAGTCATCAAAGAGGCACTGCATCTACTTAATTTGCTTTTGAGTATACCATAAACAAGCATATTTAGATGAATGATAATGTATGGGTATGAAGAATGCCACAAAGCATTATTGCCATCATCATTTCTATACTTAAATATGGAAAATATGCACTATTGTTCTTAGTTTCCAAAGCTACAAATGGAACCTGTTTTGAATATCTGGCAAAGCAGCAAAGTGTTGACTGCCACCATGGGGTCACTCATCTTCCTCTTGCTCTGAGAATTTATCCTGCTTATTAATGGATTTCTTTATTTGTTTATAATTATATTCAAGTATTTGACAGTGTATTTGAGTTCACAACTGTGTATTCCATAGGTCATTCCCAGTACTATAAGGAGGCTTTAGCTTTATCATCATAATGCTAAAACTTAAACTTGTATTATGAACCAATATTAAACAGAAAGTTAGAGCACTATCTTGCAAATTCGGAGGGCACAGCACACACAGATTTCTGCCACTGATAAGCCAGTTGTTATTGCTCTTGTATCTTCACAAAGAGAAACTACTTACACATCACAAAGAAGGGTCTACCTTCTATGTCTAGAGGAGAAGAGAGAACAGTAAGAAGCACAAATAAAATGGCAGGACTCAGGGGATGCCAGTGCTTTGCAAAAACATTGTCATTGACCAAAAAAGCAAGAAACGACCATCATGTTGTGATCAAGGCTCCTGACCCACCCCACACATATAAGGTTTGCATGCATCTCGGAATAAAAATACCATCCACATAGCAGAAGGCACCAGAAAAAGGGTGGAAAGAATGTACAGAGCCTTCTTACAAAAGGTGGAAAGTTGGAAATTCTGCAACATCCCAAAGTGACAGTCCAGGCCAAGGGAATAGGCAGGGAGGGAAGCATTAACATAACCTTTATATTAATCATTAGAGTATAATATAGAAGTTTCTGCTTTTAAATCTCAAGAAAAAATAGTTACTAAACAAGGCCTTGAATACTTCAGAACACAGCACGTTAACAACCACTTTAGCAGCCTCTTTTCATTAATCAAAATAAAATTTAAGAGTAAGAAATAAACCCAGAATGCTTTATGCTGCAGTTCTTTTCCTTGCTCATATAAAAAGTGAAAATGTGTGTTTCCTCCTGGGAAAACAGATCTGTTAGCACAGCCTGCTGGTAGCTTTCTTCCCAACAGCTCTTACCAGCAAAGGAGCTGGACTCAGACTCAGCCACCTACACTCTAACTTCGACAACTAAACTCCTAGAGAAGGAATGCACTCCAGGCCCTGACACTGTGACCCCATCTCCTCCTTCTCCTTACTGAACACCCTGGATGGACCACAACCCAATTCATTACCTTGCCTTGTCTGGGAAAGTCAGTGGAGCCTCTTGTAGGCACACCTTCTCTGCCCTCCCTGTTCAGTGAGAGTGCTGTGG